>CM031238.1:752322258-752800786 GCA_018340775.1 Taxus wallichiana var. yunnanensis
CTAAGCGATATCGGTCACGCTGTCGATCCTATAGCCTACTTAATACCACCACCTACGATAATTATTTTTCTCGTTTACTCCTCTCTATACCTATAAACATACATGAACACCCCGCTTTACCTACCCCATAACACTCATTCTATCCCAAACCCTTACTTATCACCTTTTCTTTCTCATCTCTACCCTCTTACCTTCTCTCACTATTCATCAAAACATGCAAGAATTAAAATACAATCAAACAGTTTACTCCTTGGGATGCAGCGACTTGGGGTGGACCACCCGTCTTCCCTCTCGTCTCTCACTGCTGGATGCTTCTCCTCGTTTAGCCATGTTCACCACCCTCTTCAAATATAACTTACCTTTCTACCTTCTAATCTCATCCCACTCACTTTACATGTCTCTTTCATCCTTATCACTCAATTCTTTCATGTCATTACCCTCAGATCACCGTCAAACAAAGATCACATTCAAGCAGATTTAACTTGTTGCATGACTCTAAAAATAAGAACTCTAAAAATAAGAACTTAAGTTTGCCGCCCCATCTTTTCTATTTTTAGAAAAGCTCGTTTTGGCATAACCGGTATCCTAGTTACCTAACCGATATCGTTCCACATCTACCAACGTCGGTTGCTAACCCATATCGGTCACATGCCTCCTTTTCTTAAACTTGGGCCTTTTCTTTATTTTTACAATTTTTTTGTAGCCCTTTCCACCTCTTTTTCCTACAAAACGACACCATTATCAATTTTGTCATCAAAATCACATCAATATATCATCACAATTTCATCAACATCATCTATCTACAATAAAACAACCATCAACAAAATACATACGACATTGCAATATCTACATCAAACCCATCAGTATATACACCATTTGGATCTAACTCATCATTTATACACATTAAATTTCAAAAACCATCGAGAAAACACATAAAACATTTTGTACACACCATGTGGATCAAAATCATCATCTCTATATATATCAATGTTTAAATATACAACTTCCCCTGCATGGGGGCCTCTGTCAGCTCAAAATAATACAAAGCCGCACGTAGGCCGCAATCACTATCAAAATATCGACTCGGTTCGCAGTGGTATCAACTATACAACCTGCATCACCTCAAAGCTAGTATATACAACAAGAATGAATAAATAAATCATATGTAGGCACGCAGGCCTCTATAAACATAACCGGTTCGCAGACCAGTGTCTATATCCAATAGCCAAAAAACCATATCCACTCCAGGGGTGTCTCAGCTCTCCCCAAAGACCCTCGGCCCCTCTCCTTCCGGTTCCCGTGGCCGGCTCTCGCCTCTCCCCTGCCACCGACCCACCGGGCCGTGGGCCGCACCCCCCGGGATCTCTGCCTCAGAGAGGTCTCGGCTCAGGCGCCGCATATGGCCGATAGTGCCACTGCCGGTACCATCAAGGACATCCTAATAATACGGCCTCTCGCTCTCGCCTCCATAAACTGGGCATTTGTCAGGAAGTGGTTTCCTGGCACGCTTCTTTTTGCCTCGCCCCACCACACCAAAAATGAACACAGTGCACTCGCGTCGCCCACCGTATCGCCTCTGCCACCTCTCTCTGCCATACCCAATCTGGGTCAACGGAGGCAGGTGCGAGATAGGTGGGGCCTCTACATCATCCCTCCGATACTGCGGGGAAGGAGGGTGGCTCATCCTGTCGCAGCCTCAATCGCCGTCTACGACCTCTCTAGGGTATCTGCTCATGCTCTCTAAAGCCTCCGTCTAGCTATCCAGGTAAAGTATACTTGATTCGGGGCCGCATTTGTGCTCTGCTCCTCCTCGGGGCGATGGCCTCCGTAGGGCCTCCATACAATGTCTAGTGCGGTCAAGCCCTCTAACATATGATGGTAGTAGGCCACATCCCATCCTCGCGAGCACCGCCGTGGCTAGCCCACGACCCCCAAACCACCTCTCGAAAGCCATATTCGTATACACCATGTGGCCCCTGCTCTGCTGGGCAGCCCCTACTGGGTCAGATACATATGATGTGCTCATATGCCCAAAGTAGGTAACAAAAATGTCAAACAAATCCCAAATCACCTCATCCGGCGATAACCCCACAGCTCTCTGTATAGCTGCACGAGATATACTGGTGCCCAGGCATAACACGTATGCTCCTCTACCATCTCGTGCAGCACTCCCATCAAAGCCCATGGGAAAGCGGCCTCCTCTAAATCCGGAGGGCGAAGCATGTGATACTCTATCATCATTAACACGGCGGTCGTGTCTTATGTCTCAGTGTGCGCGATACATATCGCGCCATAAGTAATGCTCACGCCGTGATAAGTCAATAATGCGCACGCATCCCCAAATACCAAGAATGTTTTCTATAGCCATCTCCGCATCTACCTAGAATACTACCTCCCTACGATCGCGCCTCAGGATGTGATGACATGATCCTCCAGGGTAATAGTCATCTCTCCAAAGAGGGAGATGGAAAACATTGGTCAATGTTGGATCCCATCTCTCGATGAGGGCAACCATAAGGTCAGTGGTCCCTATCCACACTCTATACCACCGGAATCGGCCGAGTCCCACCTCGCGCATAATGGCTCACTTTGCTGCGACACATGTGGCTGCATCCATCTCAATATCGGGGCATCCGATCCCGCATCGTAAGCTGCTGACGTGCCTGCAAAAACAACCCACTTCATTAGACCTACCCTTTACAAAAACAACTACTTTAGCCCTCTATACCCCCTTTTACCCACCCGACCACACCCCGAATCTATAACACACATCTACACCCACCTATCTTACCCTAAAACATCTACGATATCCCCTTTCCTTATCTCACACCCTACCAACCACCCCGATCTACTATCGCCATCTAACTATGCCCCTACCAATTTAACACCTCCTAATTCATACCCAACACCTAATCTATCCTAACCGAACCAACCACACAACCACCCCATTTCCCCCACCCCAATCACCTTTCCTATCAACTCTACCCCCTCCCTCTTCACCCCAAACAACAACCAAACAATAAAACACAAACACCAACAACAACAAAAACAAAAACAACAAACAACAAACAACAAAACAACAACCAAAACAACAAAACAAAAACAACAAACAACAAACAACAAAACAACAACCAAAACACAAAACACCAACAACAACAAAACAAAACCAAAATAAACCTAACTAATGACCGGTACCGGTCACCCTTGACCGCCACCGGTCCCCTACCCAACACCTATACACCGGCGCCGGTCGACATACGACCGACGCCGGTCTAACAAAAACTCTACTTTGTGCAAATATTTTGTGACCGATGTCAGTCGCCTAGTGACCGACATCGGTCACTGTCCAGGTCCAGAGCCGAACCTGACGCGGCCCCCAAAACCATCTTTTTGCCTATTTCTACCCTTATACCCACTGGAAAACCCTACAAACCTACCCACCCTACCGTTTTAGCCTAACTAACCTACCTACCCACTCCATTTTTCAAATTACATCCATTTATTCATTATTTCATTAAAATTTGAATTCTACCCAAAACCCAAATCTAAACTTAAAATCATTAAATTCACATAATTAGAGGTTTAGAACCTACTGGTATGACTACACATCGTCGTGGTGGGATAGGTGGTGGTGGTCCACTAGTCCAAGACCTCCTACTCCTCCTACCGTGTCATGGCTATAAATCTCCTCTGCTGGGTCCTCCACCAATCAAATTCTGCCTCCTACTCGGCTGGGTCTACTAATCACTCACTCCTCAACTCAACTATTGCCAACTCAGTGATATAAACTCAACAAAATCAATTTTAGACCCAGACAAGCCGTATTGGTTATCAAATTGACAATGTAACAATGACAGGCCGTATTTTTCTTTTTATAGGTTTTTTACCTATAACCGATATCGGCATGTTGTGTTTCCTAAACCACCGCAGATATCGGTCATCTAACCAATACTGGTCATAGCTAACCGATATCGGCTTAATCCCTATTTTACCGTAATTTCTGCCCTTATTCACCAATCTCCCTTTCTCACCACATCGCCTATACCCTCTTTTGCTAAATAGCCTTTTTTGACCTCATTGGCCCTGACCCAAGGCCGCAACCAACTAATCAGGCCTGACCCAAGGCCGCAACCAACCAATCGGCCCAACCCAAGGCGCGAACCAACCATTTGGCCGACCCAAGGCCGCAACCAACCAATCAGGCCCGACCCCAAGGTCGCGACCAACCATTTGGCCCGACCCAAGGTCGCAACTGACCATTCGCCCGACCCAGGCCGCAACCAACCAATCAGGCCCAACCCAAGGCCGCAACCAACCAATCAGGCCCGACCCAAGGCCGCAACCAACCATTTGGCCCAACCCAAGGCCACAACCAACCATTTGGCCCTGACCCAAGGCCGCAACCAACCAATTAGGCCCGACCTAAGGTGCACCACTTAAATACCTTGCCCAAAACCCGCAACTTACAATTTTATCCACCCATTATGTAGCTTTTTGTTCAATTGAGCTCACCTGTTCGTGTTTTAGCATGATTAGAGTACCTGACTTGATGAGCCGACCAACTTTTTCCTAGACCAAAATCGTGACGTTTATCTCAACCAAACCAACCATTTGCACGCCGAACATGCCTAAACGCTCCTGTACCTTACCCGTTATATCCCCTGGCATTACTTCTATGCCTTGGATACCGTGATTATATCACCCTTGTTTGGATAAACTATCGACCTTTGCCTATGAATTGCTTGTTTGCTCTTCAAATTATGTACCCCGGTCGCATTACATTTCAACATGCGTTTGCTTCCTTCAGACCTACCCCACCATCTTTCCATCATCTCAACACCATTTACCCTTTATCAACCCTACCCCCGATTTCACGCTACCTCAACTGTGATAGATTTGAGGGGATTACATATACCCCTAACAGAGTAACCACTTCTTATTATTGTCAGGTGCAATACTTACAAGACAAACTACATGACAATAAGGGGCTAATGTAGACACCAAATTTGTGTCTTACGACCCCCCGTGCCCCACATCTCATTTCGTAACCTAACCTCATCACCTAAACCTTACACAATTATTTATTAATTACCTTATAATTAATAAATCCACATCTCCAAACCTGCCACCTCATTTCACCACCTCATCATGACCTAGTCCTAACCCTAAACTAACCTAATTAAGACCTATAACTTGGTCTACATCCACACCCATGACTAATTACTCCTCACCCGCACCAAAATCAACCTAATAATGACTTGACCAAGCCCACAACTAATTCCTCAGAGAAAAAGAGGGAAAGTTGGCTATTTTACTAAAAATAGCCCACTTTGACTTAACCGACATCGCTTCTACTTCGACCGCCGCGCTTACGTAACCGCCATCGTTCCTCGTAAATGACCTCCCCCAACCAAAAACAAAGGGCTGGATTTTCATTGATCTGAAGATCGGAAGTCATTGGAAGGATCTGGAATTCACTTGGCCGAGTAGAGACAAGTGAAGGAAAGAGAGGAGTTTGCAGAGAAGGACATCAAGCCCAAGACTGCAACTGAGTAACCGGAGCCCAGTGACACTCATCCAAGCATTGGGAGAGAAGATAGCTCATCTTTGATTATCCGATCATCCTACCTGAGCCCTGCCTTCGTTATCACAGTCTTTGGACCTGATATCTTCATCAGGAACTAGTAAGTAGTGTCTTATACATTCTTTTAATAACATTTCTTGGATTTCTGAGTCACAGTAATTATAAGTCTACTCCCAGATCCACTACCCGGTAACACCCTACATCTAACTGTCATTCCTCTACCCTTACATTGCCCCAAGAACAGCCCCCATATTCTCTGAGTCTTCTCCATCACCCCATTACCTATCCCCAATCATTTACTAGCCTTATAAACACCATAGCCACCTTATAGCCAACCTTCACTAAAATCCCCTAAACCACTCGCCCCTACCGATATCGGTCATAGCAAAACCGTACGCGTGACAGGACCCCAGATCGGCCAACGTGATTCAAAACCAAAACTAGCCCTTTCCTCTATTGTTTTAACAAGGTAATTAAATTGTAATTTTGCAATAATTTGTGTTAATTCATATTAGCAGGGGAACCGACCACCTTCGAAAGGAAGTTTAATACTTCCTGGGCCCAAGGTAGTTCCCTCATTTATTGTCTAATTAGAATCTGGTGGCCTTGTATTCTTACTTGTAGGTAGTCCTTCCCAGGACAAAAGGAGTTCTTTTGCAATCGATCGATCTCTCTCTACGGTACGTGCACGCCCTCTCAACATTCAATGTATTCCTCCTAACCCTAACCCTTATCTGTTTCTCAAAAGAATGAAAGGATAGAAGCAACTCTATTCCCAGAATGAAAGCATTCTGTGTGAAACACCAGTGGAGTGCTTATGAAGGTACTGAAAACAAAGGAATAAACCCGCTAGTGAATTCTCGTAGTTATCAAATGAGCAGGTCTACAATGTAATCAAAAAGGTATCAATTGAGGTAGAAGCAAGGCTCTTCAAGGAATGATAGGGTAAGATTCCTAGAGGAATAATTGGAGAAGAAGAAAGAAGAACCTACTGAGAAGGGAAAGGATCTCAAGCGAGAATATTTGATTAGCACACAAATGCCTAAGGCATGAGCTAAGGGATGAAAAGAAAATGTATGCAAGGTGTATAAGAATATTTAGATGATCTCGACACTAATATCCTCTGAAACACCTAGACCTCAAGCACTAGTCGAGTAGAAATACAATTCAACCTTACAATGCTTGGAAGACTTAACATGCATCCTTACCATGGAGAGGCAACCACTCACTTTGGAATCAACAGAAGAAGTGTTGGTGCACCATAAGGAGGAAGAGAAACAAAATATCATGGAGATAGTCACTCAATATTTTGAACTCTCGCCACCTTTGTACGATCGCGCGTGCATGCCCGAGGCCGTATATGATAATTGCATTAATAGGGACATAGTAGAAAGTATAGTAGTTGCTACACATGAGGCGGATCTAAAGGATTTCCAGGAGAAGAATAAGGGGAACAGGGTAGAACGGGACAAAATCCTAGACAAAGTTGAGAATAAAATGGAATTCATCAAAACCCTACGAGGTTCGGTCAAGAATTGACTTAAGGAACTATACCCCAAGTCACACGAAGAATGGATGCACTTGATGACCTTAGCAAGTAGCTAGAAGGGATTGTTGATATGTTGAACACTAAGGGAGATGAAATGAGTTTTGAAGAGGTGAGCACTCTAGTGGGTGACCTACTCTAGTAGGTGCAAGGTGAAGTGGATTCCTGGGAGAAAATTGAGGTAAGGAGTTCCCACTCCTTTTACAGCAATAACAAAAAAAATCATTTTTCATTCTTCCATTTCTCATTCTTCATTCCTTCATTCTTTATTCAAACTATCTAAGTCCCACCATTCTTTATTCTTTGGAGGATTAGTATGTTTCCAAGGATGGAGAACAAGCTTAGTGTGGAGTGATGTTGGGCTTTAAAATATTGGCTAAGTGTCGAAAGGACGCGTGATGCGCGCGTGGGGCCAAGAAGAAGAAAGGTGTGCGAGCGGAAAAGCACGCAGGACATGGGTTTAAGAAGGTTTTATGAGGAACCAAGGTGGGCGTAAGGCAGATAATAGGGTCTATGGACTTAGCCATATTTGGCATTCTGGATGCACGGACGAAAAACATGACCCGACTAGATGTGCCGAGTGGATAAGGTGCCAACCTAGAGACTTGGTGGTCAAAAAAAAGAATATTCCACACATGGAAGGTTCCCAAAATACATCATTACAGAAAGTGGAGAGCTCATAACAGAATAATCATGCACTCTTGGAGGACCACATCGACACTTGGCATTTGATGCCGCCTCCTAGAGGAAGGCATGACGGTGGCACTAAATCTATAAAGGAAGATGCTCGGAACGAGGAACACATGAGAACACACCGAGACCTAACCTAGAAAGATGCATTGAGAGAGAGATGAAGAGAATATATTAGGAGGCTCTAAGAGCTGGGGTTCTAATTAGAGAATTGAGGGAGTGTTATCTTGTCTAAGGGATGGGTCTGCAAAATTTTTGTAATAAGGGAAGCATAGCTAGAACTTCTGATACAAGAGTTAGAACTCTATCTTGATACATTTGGCATGTTATGACCTCGTTTGAATGTAATGTGGTTACTAAGACTATGATCAATGTGAATATATGGCTTTATTCTAAATATCTGGTTCATGGGTGCAAACTTTAGTGTCTTTTCTTTATGTTATGAATTAGATATGTTCTTTGTAGTATGATATTTATCTTGTTATTTGCATGGGTGTATAAACAAATTAGCTCATCCTATACTTTCGTGAGAAAATGTATGAACATTTACTTTTCTACATCTAATCTTCTTTAAATGACAATATCTTCTCATAATTCTAACATAAAGAAGGGGCTCGCCCCACGCGTGCCTCAAGTGAGAGCCCAACACCTTCTGGTGATAGGTTGGCATAACGCATGGGATTAGAGATTTGTATTAAGAGTACATGAAAATGACTACATTCATTCATCTCTCTTTTACCTTCCTTAAGAGGTTCACTAACTCCATTATTTTGAATTCTTCTTTCTTTCATCCCATTCACCCTCACAATTAACCGTACCTAACTTTCTTAAGGCTCTAAGATGCCCTTTTTGCACACACACAAAGAGGCATATTACAACTTTTAAAAATATATGACTCACACACACACACACTTTATGAATCACTCTAGGACTCATGACAACCCTTAAACACCTAAAAACATCCTTTCAATACCTTGATAATCCCATTTAGGTATTTTTCGTGCTTTAAATTTTTAATTACAATTTTGGAGGGAAAACAATAATTTGAATTTTCAAACTTTAAAACTCCATCTAAACCTCTCTTCATGAAATGAACATTTTTATGGGAAGGAAATTTTAATGAATCACTTATAGGGTGATTATCGATGGGCATACTTTATTCTCTACCTTTCCACCATCTTCGCAATGTCTTGGAGCACTTCCTTAGCTTGCAGTTCAATTTGTACTTTTTGATCAATCCTCCAAGGACTTATACCTATGTCTCAAACTTTTTTTGTAGCTCTTGTTCCTTTGATTCCACGAGTTGTAGACATTTCCTCAACTGAGAATCCTTCTCTATTTTCCAAGATGTAGCTACAGTAGGTTGAATACTACTGGTCTTCGCTTTAGTGTCTTTCTACATTCCACCACTCGACATCGGAACCACCTTAGTATCATTCTTCTTTGCCCATTCATTGAACAATGTGCACATACATGATGACCATATCATTCTTCTTAGGTCCCTTGGCAATGACATTCTTCTTGCAACACAGAATGTAGGAGTTCCATACTTCGTCTTAGTTCAACAATCTGATATTCTTGATCTCTTTGATGTAGATTCACCATGTGCAGCATAGTGTTAGAGTAGGTATTTACCTTAGCTCATGTTCACCTAGGTACTTTATTTACCTTCATTGTATTTATCGTCACCCTCTTATGTGTGTGGATATTTCTTTTTATTTATTTAGATATTAGGAGATATTATCTAGTTGTTAGGTATAGTTCTTTCCTTAATCTATGGTATTGACTAGTTCTTTCCTTGATCTATGGTATTGACTAGATCCTTGATGTCTAGTTCTTTCCTAAATCTATGGTCTTGACTAGTTCTTTGATGACTAGTTTTTTCCATGATTTATGGCTTGATCTATGACCTTAACTGGTTCTTAGATTGTTATTCTTTTCCTATATAAGCAAGGCCCATTCTCATTGTATTTCATTAAGTTCAATAATAATAGATGATATTGCTACTCATTTGTTTGTAAAGGTTTTATGTAAAGTTATTTTGGTGAATTACTTTCATCTTATTGATCATGGTGTTTGATTAACATTTGTGTTCTTAGCTTGGTACGATCTGGTTATCATTCCTTTTATGGTATCAGAGAAGGAGATTGTTGTTGACATCTCAGGTGCAAGTTTTATTTTGCAAATAGATTCTTTATATATTCATATATTTGGGTTTTGTCTATATTTTGTTGGTGCGTGTGTTTTTATGCAAAACATAGGCTTCCATTGGATATGTAAGGTGGAAAAACCCTAAGATTGATTGTAAACTTGGCATTTCCGGAGGCATTTGTTGTTTTGCTTGATTTTGTTGTTGTAGAGAAGCACACCGGTTCGCCTCGGCATCATGTCGACAACAAACTTGGAAAAAAAAATTCCGGTTTCGTTATATTTTTTTCGGGATCTACATCATTTCTTTCCATTTTTTCAGGGGTCCACGGGTTGTTGTGTAAAGGTTATTGTTATCCAAAATTCACCCCCTGTGGTTAATTTGATAACATGCATCGAGATTCTCAAGTCCCAAGCCAGATAAATTGATTCGGGGCAAAAAGTCATGTTTCTAGTGGTCCCTTCAGAAATTTTTCTAACTCTCCCGTCCGGGGTTGAAAAGAGCAAGCTCGAGAAGATGCGAAGAAGTTACGAGAAGATAAGCTTGGGCGAAAAATGTGAAAATCGGCTAAGTCCTAGTCCCGGGATACAGTCGGGATATTTGGGACGTCAAGGCGAGGATCGGCCGAAAATCCTATAGGCGGCCAAACAAAGAATGGGACAAGTGGGACAAATGGACACGGCGGACGCGAAAGCCCTGGATCAGCCAAAAAGGAGAACTTTCGCACTAACTCGCTTTTGGGACATCCTGGGACAAAGATATGCGAACCGGCCGGTTCGGGTCCGAAATGAGAACAAACAATCAGGAGGAAAATGGGACATCGGGGCGTGAGGACACGAATCAGCCTGATCGGGCGAATCGGAAGAATTTGTCTCCGAAGCACGGGGACAAGTGGGACAAATGGACGTGAACCCGCCAAATCCAAGCGAATCGGAGGATTTTGTCCCAGCAAAGACCGGACATCTCGGGACAAATGGACGCGGTGGGCGACGCGAAGGAGCCGAAAGGGCCGAGAACCAACCAAATCATGACACGTGTCACAAGGAAAAGATCAAAGGGTGAGATTTGAAGGGTCAGCCCGAGCCAATGGGATAGTGCCACGTGTCCCATTAGGGCCCACAAGGAAATTTCAAAGAGAGCCCACCGAGAGGTGGAGGAGAGAGAGTTGCTTAGCAAATCGGAACCCGCCACGTGTCATCCAGTGGCGGAGCGCAAGAAGAAATTTAAAAATCTATTTTCGCACTGTTTTGTGCCCTAAATCTTCGGATCGACATATCTTTCGATCCAGAGCTCAAATTTACACGTTCTTTATATCAACGAAAGCTTGTGAGATTCTCTACACGATTCCGAGGTCAATCTTGCATTTTGGTTCAGTTTGGAGAGATAAAATCAAGAAACACCTCTGCGCACGAAATAACAAGTAATGCTTCAACAAACAACTTTAATGCGGCAGATGCAGGTTCATTGCTTTTGTTGAAACGACGCCATTTTGCCGAGATCCGCCGCCACATCATAATGAGATGAATCGAATACAACACGAGGTGGTTGGGGTAGATTTGGCTTTCCTCTCTCTCTTCCCTCTCTCATTCTTTCTATATATTGTAAAGAGGAGCTTCTTTTCAAAGGTCGAACATTTTCTGTTTTGCTCCTCCCTTCTTCTCCTATCAGGCGAATTTGTGGAGTTCGAACCTCTCATTTGAACTGTAATACTATTCTAGCCTCATGGCATTCTGTAGTGTATTGTATCAATCTTTGGAGCAAGTAATGCATGTCTGTGGATGATTCTCAGCCCTCTCTGTGTTCATTTTTGCATCCTCCTGGTCTTTCACTGCAGGTTTTGTCATCTGTGCATGATCTTATATCACATTCAAATGGTCTGTGTTCACTGGCAAAATAGGTGTTCTTCATTCCTCAATGCATCACCTCTATTAGCTTAGATTTATTTTATGCATCTTCTTACCTTGTCTCCTTGGCAGATTAGATTAGGTTTTGAGAAAACCCTCTGCATATTTCGTGTGCATCCGAACAGAGGAATAGGAACCAGCCTTCTCTGGAGAATCCTTTCTCATTTTTTCAAGTCCCACACTTGGAGAAAGGATTCAATGTTATGCAATCACACTGGATGCCAAAGTGATCAACCTAGAAACCTGATCTGCATCCAGGGGTGTTGTGATTTTGCACTAACAGTTTTGGCACGCCCGGTGGGACCTAGAGGTCTCATTTTTATTGCAGCAAAGTTGATATGCATCTGCTGCAATTTTCTTGCTTGAAAAGAGACATTATTCACATATCTCATGACTCCAAGAGGAAGATCAACTGGTTTCAGCAGTGCAGGCCTGAGAGCTTATGAGAAGAATCACAAGGTCAAGAGTTGGAGAAGAAGAGGTGATGTTTGAATACCTGGCAATTATCTCCAAGAAGAAGGCAAAGAGGAAGAAGGATTCAAAGGTCTCCATCTCCACCAAACAGAACTCTCTCAACTCCTCCACCTGCTCGGCCTTTCATTCAGTATTCAAGAGTCCTTCGACCAATCAGAATGGCGCAACCAGCAAATCCCTTTGTCAATTTCACTGGCAGCAGCCCACTTGCCCTCAATGCACAGAATCCAGTTCCAATTACAGCGTTGAAGAACATTCCATTTTTCACTTTGGAGAAAATCATACCACTCCACGGTGATCATGTCAAAGACATTGCTAATGTCTGTGTAATCCATGAGATAAATGAAATGGATGTGTGGTCACAATTGCTTGGCATCATCATTCAAAGGAAGGCATTGCAGAATGGTTCGAGAGCCTTACACTGGTGGATTCTATCACAAATTGGAATCAATTATGCATAGTTCTCCATGAGCAGTTTGGGGAAAAGGGAGACAATTTGTCTCTACTGGAACAATTAACAACTATCAAGAGAGCTCCCAATGAGCAGCTGACTGACTTCAACTTCAGATTTCAAAAGTCTTGGGATAGGATTCTAGTGGCATCAATGGCAGAAGGTGCTTTTCTATACTATCTTAAAGCTTTGAATTCTGATATTTCTATGTTAATTCAATCAATGGGAGGCACAACCTTACCTACTGCTTATAGCATTGCCATTAGAGCCGAAAACTGTCTTATTCAAGCTGGTAAATTGGCTCCTAGGCCTCCAATGCCATTATATCCAAGTTTAGAGAGCCCAAGTACTAGTCAAGCACCTGTCTTAGCTCCTTCTCCCACTCCTAGAAACTAGAGTTCAAATGAACCTTCCACTTCATCTCCAAGTGCCCCAAATGAGCTTGAAGAGGTCATGAAGCAAGCTTAATCCGCAAAATTTAGGTAATGAGCTGGTTACACTCAAGAGACAAAGAAGCTCAAGGTTTTAGACCTTCGTATCGAGCCTCAAGCTCAACCTAATAAAGCAGCTATATATCAGCCTCAAAGGCCACCCAATCTAGCTGCAAATCCAGAATCAAAGGCCTCCTACCAATAGACCATTCCCAATTTATAATCCAAATGCCATATCGCCTCTAAGGAATTAGTACCAAAGCACAAAACAACATTGCCCGAGAGTATGATTGGTGTTTTCCATGTAATGAGCCTCATAATCAATCCATGTGCTTCAATGGTGCTTTGACTCAAAATTTTATGGTAACAACTCTGGTGTGGAGGGTGAGAACAATCAAGAAAACAGCCAACAACAAGAAACATTCCAACAGAAGAATCAACCCCAAATGACACCACATTGGTAAATTGGCAAGCGAGGATTTTGTGGGATGAACCGTAGTTTCTTAAGGTGTTGCAGCAAACACAAGGTCAAAAGGGATAAATTTGGGTGAAGAACAGCCATTAGCCCCAAACCAATCCACAACCTTCCACAGCTCCACAAATGATTGTTGTGCAAAGTCCGTTTCAAATGCACAAGGGCAGCCAAGAACAAATCCCTAGGCCAACTCAAATGCCACTGGTGCACGCTGCCCACATACAAGGAGTAAATGTGCAAACCAAGGGGCAGCAGAGAGATCCTTCATCACCATTCAAGTATCATTGATCGGATGAAGAAGACAAACGTCAATATATCTATGTAGGAATCCCTATCCATCCCAGGCCAAAGAGATCTGCACTGCAGAAGCTGCCATGAAGGATTGGCCAACTTCGAATCAGCAGGTCCAAACTCAAGAGAAGGTACTCACAAATGTTGCCCATCCTGAAGGAAATCATGGAAGACAGCAAGGTAAAATGTTGAAGCCCCCTCCATTTTATGTTTCATTAATCATTGGAAATCAGCTAGTGCATAATTGCATGATTGATTACGGGCAAGTACCTCTGTCATGCCCAAACAAATAGCTGATCACTAGGGCTTGATATGAAACAACATCCAAAGGGTAGTACGGTTGGATGGGACAAATAGAATAATGATTGGAGTGATTAGAAATTTGAGTCTTACCTTTTTACGCACGCATGTCCAAATGTTGTTGTTTTACAAGATGTGTCATTCATAGACCTTCCACCACTCTTTGCCCTATGTTTGTCAAGGGGCTTCACCGCCAAGATTGGGGGGATATTTGTCCTTTGATTGGTCTCACATGCTATTCAGACAAGATATGGAACTAAGACCATAATCAAGTTTGAACCTATTGTAAACTTCCATATTGAGCCCTACACTCCAAGTCGATTAATGCCAATTGCTCAAAGCATTTGATCAAGAAGATCACCCAAGCACGGATGAAATCGCACTAAAGTTGGAAACATCCCGGATCTAACTCTTGATGAATGGGCAAGCAAGGTGCATGCTTTTGATCCTTATCAAGGAATAGAAGAATCTGAGCTAGGAGTCTATTGTATACACGAAGAAAGTCAACCTATTCCTAGCATCACCAAGCCAAACCACAAGGATGACAATGAGGTATGGCAGCTATTTTTTGATGGGTCAAGGAGTAGACAAGGTGCAAGAGGTGGAGCCATGCTTGTTTCACCTCAAGGAGTAAAGTACTATTCAGCTTTTAGATTTCAATTTGCATGCTCCAATAACACTGCTGAATATGAAGCCTTGGTGCAAGGGATGCATTGGGCAATCAAGAAAAAAATAAAGAACTTGCAAGTCTTTGGGGACAGTGAATTGATTGTAAATCAGGTCAAGGGACAGCATGCGGCCAAAAATGATCTACTCAGGTGCTACAAGAACAGGGTGTGGGACCTCATGGAAGATTTTGAGGGTTTCGGCATTAAAGCCATTCCTAGGAAAGAGAATCAAGTGGCAGCGAGGATTGCAGCGGTGAGGGGCAGCCTTTGACATTGTAGAAAACATTCAACAAGACAAAGGTACTGACCAAACATCCACGTGATTGTGAGGCCTTGATGCCATATAATGATGTCGGTTGGCAAGTATTTGAGAATGACCAGCAAATCATCCATTTCTTGCAAAGAAGAAGCCTGAGTTATCACCTAAGAATCAAGAAAAGTTGGAACAGCAATATGGTGACCAAGTGATACAGCTGAGAACTGACAAGCTGCCCAAGGGACTTATCACTTTGGAGTCCATTTTTAACCCCAATGATCAGTTTAGAAAGGAGAAAGCAAACATTCAGGTCAAGAGAGAAGATTCGGTATCCATCTTGGTAGAAGAGAACAAGCCATTGCAAATTGGAAAGATGACAACTGAGCAAGAAAGATGTGAGTTCATACAGCTATGTCAAGAGTTCCCTGACGTGTTTGCTTGGAGCTATGAAGACTTGAAAGGTTTCAATCCCAACTTAGCTCAGCATACCATCGAGTTGGATCCAAATACTAAGCCTGTCAGGCAGAAACAGAGACCAGTCAATCCACACATGGAGCCTCTCATGAGGAAAGAATTGGACAAGCTGATTGAGTCAAGAATCATATTCCCAATCAAGCATTCTAGTTGGGTTGCCAACTTAGTTCCAGTCAGAAAGAAGAGTGGAGAGATCAGGCTATGTGTTGACTTCAGAGATTTGAATAGAGCCTCTCTCAAGGACCATTATCCACTCCCTTCCATGGAGCAAATATTGCAGGTTGTAGCTGGTTCAGAAAGGTTTTCACTACTTGATGGTTACTCGGAAAACTTCATTCGAGCACGGAACAACATTCCAAATGCGAGCTATGGATATGGCATTCAAAGGCTTGATCAACAAGATAGTGCTGGTATACCTAGATGATATTACTGTCTTCTCAAAGAATGCAGCAAACCATTTCTTTCACCTCAGGCAAGTGTTTCAGAGGTGTAGAAAGTTTGGAGTGTCCTTAAATCCTAAGAAGTGCATCTTTCTTGCACATGAAGGGAAGCTCCTTGGCCATATTGTCTCCAAGGAAGGATTAGCAATTGATCCAGAGAGGGTTGAAGCCATAAGAGCTCTACCATTGCCAAGCCACAAGAAAGCCCTTCAGAGTTTCCTGGGAAGGATAAACTTTGTTCGGAGGTTTGTCCCAGATTTTGTAGCCCTTGTCAAGCCCATCACCAAAATGTTAAGGAAAAGCATGGCTTTCAAATGGACGGCAGAAGGCAAGGAGAGTTTTGAAGCAATCAAAGAAGCCATCTCCTAGGCACCTACTCTTATCAACCCAGACTTTTCCAAGGATTTCATCCTCTATGCATTTGGAGGTGATGACACTATTTCTGCCATTCTGGTACAGCAGAACAAAGATAATGATGAACAGCCGATTGCCTTCTTCAGCCAGAGCCTAGATGACTGCGAAGTGAGGTACTCTTTTATTGAAAAGCATGTGCTTGCAGTAATCAGAAGCTTGAAGAAATTCAAGCATTTAGTCTCAAACAACAAGGTCCAGATTGCTGGTCTCACATGTTGGGGTTAAGGACTTCCTCCTCAACAAGGATTTGAATGAGAAAAGGGCAGGTTGGATCACCCGTGTCATGGAGTATGACATTGAGATCAAGATCACCAAGCTGGTAAGAGGGAAAGGATTGTGTGAGCAGCTGGTTTTGGGGAAGCAAAAGGAAGTATGCAACGAAGAAGAGGCTGTTTTGACAGTTCAAGATAGCCATGAGCCGAGTGGCAGGCAAGAAGAAGACAATGCTGCCCCGACTCCTTGCTAGACCCAAGGCATTATGCACTTCCTACAAACAGGCCTATGCCCTCCAGAAATGAGCAAAGCGAAGAGGAGATACTTCAGGTTGCAGGTTGTTCCATATACCATCATTGATGGAGTTTTGTTCAAGAAGGATGTGAATGGAGTGCTGCTGAGATGCATTAACACAGGTCAGATCCAAAGGGTATTAAAAGAGTTTCATGATGGACCAGCTGGTGGCCATTTTGCATCAAGAGTGACAAATAAAAATCATGAAGGCTGGTTATTATTGGCCTAAAATCTTTAGTGATTGCTATGCATGGATCAAGAGATGTAAGAATTGTGCATTCTTCACGGAAAAGAGAGACTCGCTGCCCTTCCATTCTGACCAATCTCGGTTGACCAGCCATTCATGCAATGGGGTTTAGACTTCATTGGAGCCATCAATCCCAATTCAAGCCAAGGGCACAAATGGATTTTGATAGCCACGGACTACTTCACCAGATGGACAGAAGCAGTAGCACTCAAAGAGGTGAATGAGTCTAGCATCTTGGACTTTTACGAGGGGATAACTACTAGATTTGGCGTACCTACTACAATAATCTCTGATAACGCATTGGCATTCATTGGATCTAAGGTGACTGAGTGGGCTGTCAAGAACGGGATCTACCTAAGCACTTCATCAAACTATTACCCTCAAGGTAATGGCCAGGCCGAGTCTACAAACAAGAACTTGCTTTGAGGATCATTAGGAGGACTCTTGATGAGAATCAGAGGGCTTGGCATACCAAACTAAAATCAGCCTTATGGGCTGATAGGATCACTCCCAAAAGATCCACGAGGTAATTCTCCATTTAAGCTTGTCTCATGGAAGAGAGGCAATCTTGCCCATGTCACTTGAGTTGCCAACATTGGAACTCATGAAGCAGCTGATTTGCTTGAATTTGAGCCTATGGAGGTGAGATATGCGAGATGATGGAGCTGCAAGAGATCGAAATCGCTTCCCAAGCAATTGAAAAGGATCAAGCTTTGATCAAGAAGACCTTTGATGAAAGGCCAAGGATAGATCTTTTCAAGTTAGAGATCTAGTGTTGAAATGGGATGCAGATCGGGCAAAACCAGGAAGGCATTTCAAATTTGACGCCATTTGGAGTGGCCCGTACATGGTCACGAAGCGCAAGAGTAGCAATGTTTTCCAATTGGCCTCATTGGATGGTGAAGAACTGCAGATTCCAGTCAATGGAATCTATCTCAAGCGTTGCCTCTAGAGGGAAGTTCACTACCTTGTAAATATTAATTAGATTTTCATTCCTCCAAGTGCTTGTGCACATTGTCCTGTTGTAGTTAGGTTTCAGTTTTCCTAAGTGCTTCGGCACAGGTTTTGCTACTCTCAGGTTGTTTTCTACAGTTCAGAGTGTTGTTGGAGAAGAAGTTGCAGTATCAGGCTCGGGATTAGATATCAGGCTCGTTTCAGGTTATTGCTTATGACTCCATGCCCAATAGATCACTAAAGGCCACTGATCTTCTACCTAGCAGGCAGGTGACCCCGCTGAGTCACCAAATTGTTATCCAAAATTCACCCCCCAGGGTTAATTTGATAACATGCATCAGAATTCTCAAGTCCCAGGCAGATAAATTGATTCAGGGCAAAAAGTCATGTTTCTAGGGTCCCTTCAGAAATTTTTCT
This sequence comes from Taxus wallichiana var. yunnanensis, assembly GCA_018340775.1. Lineage (NCBI taxonomy): Eukaryota > Viridiplantae > Streptophyta > Pinopsida > Cupressales > Taxaceae > Taxus > Taxus wallichiana. The sequence continues at coordinate 752,340,931 of CM031238.1, forward strand.
AACTCTCCCGTCCAGGTTGAAAAGAGCAAGCTCTGAGAAGATGCGAAGAAGTTGCAGAAGATAAGCTTGGGCCGAAAAAAATGTGAAAATCGGCTAAGTCCTAGTCCCCGGGACAGTCGGGACATTTGGGACATCAAGGCGCGGATCGGCCGAAAAGCCTACAGGCGGCCCAAACAGCAAAGGGACAAGTGGGACAAATGGACGCGGCGGACGCGGAAAGCCCGGATCGGCCGAAAAGGAGAACTTTCGCACTAACTGCTTTGGGACATCTGGGACAAAGATACGCGAACCGGCTGGTTCAGCTGAAATGAGAACAAACAGTCCGGAGGCAAATGGGACATCTGGGCCGTGAGGACGCGAATCGGCCGGATCGGGCGAACCGGAAGAATTTGTCCCGCGAAGCACAGGGACAAGTGGGACAAATGGACGCGAACCGGCCGAATCGGGTGAACCGGAGGATTTTGTCCCAAGCAGCACTGGGACATCTGGGACAAATGGATGCGGTGGACGCGAAGGAGCCGAAAGGGCCGAGAACCAACCAAATCATGACACGTGTCACAAGGGAAAAGGTCAAAGGGCGAGATTTGAAGGGTCAGCCCGAACCAATGGGATAGTGCCACGTGTCCCAGCTAGGGCCCACAAGGAAATTTCAAAAGAGAGCCCGCCGAGAGGTGGAGGAGAGAGAGTTGCTCAAATGAATCAGAACCTGCCATGTGTCATCCAGGTGGCAAAGCGCGGAAGAAATTTAAAAATCTGTTTTCACCTGTTTTGTGCCCTAAATCTTCAGATCGACATATCTTTCGATCCAGAGCTCGGATTTGCACGTTCTTTATATCAACGGAAAGCTTGTGAGATTCTCTACACGATTCTAGGTCAATCTTGAATTTTGGTTCAGTTTGGAGAGAGAAAATCAAGAAACACCTCTGGCATGAAATAACAAGCAGAAGTAATGCTTCAACAAACAACTTTAATGCAGCAGACAGTTCGCCGCTTCTGTTGAGACAGCCCGCCGTTTTGCCAGGATCCGCCACTTCTGTCATAATGAGATGAACTGAATGCAACCTGGAGGTGGTTGGAGTAGATTTGGCTTCCCCTCTCTCTTTCCTCTCTCATTCTTTCTATATATTGTAAAGAGGAGCTTCTTTTCAAGGGTCGAACATTTTTCTGTTTTGCCTCTCCCTTCTTCTCCTCAGGCGAATTTGTGGAGTTCGAACCTCTCATTTGAACTGTAATACTATTCTGCCTCATGGCATTCTGTAGTGTATTGTATCAATCTTTGGAGCAAGTAATGCATGTCTGTGGATGATTCTCAGCCCTCTCTGTGTTCATTTTTGCATCCTCCTGGTCTTTCACTGCAGGTTTTGTCATCTGTGCATGATCTTATATCACATTCAAATGGTCTGTGTTCACTGGAAAAATAGGTGTTCTTCATTCCTCGGTGCATCACCTCTATTAGCTTAGATTTATTTTATGCATCTTCTTACCTTGTCTCCTTGGCAGATTAGATTAGGTTTTGAGAAAACCCTCTGCATATTTCGTGTGCATCTGAACAGAGGAATAGGAACCAGCCTTCTCTGGAGAATCCTTTCTCATTTTTTCAAGTCCCACACTTGGAGAAAGGATTCAATGTTATGCAATCACACTGGATGCCAAAGTGATCAACCTAGAAACCTGATCTGCATCCAGGGGTGCTGTGATTTTGCACTAATGATTCTTACTATTTCAAGAAAATATGTAGACTACTATTTTGGGTAGCAAAGGTGATTTTGGCACAATCCGAAATAACATTTTTACTGAGAAGAAGCGATTGGATGTGACTTTCTCGAAAACTAGCGACACACCCTAGAATAGTAAAGTGGAGCATAAACCCAATTAAATCCTTAGCCCTTGGTCATATGGTATAGTTGTATGAGGGCTTAAATCTTGTGATTCCTACTAGTAGGTGCTTAACTCCGAGCCCTTTCACTTTATTTGTGTAGTGAAGGCAATAGCATTTTATTCTCTTTTAGTGTGAACTAAAATAAATAGTAGAGCATAATATTGAAAAACTTGTAACTTTTGATCGGTAACTTGGTTTTGAGTGTCATTTTTGTAAATAAACTTATTTTTCCATGACATTTCCATTGAAATATTTATTTTGAGAATTTCACTATAATTATATAAAATTTCTTTTGTAAAATATGGATGTGCAACTCCTTTGATTTGAAGATTTTCCAAGTCATGCTTTTTGATATTTAAGGGTGGAAGAGATAAGAAAGATGAAGAGTCTTCTTTGAAACCAATTCAAATATTTTCTTCTAGATCTTTGGATGTCGGAACATAATTGGACTCTTTTAATTCTTTCATTTTAAACTTTTGTAAAAGGATGAGTTTAATCGATCTCGGAATGAATTATGGAATGGATATGGAGTTATCCATCTATAAGACCTAGCCTTGGATCGGTGGCATTGATCCAGTAATGCTTTAAGTTTATTTGGGATGAACTAAAATTATAGACCTTTCGCGAGGTTGCAAGTGCAGAATGCATCGAATAAACTGTTCGGAGTCTAAATCGGGTGATCGTGTTAAATAAATTGGTTCCCGATATCGTAATATCAGGAAGGTCTTGATCGTGGACCAGGTAATAAATTCAGATACATTTATTTCCACTAGCCTATTGGCAGTGCAGGAGTGAACCCTGTTCGTGAATGTATGTTGTAGATTCTTTTTCTGAGCATTTGAAATGTTAGACCTAAGCTGGATTTATTAAGGTTAGTAACCTAAAACTAAACTATAACCTAGGGGTTAGATTAGTGTTAATCTAACCTAGGCCTAGGCTATAAGCTAATGTTCTAAGTTAGTAACTATGTGCTATGAGGTTAGACTAAGTGTTATCTTAAATCCTAACCTAAGTTACTAACCTAACTAATGAACAAGGAAGAAAGGGGACCTATGGAAGGGTGCGAACCATGGGCGGCAGTTTCTATGGCATTAAATGGATGGATAAGTATGAAGGACAGGTAATTTGGTAGAAGTTTTAAACGGCTAGCTAGAGCCGATGTGGCAGGTCGCCAAAGTTGGAAATGGTCTTCGAACTGGTTTTATCCATCGCCAACTATGGCGGTCGGTGGCAATGGAAATTGAGTGGGAAATTTGGAGTAAATGCCATTTATGAACTCGGTCTTCGAGCTCGGGTTTCACGGGAAGGCATGCAAAATGGAAAATTAGTAGTTTGTTTGGTTTTTCATGCGCTCCGGTTTTCCCTCTGTCTGATCACTGGTTCTTTGCACCAGTCTTCTTGGAGTTGCATGGCAAATATGAGTGTAACTCGCTCTTTTCTCTGGCAAGGAAAATTTATAAGTCATGGAAATAACAAATTTTTGTTGGTGAATCTAACTTGGAAAAAGAGGAGAAGGCTCGAGCTCTTTCAGTGGTCTTCTTTGGATTTTTAAGCAAATAACCAGGCATGTTAGGCCCTAACCTTTAAAAATCTTGCTCTCTTTCAAATGATTTCATTAGAACAACTCTGTTCAGATGATTTTTGGGAATTAGATGGTTTCTATGGTAGCCTTGTGTGATTTTGTTACTGTATCTTCTTGCTGGTTCGATTTTTCAATTTAACCCTTGATGGGTGTGTATTGTGTTTCGAATTGTTGCACTATTTCGTTGTGATTTGCATTCCGGCTTTAATTTGTGAAATACATGCAAGAAAGATACTAGACCTGCTCTGTGAGAACCCAAGTATTGTTCCCTTGTTGGGTTCAGGCTACAGTTGATACTTGTCGTTGATGCTTGTTGTCGATACTTGTCGGAAAAGATACTGTTGGACTTTTGATTGAATGTTCGATTTAATTGGACTTCTTTGTAAGTTACGTCGTGGTTATTATAGGTGGTGGTTCTTGAATCTTGTTGGGTTTCATTTATGATACTTAGGTTATGTTGAGCGGATAACTTTGTGTGTTATGATATTTAATGCGACCATGTAGAAGTTGTTTTCCCTCCCTTGTGTTGCAATTATTACGGATTTAACCCATTGATGGTTTGCATTATATTTATTTATTTACAAGATGACTCTGTGGAGTCCTTGGATTGGTTCGTATATTATGGACTACTTTGTATAAGTCATGTATGTGAATCTTTGGTAGCATGATTACAGCCGAGTCTGGAGGGTAACTAGTAATATGACTTACATTTATCTTGTAATGAATACCTTCATTTAAGTAATGAATTTTGAGTACTGAGACTCGGTTGGTGTACTTTTTACGTTTCCTATCTGTGTAAGCTTGAGCGAATATTGTTGTAGAGGCTCAGTTGGATTCCTTGTTACGAAATCAGTATTTAGCTTTTGTATAAGCCTGATTTTGAATATTTACCATTGTTGGCACGGTTGGAATCCTTAACTAATATTTATCTTGTATATCGGCTTCGTAGAAGCTTTATCGTGTATATCTTTTGTTCGGATTCATTGAAATCCTTGATAGGTAACAGATGTATCTGCCTCTATATATAAGCCTGATTTTGTACACTTGTTGTTTTTGGCTCTGTTGGGTTCCTTAAGTATAGATAGATATCATGTATCTTGGCTTCCTTACAAAAAGTGGGTCGTGATTACCATACTTTTCAAACTCGAATGAGTTCAGATGTGAATACGGTATGTTATGTTTCCTTTCTGAATAATTCCAGTTAAATGAGGCTGTGCATGTTGCGTGGATTTTGTATGAATATCTCTGCATAGTCTTAGGGAAACATCATTTGCTTTAATGTCAAGGAGTCTCTTGTTGACTGCGATAAAAGAGAAGTTCTTTGATTTTGACCTTGGATCTAAAGCCTTACAGTGTTTAGTAGGGATTAGAATGAGTGTAGGTTCTTTGAGAGGGATTGTTGTCGTGTTTGAGCATGATTACGTCTTCTGTTGCATGGATATCTAGTCTTGAGCTTGATTGAACTAAGGAGCTGTCGACTGCACCTCGACAGGCGATGGCAGTGAATATCTTCTTGTTTGTCGCTTCGTGTGGAAGGTCATGTGGAGTCTGTTTGGTAGATAGTCATCACTGTTTGGCGTGAGAGCTACTGTACTGCTAGTAAACTACAATAGTTTGTTATATTTTAAACTTTAACAAAACTGTGGTGCTTCTGGTGGCCTCGTCTGATTTATTCGCATGTGTTTAAGGTGAATGCTTTGCTCTTGGAAAGACGGTATAGTCATGAGCTAGTTCTGAGGGAAATATGTATGATTCATTTATTTCTCTTTTGTTGTAAAGTATAGGTTGATATAATTGTTTATCTAACTTTTGGAATTGTTCTAACATGCTGATGGAATCATGAAAGGTTATGATATTCATTTATTATGTTGAATATATTAGTCCGTCTAATGTTTGTTGTCCTTGGGATTCAGATGGATAGTTGTTTAGATGCATTTGTCTTCTTGGTCACTAACATTTTGATGAAATATTTGAAAGGTATCCGAGACTATTTAGTGACTATAATATGAGCTACGCGTTTATAGTCATGTTTGTATTACAAGAGCATAGTCTGAAATATGTTTACTTGTTTGGTGAAATGATCTCATTTAAACAGGTTGTTTAATGAAAACAATTGGTGGATTGCAATTGTTTTAAGAGTTAGTGCTTATCATGCTCAGTTCATCGAACTGACCCATGTTGACAATTTTTGCAGATGGTTGCCGTAAGTGGTAAAAGCACGCAGATCTGATAGGATGTTCAGATTGTTTAATTTGGTTTTATGATGAATTTCAGCTTGATTCTCTAAATGTACTATATGAGGAAAGATGTTCTTTTTCCGTTGAAGTATTGTATCAAGTAAGCTGAAAGCATAAAATGTATTTGATTAGCCTGAAGGGAATAAAGTGAGATATTTGTTACTTATGTGTTTGTATTCTTATCTTGATAGTTTGACCTTCTTCGGATCAAATGATCTTGAGAGCTTGTTATTATTGTTTAAATTGGAGACTTTTGTGATTATCAATGTAAGCTTGCAAGAATATGTGAATGAATACTTATGATTGTTTAGCAGTTCTAGTATGTTCTATCTAAAGCTAAATTGAAATTTAGATCACTGTCTTTCTGGAAGCTAGGGTAAAAATAAACCTAAGCAGGACGCTAAACAAGCTGAATTAAATTATTAATTCCTAGTCTTGATTAAGCCAGGACAACGTTTAATTGGATTCTTAATCATTATATCTTGATACTAATAAGTAAGATATAAATTCAGTTATGAGAACTGATATAAACCAAAAAAGGGTTTGGTTAGCAATCTCATGTGAAGGATGGGAGTAATTGTCCAATTTCGTTGATTTAGAATTATGTATATTCTATGAACTCCTTGATGGGACCTCTAGTCTTAATAACTTCTCTTGTGTATTGGGTTTTATTAAGAAAGGTCATTCTAAGGTGAGGAACCCAGGGGTTGGGAAAGACTACCCTTAAAGGGAGCGTCTTATGGTATAATTTAACTCAACGTATGTAACACTTTTTAATAAGTAGATCTTTTCGAGGTGGATTTAAAGGTTGACGGCACAAGTCAACTACAGGGTTGTACCTCCGAGAAGATTAGGATCTCCTCGAAGATACAACAATGCAGGTGACTTATGACGACACCCTTTGCATTGATCGTTAAGATTTACACCTTTAACTCGAACAAGTTACTCTGGGACTGATTAGGAATGTGGTCACGTTATAAGGCTGCCTAGGAGACTCGGGGTATCTTGACACACTGGTTTAACTAGGGTTGACCCAGTATGTCATCGTATCCCTAGTCCTCGGGAGCACCCATATAACGTTGTCACCTTACTAATCCATTTCCCAGTGAATAACTTGGGATAGGAGGGACTGACAGAAGTCAGTATAAGACATTCTACATAACATAGGAATGGGGTGAAGGACGTATTCAGTTGACAGTATGCCGTTAAGGAATACGAGACATAAGCAGTATGTTTCAAATCTTTGGCCAAAGTATCGCAAGTTGCTGATTGCGTTGTCCTAAGTCACCTGGTCTAAGGGATGAGATGCCGATGAATAATGGTAACAATTATTCAGATAGGTTCCTTAGACAGAGCATTCTGAATCCCAGAATAGGGAAGAGAACCGCAAGAGTGGTGTGTTAAATAAAAATGCCAACTCTTATTACTCATGAATAGATCGGTAGATTACCGAGTCATGGAATGAATAGATCGGAGGTACTCCAGAGTCATTACTGACTGCATATGGTTATACATTATAAGAATGGTTATTTGATTTGTGAGTTCTAAATTATGTATTTAGAACCAGGAAGCATTTATCAAAAAAAAAATTGACTTGTTCTAATGTATAAAATGAGGATGTTACATCTTGGTATCGAGTGAAGGTTGCAGCTCTTGGGCCTATTTGTCCATAATCGATGAAAACCTGAATTTTCTTGTAGAGAAAATGGTTAGAACAAGAGGAACGTTGCGAATAATGCTCCACCGATGGAGAAGGGGGCAACAACCCAAAAACTTGATGAGATCCTTGCTGCCTGTTGGACACAAGAGATCGTTTAGCTTGTACTTGAACAATGGTGATGGGAAATGAGGAGGATGAAGAAGGCTGGTAATGATAATCAGCCACCTCCGAGGACAACCCCGATATGGGTGTTGATGTTAATCTTTGGGAATGCACCCGTCCAACCGAGAAAACAAAAGGCCGAGGTTAGCGTAGCGAGAACTCACTAATGATATAAAAGGATAAGTCCACCTAAGTATGATGGCACCACATTAGGAGATGGAGCTGAGAAGCGGCTCGGTGAAATGGAGAAGTACTTTGCAATAAGAAACTTCTCGAGAGAAACCAAAGCTATTTGGGGAGCCTATCAGCTTTCCCACGAAGCATCTTCGTGGTGGGATAGCCGTAAAGCAGAGCTAAATATTGATGAGACCAACGTTACTTGGGATCAATTTAAAGGCTATTTTAGGCAACGTTGGCTGCCACAACTTTTCTATGATCGAGAAAATGACAGAATTCCGAGAACTTAGCTCAAGGAAGCTAACAGTGGCCGAATCTTTGGGAGCGGTTTACAAAACTCCTCAAGTATGTACCATAGTATCAAACTGATGAGAAGTTCAAAATACGGAAATTCATCATGGGACTGAATCCCGTGATAGGGGGAGAGGTCGATGTTCACAGTCCAACCACTATGGAAGGAGTTGTTGAAAAGGCCATAAGGCAAGAACAGAAATTAAAGGCTATTTGCTCATAAAGGAGGAAGTGCGGAAGAAGGCTGCAAACCCTTCTTCAACCTCTCTTGCACCCAAAAAGGGACCATGGAAAAATTTGGAAACAAAAATAAGTTTCAGGGGATAACGATAAGAAAGCGGTAGTAAATAAGCTGCTTTGAAATGTAAGGGATAATTTTGCCAAAAATTATAACAATGGCGAAAGCCCTATGGAGGACAACGTGACAATTACAAGGTGGAGGCAATTTTGAGCCTAAAAAGGGACTGTGGAGGAGGCTGCTACAATTGTGGCAAAGACCACTACGCAAATCGGTGCCCTTTGAAGAAGGATGATCGTAATCAGCAACATAAGATACATGCTTTGCGATAGCTTGAGACAAGCAAGTTGAAAAGCAAGTGACACCTATAGAAGTTAGGGTAAGTTATTTGGCATACTGTCACTATTCTTTTTGATACAGAGCTCTTGAATGTTTCATTTCTAATAAACTTGCCTCTAAACTTAAGAGAAAAGGCTGGAAAAATGGATAAATCTTGGGTATGCATATATGGTAATAACTCTGTTCATACAGTGAGTATGTGTCTTTTTGGGGAGTCCTTGACTTACCTAATTTCTCCACGGAAGTTGACCTCTATGTTACACCTTTGGGATCGTATGACATTGTTATCGGTGTCAATTGGTTAGCTGACCATAAAGCAAAAGGTAGATGCTATGAAAAGAACATAAAATGTTTAGATGATCAGGTTTGAAAACAACGAGAGATTCAAGGTGTGAAGCAGGAAATTTCAGTTAGAAAACTGTCATTATCTGCGGCTTAAAAAGGCTAAAAATAAAGGATGTACCCTTTATGCAGTAAAGATATCTGAATTTTCAGAAGAAGATGGTGATTACATGAAACGATTTCCTCTGTTACAAAGTTTCAGGGATGTTTTTCCTGAGGAATTACCAGGGTTACCACCTAAGAGGGAATTTGACTTCACCATCGAAATCAAACCAGGAACAGAACCTATTTCCAAAGCACCTTATCGGATGACTACTACAGAGTTAGTAGAGCTTAAGGCACAATTGCAAGAACTTTTGTCTAAAGGTTTGATTAGACCAAGTGTTTCACCTTGGGGAGCGCCCGTAATATTTGTGAAAAAGAAGGATGGAACACTTAGGTTGTGTATCGATTATCGGATGTTGAACAAAGCAACAATCAAGAACAGATATCCACTTCCAAGGATCGATGATCTATTTGATCAGATGCGTGGGGCAGCGGTTTATTCTAAGATAGATCTTCGATCTGGTTATCATCAGTTAAGGATTAGAGAAGAAGATATTCATAAAACAACTTTCCGAACAAGGTACGGACATTATGAATTCACGGTTCTACCCTTTGGATTAACTAATGCACCCACAACCTTTATGAACTTAATGAACAATATTTTTCAAGAATATCTGGACAAGTTTGTACTTGTATTCTTGGACGATATTCTCATTTATTCTAAAAGCGTTGAGGAGCACAATGAGCATTTGAAGATAGTTTTGGGAATTTTGAGAAAAAGAAAGTTGTATGGTAAGTTATCCAAATGTTCTTTCTTTGATTCAGAAGTTCACTATTTGGGTCATGTCATTAGCAAAGAAGGAATTGCTGTAGATCCTTCAAAAATAGTGGCAATAACTGAGTGGCCTGCACCAAAGAATGTGCACGAAGTAAGAAGCTTCATGGGTCTTCTTTAGTTACTTATAGAAAATTTGTAAAGGATTTTCTAAAGTAGTTGCACCAATAACTTCATTGCGAGAAGAAGGATAAGAAATTCATATGGAATGATAAGTGCGAAGTGGCTTTCAAAATTTGAAAATCCAGTTGACTTCCGCACCTATATTAGCTGTACCAGACCCTAATGGGAGCTTTACTGTTGTAACGGATGCTTCTGGGGAAGGCCTTGGAGGTGTTTTGCTACAAAATGATCAAGTCATAGCATATGAAAGTAGAAAACTTAAATTACATGAGCTGAATTATGCTCCTCATGATTTGGAGCTTGCTGCCATTGTTCATGCACTTCAAGTCTGGAGACACTATTTACTTGGGAAACCTTTTGAGTTGAAAACTGATCACTTAGGACTGAAATATATTTTCACTCAGCCTAATCTTAATGCTAGACAGAGAAGGTGGTTAGAATTTTTATCACAATATGATTTTGATATTAGCTATATCAAAGGGAAGGAGAATAGAGTAGCTGATGCTCTAAGTCGTAGGAGGCACATTTCTGCTCTTATAACATTAAGAACTCAGTTCAAGGATGAGGTAAAAAGTGCCTCAGAATCTGATATTTACTTTCAACAAGTAAAAGCAAGCGGTGCTTCTTTGCGAACCTAATGATGAAAGGTATAAAGGTTTTCATTTTGATAATGAAGGAATCTTGCGTTATGAAAATAGAGTATATGTACCTATGCTGAATGATTTGAGAAAGAAGTTGTTAGTTGAATTTCATAATTCACCTTTCTCTGGACACCCGGGTATCACAAAAATGCTTGCTGATCTGAAACAACAATACTTTTGGAAAGGTATGAAAAAGGATGTCATTAATTTTGTGACTCATTGTTTGGAGTGTCAGCGGGTTAAGGCAGAACATATGCACCCTGCTGGACTGTTATATCCTCATAGCATACCGCAGTACAAATGGCAAGTAATAACCATGGATTTTGTACAAGGATTACCCATGTCCAGGAATAAACATGATGTTATCCTGGTAGTTGTAGATAAACTGACTAAGGTAGCTCATTTCATCACTGGAAATCTAAAGGATGATTCACCAGTGCTGGCCAAAAGATTCGTACACGAAATTTTCAGATTGCATGGTGTACCAGAATTGATTATATCTAACAGGGATCCAAGAATGATGTCAAGGTTTTGGCAAACGCTTAATATAGCTCTTGGAACAAAACTAAACTTTAGTTACGCATATCATCCGAAAATGGATGGACAAGCGAGAGGGTAAATCAAGTGTTGGAGGACATGTTGTGAATGTATTGCATGGATCAACAGTATATAAATGGGAAGAGTATCTTCCATTAGTTGAATTACATACAACAACACTTATCACTCATCTCTTAAAATGGCACCATTTGAAGCACTTTATGGAAGAAAGTGCGAGAACTCTGTTAGGGGATAGTGTTGAGGATAGAGTGGTAATTGGACCGAGAGATTCTCACGAGAAATGGAACAACAAGTTAAGTGATTCGTGAATGATTAAAGGAAGCGGCGGATAGGCGGAAGAGCTATCTTTGACCTTAAGCGGGTTGATCGAAGGTTTGAGCTTGGTGAGAAGGTTTTCTTCGTGTTAAACCCAGAAAGAGTTCTATAACTTTTGGCAAGGCTGCCAAGTTGTCACCTCGATTCGTGGGACCTTTCGAAATTGTCGAAATAATCAATCCTGTAGCTTATCGTTTAGCATTACCACCTACTTTATCTCGCATGCATGATGTTTTCCATATTTCTTTGCTTAAGAAATACATTTCAGATCTGTCACATGTTTTAAATTGGAATTCCTTGCAGGTCAAGACCCGGGAATAATCGTGGTTAAACCCACACGAGTCTTTGAAACTCACCAATTGCATTTGAGAAATCGTGAAATATAGCAATGTAAGGTCCGAGTGGGACCGGTTTAACGAAGAAAGTGCAACTTGGGAAAATCTGGAAGAGATGAAAATTGCTTTTCCTTCTCTTTTTCAACGAGAATGAAATCACATTGACAAAACATTTCTTTTATGAACTTTTTTTTTAAAGTTTATATGAAAGCCGAGATGGAGGCAAACATTATTGAGATGAATAAAATGTGTTGTGACATTGATTTCTGGAACTATTAAGTTGGAAAATAGTCGCATTGTTTTGTGAACTAATAAATTGGTTGACCTGAAGGTTAATCGAATATGTAATCATCGGGACGATGAATCTTTTAGGAGGGAAGCATGTAACACCCTGAACTGTTGTTACTTCCTCCTGAGCATTCAAGTGTTGATATGTGATTTCTTTTGTAAAAGGATGTGCTCCTTTGATTGTGAAGTCATGCTTGATATGGACTGTATCTTCTTTGAAATTGCAGATCTTTGACTGAGTCGGAACATAATTGGACTCTTTTAATTCTTTCATTTTAAACCTGAGTTTAATCTGATCTCGGAATGAATATGGAGTTATCCATCTATAAGACCCAGCCTTGGATCAGTGGCATTGATCCAAGTAATGCTTTAAGTTTATTTGGGATGAACTAAAATTATAGACCTTTCACAGGTTGCAAGGTCTGAATGCATCGAATAAACTGTTCAGAGTCTAAATCAGGTTGATCGTGTTAAATGAATTGGTTCCCGATATCGTAATATCAGGAAGGTCTTGATCGTGGACCAGGTAATAAATTCAGATACATTTATTTCCACTAGCCTATTGGCAGTGCAGGAGTGAACCCTGTTCGTGAATGTATGTTGTAGATTCTTTTTCTGAGCATTTGAAATGTTAGACCTAAACTGGATTTATTAAGGTTAGTAACCTAAAACTAAACTATAACCTAGGGGTTAGATTAGTGTTAATCTAACCTAGGCCTAGGCTATAAGCTAATGTTCTAAGTTAGTAACTATGTGCTATGAGGTTAGACTAAGTGTTATCTTAAATCCTAACCTAAGTTACTAACCTAACTAATGAACAAGGAAGAAAGGGGACCTATGGAAGGGTGCGAACCATGGGCGGCGATTTATGGCATTAAATGGATGGATAAGTATGAAGGACAGGTAATTTGGTAGAAGTTTTAAACGGCTAGCTAGAGCCGACGTGGCAGGTCGCCAAAGTTGGAAATGGTCTTCGAATTGGTTTTATCCATCACCAACTATGGCGGTCGGTGGCAATGGAAATTGATTGGGAAATTTGGAGTAAATGTCATTTATGAACTCGGTCTTGAGCTCGGGTTTCACGGGAAGGCATGCAAAATGGAAAATTAGTAGTTTGTTTGGTTTTCATGCGCTCCGGTTTTCCCTCTGCACGATCACTGGTTCTTCGCACTTTTGTCTTCTTGGTTGTTGCATGGCAAAGATGAGTGTAACTCGCTCTTTTCTCTGGTAAGGAAAATTTATAAGTCATGGAAATAACAAATTTTTGTTGGTGAATCTAACTTGGAAAAGAGGAGAAGGCTCGAGCTCTTTCGGTGGTCTTCTTGAATTTTAAGCAAATAACCAGGCATGTTAGGCCCTAACCTTTAAAAATCTTGCTCTCTTTCAAATGATTTCATTAGAACAACTCTGTTCAGATGATTTTGGGTTTAGATGGTTTTTATGGTAGCTTTGTGTGATTTTGTTACTGTATCTTCTTGCTGGTTCGATTTTTCAATTTAACCCTTGATGGGTGTGTATTGTGTTTCGAACTGTTGCACTATTTCGTTGTGTTTTGCATTCTGGCTTAAGTTTGTGAAATGCATGCAAGAAAGTATACTATACCTGCTCTGTGAGAGCCCATGAATTGTTCCCTTGTTGGGTTCAAGCTACAGTTGATACTTGTTGTTGATACTTGTTGTTGATGCTTGTTGTTGATACTTGTCGGAAAGGATACTGATGGACTTTTGTTTGAATGTTCAATTTAATTGGACTTCTTTGTAAGTTACTGTCGTGGTTATTATAGGTGGTGGTTCTTTGAATCTTGTTGGGTTTCGCTATGATACTTAGGTTATGTTGAACGGATAACTCGGTGTGTTACGATATTTAATGCGACCACAGTAGAAGTTGTTTTCCCTCCTTGTGTTGCAATTACGATTTTAACCCATTGATGGTTTGCATTATATTTATTTATTTACAAGATGACTCTGTGAGTCCTTGGATTGGTTCGTATATTATGGACTCTTGTATAAGTCATGTATGTGAATACTTGGTAGCATGATTACGCGAGTCTGGAGGGTAACTAGTAATATGACTTCATTTATCTTGTAATGAATACCTTCGTTTAAGTAATGAATTTTTGGTACAGACTCAGTTGGTGTACTTTTTACGTTTCCTATCTGTGTAAGCTTGAGCGAATAATGTTGTAGAGGCTCAGTTGGATTCCTTGTTACGAAATCAGTATTTAGCTTCTGTATAAGCCTGATTTTGAATATTTACCATTGTTGGCACGGTTGGAATCATTAACTAATATTTATCTTGTATATCGGCTTCGTAGAAAGCTTTATCATGTATAATGTTGTTTGGATTCGATTGAAATCCTTGATAGGTAACCAAGTGTATCTGCGCTCTATATAAGCCTGATTTTGAACACTTATTGTTTTTGGCTCTGTTGGGTTCCTTAAGTATAGATAGATATCTTGTATCTTGGCCTCTGTAAAAGTGGGTCGTGATTACCATACTTTTCAACCTCGAATGAGTTCAGATGTGAATACGGTATGTTATGTTTCCTTTCTGAATAATTCCAGTTAAATGAGGTTGTGCATGTTGCGTGGATTTTGTATGAATATCTCTGCATAGTCTTAGGGAAACATCATTTGCTTTAATGTCGAGTCTCTTGTTGACTGCGATAAAAGAGAAGTTCTTTGATTTCGACCTTGGATCTAAAGCCTTACAGGTGTTTAGTAGGGATTAGAATGAGTGTGTAGGTTCTTTGAGAGGATTGTTGTCGTGTTTGAGCATGATTACGTCTTCATTGCATGGATATCTAGTCTTGAGCTTGATTGAACTAAGGAGCTGTCGACTGCACCTCGACAGGCGATGGCAGTGAATATCTTCTTGTTTGTCGCTTCGTGTGGAAGGTCATGTGGAGTCTGTTTGGTAGATAGTCATCACTTTGTTTTGGCATGAGAGCTCTTTGTCTTTGCTAGTAAACTACAGTAGTTTGTTATATTTTAAACTTTAACAAAATTGTGGTGCTTCTGGTGGCCTCGTTTGATTTATTCGCATGTGTTTAAGGTGAATGCTTTGCTCTTGGAAAGACGGTACAGTCATGAGCTAGTTCTGAAGGAAATATGTATGATTCGTTTATTTCTCTTACATTTGTAAAGTATAGGTTGATATAATTGTTTATCTAACTTTTGGAATTGTTCTAACATCTTTGATGGAATCATGAAAGGTTATGATATTCATTTATTATGTTGAATATATTAGTCAATCGATGTTGTTGTCCTTGGGATTCGGATGGATAGTTGTTTAGATGTATTTGTCTTCTTGGTCACTAACGTTTTGATGAAATATTTGAAAGGTATACGAGACTATTTAGTGACTATAATATGAGCTACGCGTTTATAGTCATGTTTGTATTACAGAGCATAGTCTGAAATATGTTTACTTGTTTGGTGAAATGATCTCATTTAAACGGGTTGTTTAATGAAAACAGTTGGTGGATTGCAATTGTTTTAAGAGTTAGTGCTTATCATGCTCGGTTCATCGAATGACCCATGTTGACAATTTTTGCGAGATGGTTGCCGTAAGTGGTAAAAGCACGCGAGATCGATAGGATGTTCAAATTGTTTAATTTGGTTTTATGATGAATTTCAGCTTGATTCTCTAAATGTACTATATGAGGAAAGATGTTCTTTTTCCGTTGAAGTATTGTATCAAGTAAGCTGAAAGCATAAAATGTATTTGATTAGCCTGAAGGGAATAAAGTGAGATATTTGTTACTTATGTGTTTGTATTCTTATCTGGATAGTTTGACCTTCTTCGGATCAAATGATCTTGAGAGCTTGTTATTATTGTTTAAATTGGAGACTTTTGTGATTATCAATGTAAGCTTGCAAGAATATGTGAATGAATACTTATGATTGTTTAGCAGTTCTAGTATGTTCTATCTAAAGCTAAATTGAAATTTAGATCACTGTCTTTCTGGAAGCTAGGGTAAAAATAAACCTAAGCAAGATGCTAAACAAGCTGGATTAAATTATTAATTCCTAGTCTTGATTAAGCCAGGACAACGTTTAATTGGATTCTTAATCATTATATCTTGATACTAATAAGTAAGATATAAATTCAGTTATGAGAACTGATATAAACCAAAAAAGGGTTTGGTTAGCAATCTCATGTGAAGGATGGGAGTAATTGTCCAATTTCGTTGATTTAGAATTATGTATATTCTATGAACTCCTTGATGGGACCTCTAGTCTTAATAACTTCTCTTGTGTATTGGGTTTTATTAAGAAAGGTCATTCTAAGGTGAGGAACCCAGGGGTTGGGAAAGACTACCCTTAAAGGGAGCGTCTTATGGTATAATTTAACTCAACGTATGTAACACTTTTTATAAGTAGATCTTTTCGAGGTGGATTTAAAGGTTGACGGCACAAGTCAACTGCAGGGTTGTACCTCCGAGAAGATTAGGATCTCCTCGAAGATACAACAATGCAGGTGACTTATGACGACACCCTTTGCATTGATCGTTAAGATTTACACCTTTAACTTGAACAAGTTACTCTGGGACTGATTAGGAATGTGGTCACGTTATAAGGCTGCTAAGGAGACTCGGGGTATCTTGACACCTTTGGTTTAACTAGGGTTGACCCAGTATGTCAGCGTATCCCTAGTCCTCGGGAGCACCCATATAACGTTGTCACCTTACTAATCCGTTTCAGTGAATAACTTGGGATAGGAGGGACGAGAAGTCGGTATAAGACATTCTACATAACATAGGAATGGGGTGAAGGGCGTATTCCAGTTGATGAGTATGCCGTTAAGGAATACGAGACATAAGCGATATGTTTCAAATCTTTGGCCAAAGTATGCAAGCTGCTGATTGTGTTGTCTAAGTCACTGGTCTAAGGGATGAGATGCCAATGAATAATGGTAACAATTATTGAGATTATTGAGATAGGGAAGAGAACCGCAAGAGTGGTGTGTTAAATAAAAACACCAACTCTTATTACTCATGAATAGATCGGTCCTTAGACAGACTCCGCATTCTGTTGCATATGGTTATCTCATTTATAAGAATGAATCCCGAGAATAGGTATTTAGAACCAGAAGCATTTATCAAAAAAATGACTGTGTTAAATAAAATGAGGATGTTAACTCTTAGTCTTCCACCTCTGAATAGGTCGGTATTTGTATCTAATCCTAAGAGGGAAAATCAAACAAGAATGAATACCCCTTCTCCATCTCAGGTACTCCCATGGAGTCATTCTAAATCTAATAATATCTAGTTGTTATGCTCTTTTTTATAATCATGAATGGTTTATTTGAATTTGAGGATGTAGTCAGTTCTAAAATTTCTATCTCCATCCACCTTTTCTAATCATCATGACAAAGCACTTAATGTTCTCAAAGATCTCAAACAATTGAGTTATAGATTTTGGTGCTTCTCATCATATGACTTCTTATAAGGAATCTTTTGTTTCTCTAGGTTTGAGTTCTACTTCCAAAATTGAGGTTGGAGATTCTTCTTTTCTTTTGTTAAAGGAAAAGGTGATATACAACTTGATAGTGGAGTATCTAAGATGCACTATATGTTCCTAACATCACTACAAATTTACTTTCTGTATATCAAATTTGACATTTTGGTCAAGGGGAAACAATGAATTTTACACCACATAGGGTAGAAGTATGCACTTTGTTGGAGCCTAATTCACTTGTTTCTCAGGGTATTGTTGATCATAGTTCTAGACTATATCACTTTAAGGGTTTTAATGACACTTTCTCTATAGGGATAGGATTGGTTTCTCATGCAGATTCGAGAGAATAATCTTTGGCATGAAATATTTGGATATCTTAATTACATATATTTGAAGGAGTTGAGCACTCATGGTATGGTAGATGGTCTTTCTATATTTTCTAGTCTTGAGGAGTTTTCTATGGCTATGCATCGGGGAAAAAAACCAAGATCCATTTCCTAAGAATTTATCCAAGAGAGTTTCTTCACCACTTGAGATTGTGCATAGTGACTTGATGGTTTTTCTACCCCCTTTCAATAAAGCTAAGTATGCATATGTTTATTGATAATTTCTCAAGGCGTACTTGGGTTTATTTTCTCAAGTACAAAAGTTGTTATAATTTGAGGATTCTAATAAATACGGATTTAATAAACTTACATATTATATAATGTTACAATAAATATTTAAATAAACATTACATCATAACATAAGTAAATAAATAAATACTTACAGAAATAAATAACACAAGTGACATAGTATTTATAGTGGAAAACCCCAATAGGGTAAAAACTACTTTGAAAATAACCTTTTACTTCAAAGAACTTATTTTACATCCAGTAAGATCACCTCCTCCTTAAAACCCTATTTACCAAGGGTAAAACCAAATCACTTGATTTGCACACCTTTGATATATTTCTGAATATATCAAATGAGGACCTAAAGTCCTTTTTATATAAGGTGATCGGGTATGTCTCCCGACCCACCTTTTCAACCTAAAATGGTTGACACATACACCTAGGTTTATAATATTTAATATTAGAAATATAATCATTTCATGATATTAAATATTTAACCTAAAGTGTATACCTAGGTTAGCATATTTAATAATAGAAATAAATATTTCATATTATTAAATATTAACCTATATATTAGTGATGGACCCATATTAATTAAGGGTTGGCTAGACCACTTAATCATTATGTTCCAACACTCCCCCTTAATGTTAAGTGGGAGTAACATATGCCAATAGATTACCTACCCATGGTACACTTACAGATTTACAATCCTTAAACCATAAAGGTTTTAGGCTAGCATATCGGGTGAAGGAATTATAACACCTTCATCATACTCAATGTACCTTTTGGTAAAAAAATATTTGAATCTAAAAATCATCCTATAATCAGTGGGTAAGTATGATTTGTGATTTTTACATGTTCTCACAAGTTCTCATAAAAGGTTATTGAACCCAAACATATAAGAGCCTTTATAACCAAAGACCTCCTTAACAATATGTTTGTATCTAGATGTTTTACCAAAAACTCAATAACACTAAAGAGTTTACTAAAGATCATCTTTAAGATCTTTCTACACTTATTTCTAAAAAAGAAGCCAAGGAGGTATACATGCCCAAAGGTCTTTTTACACTTTCCCGAAGGTATTTTTACACTTGCCCAAGGTATTTTACAAATGTCCAAAGGTATTTTTACAAAAAGTAATATCCATTAGGAGGTGACATTGTCATGCACACTCCCCTCAATGGAAAATCCTACAATCCAATATTTTCACGAAAGTGACAAAACTTTACAAAGACACTCAGGACTTTGTGAAGATGTCGCAACTCTGCTCTTGATCAACACGATCTTCTAATTTATCTCATCACTTAGCACCTTCTCACGGATGAAGCGTATATGCATCTCAATGTGCTTCATCCTCTAATGTTGAACTAGATTCTTAATCAAGAGTAATACGACTCTAACCACCACATAGAAGAGGAATACTTCCTTTAGCTTCCATGTGTATCTCTACCAATAGTTGCTACTGACCACATGGCTTCTTTACTTCTTCCATTGTACTTCTCTACCTTAGTGGAAGAAATGATACTATTGATTATATTTTTTGTTCTAAGTAATGGTTCCTACACCAAAAAACTTGAACACATATCCAGTATATTTTATAACACAACATCAGTATGGTTAGAATCACAAAATCCATATAAGATAGCATTTTCATTCTTAGTATAATGTAACCCATAATTGATTGTTCATTTAATATATCTAAAAAAATTTTTGCAAGATTTCAATGATCTCTAAAAAGGTTCTTGCATAAACCTTGAAGTAATTCCTATTGTATAGGAAATATCTTATCTAGTTATAGTTATATAAATCAAACTATCAACTAACAATGTATATAAAATAGGATCAACCTTTTTCATATGCAGATTTAGGATCAATATTTATTCCAACTTTCATTGAAGTAGAAAATGGTTTACAATCAATCATAAGAAACTTTTTCAATATAATGGTTGCATATTGTGTTTTGAAAAATAACAATAGAATGAAATACAATCATACAAATAACATGATGTGAGAGACCTAACTCATTCATTTTAAAGTACTACTTCAATTTCTCTTTAATCCTATGAATTAAATCAAAATTATCATCAATCATAAGAAAATAATCAACATATATACATATAATGATAATATGCGAGCCTTATTACTTGATGAATATATCATTGTTAGAAGAACAATTAACAAAACATAACAATTTTAAATAAGGAAATAATTTTCACATACCAAGAAACTCTAAGAGCTTGTTTTAAACCATACAAGGATTTCTCAATTACAAACATAGTTTTCTTTACCAATTTCTTCAAATCCTTTAGGTTAAAACATGTAAAGTTCTTCTTTTAAATCGCAATTCAAAAAAGTATTTTTTATCCATTTGGTGGATTTTCCACCAAATTGAGCAAATTACAAATAAGGCCCTAACAGTACTCATCTTAGCTATAAGAGAAAAGGTCTCAACATAATCAATACCTAGTTTATGAGTGAAACGTCTAGCAACAAGTCTAGCTTTATGTTTATCAATACTACCATCAACATTATATTTCATTTGTATAACCATCTAGACCTTATAAAGACTTCACGGCTCGGTTTATACAAGGTAATTAATGCATGGTACATATGATGGCTTCTGGTCATTTTCTAAGGTTAATAGGATTTGAACTTTCTAACATAGATTTAGCCCAATTTAATTTCTTAGCTAGGAAGGTAGGAGTTTCATAAACATCTATAACATCAAAACATCATCATGACTATTTACTAAATCAGAATCAAAACCATCATTTAGAAGCATTTAATGAAGTAACTTCAAGAGAAGAAGAAAACACATATAAATCTTTCACTAGATTATATCTAGACATTTCTTATAAGCTTCATAATTAACATGTCCTAACCTTTCATGCCATAGTTTTGAATTATTCAAAATTTGAGATATAAAACAAGATGCGAAAGAGAAACCCAAAAATATATAAACCATTTCTTTGAATTCCTTCACTATTATACTCTCATTACTATCCTTGATATACCAAGTATCCTTTGTGCATAGATTCTATTTTTACCCATACCTCTTTTGGATGTTTGATATTACCAATATGTGAAGGTACTCATCGTTCACATTACGCGAATCATAGAAAGAGCCTCCTACATTTGTTACAAGAATGTATTCATGTTATCTATAGTTACTTGACGACTACGGGATAAAACTCAAATCTAAAAACAATCGTCTAAAATTTCCTCACCATAAATTCTATTTTGACCCAAATATTGTAGTTGGTTTCATTCGAGTATGGGTTTTGTCAAGACATAAATAGTTGGACGTCATTATTTTCTTAAACTTGTAAAACACATCCCATTATAATATATAATGTACCATAGAGTTAGATAAAACAACACTTTTAATAGAATCAAATCTAAATTTCATAGATCTAAAGAAACTATTTGATCATAACTAATTTTGTCATTACAATGCATACTAATTAACCTCCCATAATCAAAATAATAACCTGCAATATAAAGGGCTCTACATTATACCCTAGATTTATATAAAAAATATTTCCACCATATAGAAGTGAAGAAGAGACCCCTAAGAATGCATAACAACATCAAATTTCTGAAAAAATTAATGTAGACAAAAATCGGAGAGATTAAATTTGGCGTCTAAACGACCATCATAATGGCTTATTTTTTTATATGTCATGATGGTCATTTGACCATCAATTTTAACACAACAAAAGTTTCTAAAGCCTACGAGATTAAATTTGACATCTAAATGGTTGTCATATTGTCTTATGTTTGGTCTACCGTGATGGTCATTTGATCGTCAAATTTAATGAAGCCAAAACTTGTTGTGTATTTCCAGAATGTGAAATTCTAGAATTTCTTCTTCTATATAATATTAGGGAGGTTATATTTTAATACATTATAATAAGATATTATAATTTATAATGTAAAAATATATACATTTTAAAAAAAAGGTATATAGTTTATAGAATGTAAATAAAAAATAACATATAGTTCATAAAAATTATAAACTATAGTATATTTTTTTAATAAAAATACATAACCCTTATTAAAGGGGTTTAAGCAAGTAGATTTATGAGAGTACAAATTAACTTGCATATTTCAGGGGACAAGTAATTTCACCCGACCAATGAAATAAATTGAAATCCCTATTTTCATGAACCTTGTCTCCTCCCTTCATTTACTCTTAATTTTACCCTGCACACATTTAAAACTATGAAAAGATTGCAAAATATTTTATATAATTCCTACAAGCTAAAAACTTTAAAACTTTTATGTGGCTATAACTACCAATATTTTAATAAATATTTACCACACTTTACGTGGGCCACCAATAAACTAACCTTTTTTTTAATTTTCCATTTATACCTGAGAATTCCACATTTATACTTGAGATATTATCTCATTTTATTCTCCACTCCCACTCTTATATAAAAGAAAACATTTAAATAGGTTTATTTATATAGTTTTTATAAACTATAAGATATAAATGAATGGGGCCGCCCCCTTACATGGATATTATAAATGGTCAGGGACACATGTTAGGTTTTATTTAATAAGTATTAAGATTTAAAATGTAATCATTTCATTGTGAGGCAATAAACATGGGCCCCCTTCCAAAAAAAGTAAGCATTTAAGTTTTTTTAAAACATATATAGACCAAATCTAATAAAATTTATATTTTAAACGGTTTAAACTAACCATCATATATATAATATGATTCAAACTTAAGTTTGTTTCTTATTTTTTAAATATATATGCCTAGATTTATAACTTAGAATATGGTCCGTTGACTCTTCCTTCAATCCCATGTAATTTTAATATGGTTTAAGGCTTTTATTGTGTGTGTGTGTGTGTGTGTGTGTGTGTGTGTTATTTTCAAAACTATATCAATTTTAATATGATGTTTATATAAATTATTATATAAACCTTATTCTATATTATATATATTTTTATTTAAAAATAATAATATAGTTTTCAAATTATATAGGATATAGTTATAGATTAACTATAAACTATAGTTTTTCAAATCGAATCTTATTAAAGGAGTCCAAAGGACACACATAGATTACTTTTGAAAACACAATAAGGTTAAAATAGTAAATGAATTTTACCAAGGGGCATGATTCCACATGAAAAAAAATACAAGTTAACCTGAAGATTTATAAAGGGGAGAATTACTTTCACCCTACCAATGAAATAAATTGAAAATCTTATTTCTATGGATCTTGTCTCCTTTTTCTTGTATTTAACTTTGTGTTTTTATTTTGAATATCTTTTTAACATGTACATATTAAAACTATAGAAAAAATATTTCAAATATTTTACCCTTACCTACTACAAGTTTTCACGAAGGTAAGAAATTTTCAAATTTTTCACTTATGAATTCACCTTGATTCTTCACAAAACAAAAACTTTAGGTTGCACAATAGAAAGAAGAGGCCAATTATTTTAAATATCCTTTCGGGTTAGTTGAAAATATACCGTACAAATTAAATAAATAAAATACACAACATTTGATTTTAATTTATTTAATTTATCTCGCTTTGTTACCATGTTAGAATTTGAGGATTTTAATAAATACAAATTTAATAAACTTACATATTATATAATTTTATAATAAATATTTAAATAAATAAATACTTACAGAAATATATATACAGTGACATAGTATTTATAGTGGAAAACCCCATAGGGTAAAAACCACTTTGAAAATAACCTTTTACTTCGAGAACTTATTTTACATCTAGTAAGATCACCTCCTCCTTAGAACCCTATTTACCAATGGTAAAACCAAATCACTTGATTTGCACACTTTTGATATATTTTCCGAATATATCAAATGAGGACCTAAAGTCCTTTTTATATAAGGTGATCGGGTATGCCTCTCGACCCACCTTTTCAACCTAAAATGGTTGACACATACACCTATGTTTATAATATTTAATATTAAAATATAATCATTTCATGATATTAAATATTTAACCTAAAGTGTAAACCTAGATTAGCATATTTAATAATAGAAATATAAATATTTCATATTATTAAATATTAACCTATATATTAGTGATGGACCTATATTAATTAAGGGTTGGTCAAATCACTTAATCATTATGTTCCAACAAAAGTGATGTTTTTTCCCACTTCAAAGTCTTCAAGGATTTGGTCGAGAAACAATCTTCTATCTGTATAAAGAACCTTCGTGCGATAATGGGGGGAGTACTTCAATAATGAGTTTTCTAAATTTTTGGCAACTCAAGACATTATTCACCAGCATTTTGTTCCTCATACTCCACAACGGAATGAATTAGTAGAAAGGAAAGATAGAACTTTGAAGGAAATGGCTAATTATATGATTCATTCTAGAGATTTACCTCCTATCTACTTTGGTCGGAAGCAGTTAATTGTGCTAACTACATTCAGAATCACACACCACATAGAACACTTGAACATTTGAATCCAGAGGAAGCTTGGTCCAACACTAAGCTAGATGTCTCATTTTTTCGTGTCTTTGGGAGCCATGCTTGGGCCTTTGTGCCAAAGAAGAAAAGGAAAGCCATGGATAAGAAGAGAAAACTCTTGATATTTGTAGGGTATTGTGAGGACATGAGAACTTATCGACTTCTAGATTCTGATACTCATGACATTCTTTTTCGAACACATGTTCAGTTTGATGAGTGCTTCACTCCTCATGATTCTTCATCTTCTTCCATGTCTCCTTCTTCTTCATCTCATCTTGAGGATCCTTTCTTTAAGGAGGTTGATGAGGAGATTATAGATGTCGTTGAGGATCCTATTTCCATTGATGTTGTCATTATGCCTAAGTGGGCTCATATTATAGTTTTTGAGGCAGCACCTTTCATAGAGGATCTTCCACCCACTAGGCATCATCAGCACATTCTACAGGTTTTAGAATTTTGTGTCAGGAAGTTTCTGAGGATCCACAGTCCTTTTCAAAGGCTCATGGGATACAAGGGTGGGATGATGCGATGGTAGCTGAGTATTCTTCTTTGATGAAGAATCATACTTGGAATTTGGTATCTCTTCCTAAAGGAAGAAATATGGTTAGGTTTAAGTGGGTATACCGAACCAAATACATAGTTGATGGGTCTATTAACAAGTATAAGGCTCGTCTTGTTGCACAGGGGTTTTTCACAAGTTTAAGGTATTGATTACTCAAACTTTTACACCATTGCAAAGATGGATTATGTACACCTTGTACTTACTATTGCTATATCACAGGTTTCTCGTATACCGGATGGATGTGAAGAGTGTCTTCTTACATGGAGATATATAAGAGGAAATATACATGGAGCGATCTGGTGATTTGTTCGTGATTCTTCTCTTGTTTGTAGGCTTCGAAGGTCTCTCTACGGTCTCTTAAATAAGCCCCTCGGCTTGGTATGAGAAGATGGATTCTTTTCTTCTATCTACTAGTTTTTTTCATTGCCACTCGATCATACAGTGTATCTCCAACATGTTGGTGAGGATATTGTGATACTTGTCTTGTATGTTGATGATCTTTTATTTATTGGTAGCTCTTCTTCCCACATTCAGACTATTTAGAGGGCTCTTTCTACATAGTTTGACATGACAGATCTTAGGTTATTGCATTATTTCTTAGATTTCAAATTTCTCGAAAGATTCAGGGATTCATTTGAGTCAGCAAAAGTACACCCATGATATTCTTCGGCACTTTGATATGGTTGATTACAAGCCAAGTCCATCTCCTTTTCAGTTTAGGGTTACTCTTACTTCCACATGTACCACACAACTTTGTGATCCTACATTGTATAGGCAGTTGGTTGGGAGTCTCATGTACTTGACCTATACTCACCCTGATATTTCATATGCAGTAGGGTTTGTATCTCGGTTTACACATTCTCCTCATTGTAGTCACTAGCGGGATGCTAAAAGAATTTTGTGTTATTTACAGGGCACTTCCCACTTTAGCCTCCACTACACTAGGGGTTCTACTCAATTGGTTGGTATACAAATTTAGATTGGGTAGGTTTATTGATGATAGGAGTTCCACTTCCGGATATATTTTTCTCTGGTTCTTCTCCGGTTTCTTGGGCAAGTGCAAAAATAAAAGGATATTGCACTTTCATCTTTTAGAGGTAGAGTACAGTGGCAGCGATTACAAACGAGTCGCAGATTCTTTGGCTTCACCAGTTATTGATAGAGTTTGGATTCCCACATAATTCACCGACTATAATTTGGTGTGAAAACTAAAGTGCAATTCACATTTCTCGCAACCCAGTTGAGCACCAACGGACCAAGCATATTGAGATACACATCCACTTTATTCGTCAGCACATTCAAGATGGATTTCTTTTCTTGGAGTACATTCTGACTCAGCAACAGGTTGTAGAAATATTTACGAAGCCTTTTTCATCACCTCACTACCTTGATTTATATGGAATGCTTGGGGTTTCAGAATTTGTTCTTGGGGGTGTTCATGAGAACATCTTCCTTCTTCTTCTTCTTTCTCTTTCCTTCTTTTGGTCCACAATTTCTTCATGGATATATTGTACATGAGTACCTCATCAAGTCTTGTTGTAGGGGACTCATATTGTGGACATGCCACTTCTATTTTGGCCCCTAGATTCACTTGAGGGGGGTGTTAGAGTAGGTATTTACCTTAGCTCATGTTCACCTAGGTACTTTATTTACCTTTATTGTATTTATCCTCACCCACTTATGTGTGTGGATATTTTTTAATTTATTTAGATATTAAGGAATATCATCTAGTTGTTAGGTATAGTTCTTTCATTGATCTATGGTATTGACTAGTTCTTTCCTTGATATATGGTCTTGACTAGTTCTTTGATGTCTAGTTCTTTCCTAAATCTATGGTCTTGACTAGTTCTTTGATGACTAGTTCTTTCCATGATTTATGGCTTGATCTACAACCTTGACTAGTTCTTAGATTGTTATTCTTTACCTATATAAGCAAGGCCCATTCTCATTGTATTTCATTGATTTCCATAATAATATATAATATTGTTACTCATTTGTTTGCAAAGGTTTTATGTAAAGTTATTCTCGAAAATTTCTTTCATCTTATCGATCGTGGTGTTTGATTAGCATTTGTGTTCTTGGCTTGGTTCGATCTGTTTATCATTTCTTTTATATAGTACCCATTAGAGTGAGTACAACGGGCCATAAGTACGAACTTGTACAATTCCATCTCATTGTTACCACAAGAGACAACCTAGTTCTCAATATCAAACTTTCTTGGAGATAACAATCTTATAGGTAAATTACCTACTTTTATATCAAACATGATCTATAAAGTAGCCAAAAAAATTCTTGACCACGGACCCTTATAAGATTATTAATTTTTACCAAATTCACCTAAAATAAATCAACTTTAAATAAATGCAATGCAAGAATAAGAACCACACTACATAAGGGTTGATAATGGAGTTCAAAAGAATGCATATGTCTCTAGGTTCATAAACTAGATGAACCAATTCATTATAACATTCCAAATATAAGTACATAATAAACTCATATTACTACAATGAATGTTCAACCAAATATGGTGCCAATTGATTCTCTTAATCCAAACTAGACTTAGAAATATTGGTGCTCCAACACATCTCCCTAATTTGACACTCTCTTGTTGACATCCACTCTATTTCACGACACAACTAACCTCTACATGGTGCTAAGCTAGAAAGTGTATGATGTTTACTTTCAGCCCGCTTCATAGTCTTTGCCTCTACATAGTGCTAAGTCTCCAGATGTTTGAGATTAATCATCTTTCACTTTGTTGCACGTCATCAATTAGCCTCTACATAGATTGAATATTTGATCCAATGTCAAGTGACGATGACAATCATCTACCACTTTGTTGCATGGCCTCAATCAACCTCTTCTTAGAGAAAATATTCGAGTTGATTTCATATCAACGATCTCAATAATGATTATGACTCTCCTCTTCAACATCTAACCAACTAACTTGGTGATACGCCCAAAGTGTACTAAGAATATGAATCTCAACAAATATTTCAGCCCGCTTCAGTCTTTGCCTCTACATATGCTGTCTCTATTTCTTTCACTTTGTTGCACGTCATCTTTAGCCTCTACATAGATTGAATATTTGATCCATGTCATTATGATCTACCACTTTGTTGCATGGCCTCAATCAGCCTCTTCGTAGAGAAAATATTCGAGTTGATTTCATATCAATGATTATGACTCTCCTCTTCAACATCTAACCAACTAACTTGGTGATACGCCCAGTGTACTAAGAATATGAGCTTCAATATGTGTGTATTTCTTAGTGTAGCATTATGACCCTTAGATTCATAATGGCGTCTTTGAGCTCCATTAAGTCCCTCGGCTTTAGGATCACATCTCCAGTGCTCCCACGTAAGAATTAGGTGTCAATTTGGCCTTTACAATGTCATTTATTTAACAAATAATAACTCTCGAATTTATAGTGTGCCTATTAAATAATAGGACTTATTTTTTTCACCATAATGTCTATATCAATATAGGTCTTCTCTTCATTTTTATTAAATAATAATAATAGGTTATATATTTTCTCCATGCCTATAATAATATAGGTCTTCAATATTTCTTCAAATTCCTATAAAAATACTATAGGACTTATATTTTTCTCCAAAATATTGTTGCCTTATCTCCTTAAGGCTTCTTTCATTATTCTCCTTTGAAATCCTCTTTGCTAATTTAAGGAGTTTGTTATCTTTGAGTGTATGGAGGGGGATTATATTGGCCTAACTTAGCTACATATTGAGCTTATATGGCTTATCACCATATCTATTTCCAACCAACTCGGTTGGCCAAGTTGGTTAGAGCACCACATTTGGGGGAGGTAGGTCCAGGTTCAAATAGCCATCATGCTTAATTTGGTGATTGCTTCCATCACCCACCGTCGATTCCATTTCCCATTGCGCCACATGGACCGTCGACCTCGCCGATGCCACCACGTCACGTGTGACCCCACCAATTGTGAGCCACTTCACCTCCATGTTTGCCAGTGGTTTTGGTGTGGGAGGTATATCCCACATTCTCCGTGTTTGGGATAGGGTAAGCCTCTTTTAAGGCTTAGACCTCCCTATTCACATGTGACTGTGACTACATTATCCATGCATTTTATTCTCCGAGTTGGCTTTTCCTAGCTATGTGGACTTGTTGAGTGGCATAGTTGGCTCGCCCAAGGTTGTTTAGCTTTCCAATTTACTTCAACTTGTCTCGATGCACTCACTCCTAGCTCGATGTAATGTTAACAAATTGTGGCAGGCCACGTGGTGGCATGAAGACCCACCACGTGGTATTTTTTGTATCGATTTGTGGAATAATCCTAAAATCGAATGGCAAAGACACCCCTCTAATAAAGAGTGTGTTGACCTAGCCGAGGATCCCGAGCTAGCAAATAGCGAGGCCTACCCATTCATAAATGAACATAAAATACTTTGGTGTCATAAACCAATTTTTTCACTTTCACCCGATTTCCTTTTTTCCACGTGTCGCGGCATGATTCACCGCCGCCTCCAAATATGCTTCTTCCACTAAGATCTTCTGCAGATGGTATCTTGCTCCAACATAGTCCTTTTTCACCTTCTTGTAGGTGACGAGAAAGATATCGAGTCTACTACCGCATTGTGACATTCCCATGATGTTTTTGGAAGCTTCATCCATTGAATTAACCTTTGGATCATCTTTTCATGAAAACTTGATTAACACTTACCATTCTCAACTTGCCCTTCACCTTTCTTCACTAGCTCTTCACCCCAAAACAAGCAACTTTTAGCCTATTTAGCCTTCACCAATGCTTTCTAACCTTTTACCCTATTCACCACTTCATTTAATGTTAGATCAATCACTAAATTGACTCAAAAGGAATCAAAACACCAAACTTCACCTTTCTTGTCAAAATTGTCACTTTTGTGCTCTTAAGACCATTACTTCGTTAGCTTCATGGTTGGGGACTTCTAAACCTACCTAGAACAAGATGTAAAATTTTCCAAGAACCCTTTACCTTCATCATGGTGCATGCCAAATTTCATGAACTAACTCACTATACATCTCTCACAATCCCTCTTTCTTCTATTTAGCCTTTTAGGTCTCAACTAGCCCTACCTTTTGACATTTTCAAGCATATCTTTCTTTACATGGGGTTTCAAGACTCATTTCAATAATTTTGGACACCCATTAAGGCTTTACTTCACTTTACAAAGTTTCACTATTTGTTCCATTGGAAAAAGTTTATCAAATCCACAAAAGTAGGGTTTCAATTAGGTTTCTTATGACTGCTACAATCTCAAACATAAGACTCTTAGAAATATCTCAAAATCATCCAATGAAATATCAAAATTCCTTCTTCAATAGTTAAAGTACATTTTCACCATTGTTTCTTCCAAATTTTGAGTTAAGGCTCCGAGTTTTAAGGCTTTAAGGTTAAAATTTCTTTAAAACCCTAATTGTGCAACTTAGTTAGCCCAAGAAGACTTATTTCCTTATAAAATGAAAGGTTCTTGTTATTAAGGATTCAAATTTGGCCTCAGCAATTGTTTTCATTCTCTCTATAACTTTATTTTATCTGTGAGTTATGAAAATGGGTCTATTATAGAAAACAAACAAACATTCACTTTCATGCACGTGAAAACAAACTACTTGAAACCCTCAACTTTGACAATAAAGAGTTTGAGTCTTATTTGAGAAAATGTTTATCATATTCTTAAATAGTTATTAATTGCAATCTTCCTGATAACACCATGCATCTCACACACTCATAATATTGACATTGAAGTCAAGATTGGATCCTCCTAAGGAGACCACTATTACAGTCCTGGTTCTTAAGATTTTTCCTTGTATACAATGCAAATAACAAAATATTCCATCCTTAAACTATTGATTATCACTTTATCCACCTCTTATCACAAGGATCAACTAAAAAACTTAGCATTATACATTTGCAAAATTTGTTATAGTCTTGTCAAGCTACCACTAAGCTTCATTCAATCATCAAAGACATTGTAGGGTAATGGTTCTTCACAAAATTGATTTTTCTAACCACAAAGAGTCACTTTTTAGGGCTCTAATACAATGAATAAAGACCATGCATACTTCATAAGGAAGGATTCTCCATTCTTAACAAAATACATCAAATCAAACTCAGATAATTTACAAGAAAAGACCATTTCTTGGCCAAAAATAGGGTTTATTAGCTTCAAAACTGTATTACATATAAAAATTGATGCTACTTATTCTCTCCATCCTCATGTTCTTAGAGGAATCTCCCTCTTCACTCTTTTTTTACCTTCCTTAGGAGGTTCACTAAATCCATTCATTTGAATTCTTCTTTCTTTTATCTCATTCACCCTCACAATTAACCCTAACTAACTTTCTTAAGGCTCTAAGATGCCCTTTTTACACACACACAAAGAGGCATATTACAACTTTTAAACATTTATGAATCACACACACACTTTATGACTCACTCTAGGACTCATGATAACCCTTACACACTTAAAATCATCCTTGCAATACCTTGACAAGCCCATTTGGGTCTTTTTCATGATTCTTTTTGAATTACAATTTTGGAGGAAAAAAGAATTTGAATTTTCAAACTTTAAAACTCCATCTAAACCTCTCTCCATGACTTGAACATTCCCTATCACCCTCACTCTGACCTCTACAACCATGTTTGAATGGAAATTTTTGATGTCCTTTCGTGATGCTCTCATGCATCACTTTGGATGATCATCAGGGTCATTGAATCCACATTCTACATCTTTTTTATTAGATTTGATGTGGTTTGTGGACATGTGCGGGTAGAATTTTTTTGCAAGTTACGGGTGTGATCGAACCCTAACTCGTGAATTTGGAGTGGCAAAATAAATATTGCAGTGAAGGACTTCCGACCTAGAAAAATTCTAAACCTTAGCATCTAATCAAACACTAGCACCCAAATTGGTCACTAGCGCATAAGACGCTCATGACCTCCTATGGGCTTATTTCCCACATATTTATATACTTCTAAATCTTCATCAATTCATTGTGATAATTTTTCCATCTAGATCCAATAGATACTCAGTATAGATCACTCCTAGGTTGCACAAAATCAGCTAAGTCATCTTCCTCTCTCATTTGTTTAGGGTTTTTACATTGTTAAATGTTTATTACTTACGTCTTACTGTACTTAATTACCTGAATATCATTTATCATAGTAGTTACTCTGAAATTAAGATTTAATTACAAATTACATTAAATCACTTTGTAATTACATGTTCAAATTTGTCTAAGGAAGAGAAAATACATTCATGACTATCATGCAATCACTCAAGATGTTACAAATCAAAACTCCACCCTATCTCTGCATGTGAGGATCGACCAGTAAGCCTACAATGGCTAAAAACTTAAAAATAATGACAATTATCACCTCAAAGTCCCTAGCTAACTCATACCCTAGTTCAACATCTCATTCCACTGCTAATAATCCCTTCACACTGATTCAAAATGAAAGAAACAACCTTCTTACCCAATCTCACCAAATTGACCAATTTCTAGCTTTATTAGCTCTTTGCTCAAGAATGCAATTTTTGGATTTTTGATTCTTCAATGCTTCCTAGGTCTCATCCCTATTTCAACATCTCAAACAAGCTTAGTTCAATCATCAATATCATTCAAAATTATCCAAATCCTCAAGCTTCCTTGCTCAAAATTGTCTATTAAATGCCCTTAAGACAATGTATCTTGCAACATTCGGGTTGAGGACTTATGTAGCTACCCAGAAAGATTTAAATACTTCATTAGTCTCATTTCATCATCCTTATGGTGCATGTAAAATTTTAGTACCCAAATTTTTTGATTAGCTAATTAATTAAGGGTTAACAAGTCAAATTTTCTCTTTTGACTTGTTAACCCTCAATTAGGTCTGGGGCAATCTTCTTGCTTGCATATCTTCTCATTCCTTAAGACTCAAGCATAAGCATGACATTTCTAGGCACCCATTATAGATTTATAACTATGGGAGAGGTTTCAAGGATCGAATCCATGTTTAAATGGCACTTCCTTTGTAAAAGGGCTCGATAAAGTAGGTCTTAGACCATGTCACACTGTCCTAGATAAGGATTGTCAGTAGTATATATATTTTTGACCCATTAAAACCCCAAATTATTCTTTAATCTCATTAAGGACTATGTCTAGGATTTTAGTTCCAAATTTCAGGTTTGGACTCAATGTTTTGTGCACTCAAATCTTAAACCCTAACTAAGTCCGAATGTAGGTCTCCTAAAACTTGAGATCAAGGAAAACACAATAAAAACCTTCAAACTTAACATAAAAGCTTAAAAATTTATCCAAAGCATTTTTTTCCATTAGAACAAGTTCCACTTACTAGTGGGAGTTTATAAACACAAGAAACACTTCTTCCACTCACTTTACCTCTACCCCTACCTATAAGTATGCACAATTTCAGTTTGCACAAGTTTCCAATACACTCTTCTACATCACAAGAACAACTTAATGGATCAATATCCTTAGTAAGCCAAGGAATCTTTATCTTCTTACTAATACACCAACCAAGGACTCCTTAACATGTCTTTATACCTCTTCACAGTCTAACACTACCTTGCATAGTTTGTATTAGCTTGGATTATTCAACATGCAACAAAGAACACTAAAGGTTTCATCCTTTTAACTATGTAAGTAACACTTCCCAATATATATCCACATGAATCAACTTTCAAACACACTAAAGAATGCCTAACAAATTTCATTCATAGATATAACAAACACCTTCTTATCCATCTCTCCTTAGGTTCATGTAAGTCATCGTAATGTGGTCTTGAACTTTCATATCAACTTAGAAGAAAACACAAACAAGGGCTCAACATCAGTCACACGCTTAAACCACCCATGCCTTGAAAGGAGAAATCATGCATAATTGTTGTAAACTCAAAAATACCCTTGAAAGTATGAGATGTACACTCAAAATAGAGTCATGTATATATTCAATTGTAAGTCTTCATACAAAATGATTAATTCTTCTTCACTTCATAGTTCTCCTCATCCTCCACACGAGGAATGATTATTAACTCACTCATATCTCCTCCTATATTCAAATTTCCTCCTTGCATGTAACTCCTACTTGAACTCCTTACCTAACCTACAAATCCCATAATGACTCATTATGTGCTTCTATTGCCTTTTTGGCATTTTTACATTATTTCCACATATTTCATGACTCTCACCCTCACATGAAGACTCATTACACACCCTACAACCTAACAAGACACTTACCAACCCTTAATCAACCTCTAGGACTCTTTGTTATGCCTTTATAACGAATTACACTGTTTCTCTCTCTCTCTCTCTCTCTCTCTCTCTCTCTCTCTCTCTCTCTCTCTGACACACACACACACACACACACACACACACACACCATTGACCGCATAGCTAGGAACATTTGTATTTGAATGGATTCTTAGTGATGCTCTTGCATCATTCACTAGCACCTAGGATGCTCATATCCTCTTGTGGGAGCTTATGTATTACACATTTCTATACTTTTGAATCTTCATCAATCCATTGTGACAATGTTTCCAACCATATCTAGCAAATACTCGGTCTAGATCAATCCCAAGTTGCGCATAATCAACTAAGTCATCTTCCTCTCTCATTTGATTAGGGTTTTACATTGTTAAATGTTTATTACTTATGTCTTACTGTACTTAATTACCTTAATACCATTTATTATAGTAACTACTATGAAATTAAGATTTAATTACAAATTAAATTAAATCACTTTGCAATTACACATTCAAAATTGGCTAAGGAAGAAAAACCGTGAAAGATTGTTTTTAAAAGTTAGTGTTCCACATATTTTACCTCTAAGACCCGCAAAATAAATATTTTTTAGTCTTCCACGGAAGTGGTGAAGATAGTTAGTGATTCACTGCGGAAACAACACATGGGTTCTATTTAGGATAAGCCACAATGCAAGGAGAACATGTCATGAAGGGCCGTAAAGAAATATAAGTATGTTATGAAATGACTAAGGTTAAAATCCATGAAACGCTAGCTCAATGTTCAATGGAGTTCCAAAAGCGCCGATGTTCTACGGAATTTTAAAGTCCACGGAACAAAGGAATATATCCATAGGTAAAATGTCGCACATCAAAGAATGAAGAGTTTCATGGCATAGAGGGAATGTTAAATGGATAAGTGTGAGAGATTTTCAAGTCATGCAATAAGGAATAGCCCCAAAGGATAAGAGTGGGGTCATGGAGGTTAGTTAATTATTATGCGGGTTGTGATGAAGATAGTATGCTATAGAACATTCAAATTATAAGCAACAAAGGAACCAAAGTTCAATTTGGAATCCATGAAATAAAGTGAATTACAAATTATGAAGGCATTTCCACCCCGATCACTACGGACAATTTTTTGCCATAAATTTCAACTGGGAGCTCCAAATTGTATGAGAATTTTTATTCACATCATCTCTCCAAGAGCTACATGATACACTAAAGAAGCATGTAAAAGGGTCATGCTTCATGGGAGAACCATTAAAACATGGGATTACAGGGGAAGAGAGTAGTTTACTTGGTTCCAAATGTTCAAAAACCTCACCTACCTGAATTTATTACTCGATTGTACCCATACCTCATCCTGTAGACTATGATGGCATGCAAGTTGAAGGATGACAGGTGCTCATGCCTTATTCTGTAAAAATGATGGCATTTCATCCTAGGGTAGGTGGAAATGGGTCATTTATGGTTGATTGGTTGCTTCCCTCTCCTTCTCTCCCATTCTCTATAAATGTAAGTGCTTATGCACAAAAAAGGGGTTCTTTTATGTTGATTTGGAAGCTCTACCTTGGAGTCTTCACATTTCTTTTCTTCAGGCCTCATAACTTGCATTTTGCATGAATTCCAGACCTCTTCTCTATTAATGTAAATGAATATTTTCTAAGTGCAATACAACTGTGGTTTCCCCTTTGAATGCATTTTTATTTGATGTGGATGATTTACCCTCTTATTCTCCTTGATTTTTATTCATTTATCTCTTTCAAAACTCTATGTTTTCCTTAAATTCTTACATATGTGGTTATCTTTGTGTCTCTTTAAGGTCAAAACTGATCCTTGTTCTAGTTTTGGTGCATCACCTCCTTTATTTTGCAACATTTATTCTCTCTCTCAACCTTGGATCATGGCATTTTTAGATTAGGTTTAATTAGTTGCATTTTGAAGTTGTTTAAGTTATTTTGTAGTGAGCTAGGATAGAAGGAATCATCCTTCTTTGAAGGTCCATCTCGAGGAGCAAGGTCTCACACCTTGAATACATTCCCATGTTACCCAACAATATTGATTTTTCATGAACAAATCATAGGGTGCTACTTTTACGCGTTAACATGTCCTGGGAGAAGGCTAATAAGGATGGAAGAAGACTTTGGAGCTGACAAAAAGTGATTTGACAAAGGTGTGGTGTAAGTGGATATAGAGGTGATTGTAAGAGGATGTTAAGGTGATGTCATAGGGAGGCTACAAAAGGATGACCAGTAAGGTGTAAAGGATAAGGGAAATAAGGTAACATGGAATGTACATATAATCTCTCTCACAAGTACCGCCACAAACCAATCCAATCATATCGTATCATCGCCACTCCTAGTAATATTTCCAGGACATCACTTTGGGGAAATCAATTGTTAATAGTGCCCACAAAGAGTAAAAGTTAGTAAAAGTGAAAAATAAGGTTTATACACAAGTTGAAAAAGTGGTGTTGGAATTCCAACATATTTTAGGATTTATTAGATCACTAAGGAGTGTTCCTTGCATCATGAGCCATATAATCCATATACCATCCCACCACAATTGGGCTCTCCATCTCCTACTAATATTTATAGGTGAAGTTGTTCATGTATTTAGTTTTTGTCACCTAGTTATGGTCGTTTCTCATCTCTATTACCTCAACAAGGAGACTAGATCATGTCATCTCGTGAAAAGTCCATTATTTCCCCCTTTTGATGTTTGTCTTTGGTGCAAAGAGGTGAAAGTGTGTTTGGTTCTCTACCTCCTATGTGTGGGTATCATTGTGCCTTTTGTTATGCAAGATAGTTCTCAAGTGTAGGATGTGTGGTCTACCTTTAATTCTCCTATGGAAGAGCCCTTTGGTTAGGGTGTCCTTTCTTTCAATGATGATCTGCCACCTTTTCCTAGTGTTGTTATTGCCTATGTATGATTACCATAATGTTTTTCTTTTAATATTTCCACTAAATATTTTGGATATATAACCGCCACTTATAACATTTAAAAAATTATTTTTCCAATTAAAGATATGAATATACATTATTACCAATCACTCTTTTATTACAACTATCTTATTTTTTATTTTTTATTAATATATTGATCCATTCAAATAAAAAATAACTATCCAAAAGGATACATCCAATCTAAATACCAATTCAACGATTGTGAGGGCATCGGGTTAGTAATTCTACATACGATTTATTTCAATTCCATGTCAAGGTTATGATAGAGAGACACAACAATTGAGAATAGGTCTAAAGTTCCTATGATTCCAATGGGATAAACTTAGTCAATTGAATATAAGTCCAAAGTTTTGATACTTCCAAAAGGATAACCTCACTAGGCCCATTTTAAATAAATGATTGATGATGATGTAATGAGAAATGCACTCAAAATTCACCTATAAATAGGGAACATAATTAGTCATTATAATTTTTTTAAATGACGGCCTCGACCATGGGTTTTTTTGATTTAGGGGTAAACTTGGGGTTTTTAAAAGGGTTATCCCCCTTTTTACAACCAACATCATTGACAATCATTAACCATAGTCATACATACAACCACATAATTCCCTATGAGGCTTCTCTTAAACGGGGGCACTGACCATGGTTGATGTAGTTGATTGTTGGGAATAAAAGCCATATTGTATCGACCATGGTCGATGTTGTCAACTCTAGGTAATGATGCATTATAGGGTCATGTTATCCAAAATAACACCCCGTGTTATTTTGAATAACTCATCGGAGTTTCAAATTCAGGCGGCTCCATTCTAAAAACCTAAGGGATTTTAAATGCAAAATTGTAGTTTTGTGGCATAAGTGAGTGTGTATCAAGGGCATTAATGTCTTTTGGACATTTGAGTTGGAGCTTTGAAATTACAAGTTCAAAATTGGCTAAGGAAGAAAATCTGCAAAAAAATGTTTGTAAAAGTTAGTGTTCCACGGATTTTACCTCTAAAACTCTCGAAACAAATAAGTTTTAGTCTTTCACGGAAATGGTGAAGATAGTTAGTGCTTTGTGATAGGAAATAACACATGGGTTATGTTCAAGATAAGCCACAATGCATGGAGAACATGTTGTGCAAGGTCGTAAAGAAAGATAAGTATGTTGTGGAATGACTAAGGTTAAAATCCACAAAACACTAGTTCAAGTGTCCCACGAAGTTTCAAATGTAGTGTTTCTGTGGAGTTTCAAAGTCTTTGGAATAGAGGAATACAACAACGGGTGAAATTTTCTCACAACAAAGAATGATGAGTTTCATGGCATAACGGAAACATTAAATGGCTAAGTGTGCAAGATT
This sequence comes from Taxus wallichiana var. yunnanensis, assembly GCA_018340775.1. NCBI lineage: Eukaryota > Viridiplantae > Streptophyta > Pinopsida > Cupressales > Taxaceae > Taxus > Taxus wallichiana. The sequence goes on from CM031238.1 coordinate 752,379,652, forward strand.
TGCAAGTCGCGCAACAAGGAATAGCCGAGAAGGCTAAGAGTGAGGTTGTGGAGATCAGTTAAGTATTACATGGGTTGACAAAAGATAGTATGTCATGGAACATTCAAATTCCACACAACAAAAGAACCAACGGAAGTTTAGAAGGCATGGAATAAGGTGAATTATAAATTACGAAGGCATTTCTACCCCTAACTGCACATTGGTTTTTTGGCCATAACTTTCAACTGGGAGCTCCAAATTGTATGAGAATTATTGCGTTCACTTCATCTCTCCAAGACCTAAATGTTACATTGAAGAAGTGCGGAAAAGGGTTTTGCTTCAAGGGAGAACCATTAAAACACATGATTATAGGGGAAAAGTGCAGTTTACTTGTTCCAAACGTTCAAAAACCTCACCTACCCAAATTTATTGCTCGACTACACCCACGGCTTGTCCTGTAGATTCCAATGACATGCAAGTTGAAGGATGACAAGGTGCATGTGCCTTATTCTATAAAAATGATGGTATTTCGTCTTAAGGTAGGTAGAAATGGGTCATTTATGGCTAATTGGCCATTTCCCTCTCCTTCTCTCCCATTCTCTATAAATGTAAGCACTTATGCATGAAAAAGGGTTTTTTTGTTGATTTGGAAGCTCTACCTTGGATTCTTCGCATTTCTTTCCTTCAAGCTTCTACATCACTCATTTTGCATGAATTTCATTCCTCTTCTTTGTTAATGTAAATGAATATTTTCTAAGTGCAATACAAATGTGGTTTCCCCTTTGAATGCATTTTTATTTGATGTGGATGTTTTACCCTCTTGTTCTCCTTGATTTTTATTCATTTATCTCCTTCAAAACTCTATGTTTTCCTTAAATTCTTGCATATGTGATTAACTTTGTGTCTCTTTAAGGTCATAATTGATCCATGTTCTAGTTTTGGTGCATCACATCCTTCATTTTACAACATTTCTTCTCTCTCTCAACCCTGAATCCTAGCATTTTTTAGACTAGGTTTAAGTTGTTACATTTTGAAGATGTTTAGGTTAGTTTGTAGTGAGCTAGGATAAAAGGAACCAACCTTCTTTGGATGTTTGTCTCAAGGAGCAAGGTCCCACACCTTGAAGACATTCCCATGTTACCCAAAAGTATTGATTTGTCATGAACAAATCATAGGGTGTTACTTTTGTGCATTAACATGTCCTAGAAGAAGGCTCATAAGGATGGAAGAAGACTTTGGTATAAAAAGTGATTTCACAGAGGTATAAGTGTGGTGTAAGCGGATATGGAGGCGATTGTAAGAGGATGCTAAGGTGATGTCGTAGGGAGGTTGCAAAAGGATGACCAGTAAGGTGTAAAGGATAAGGGAAATAAGGTAATATGGAATGCACATCGAATCTCTCTCACAAGTACTGCCACTAACCAACCCAATCATATCCGATCATCAACACTCTTAGTAATATTTCCAAGGACATCACTTCGTTGAAATCAATGTGTTAATAGTTCCTATGAAGAGCATAAGTTGGTAAGAGTGAAAAATAATGTGTATACACAAGTTGAAAAAGTGGTGTTGGAATTCCAACATTTTTTAGGATTTATTAGATCACTGAAGGAGTGCTCCTTATATCATGAGCCATATACCATTGGGTCTACCACAATTGGGCTCTTCATCTCCTACCAATAGTTATAGGCGAAGTTGTTCCCGTATTCAATTTTTATCACATATATGTGGTCGTTTCTCATCTCCATTACCTCAATGAGGAGACTAGAGCATGTCATCTTGTGTGACAACTCCATTGTTGCTCTCTTTTGATGGTTGTCTTTGGTGCAAGGACATGTAAGTGTGGTTGGTTCTCTACCTCATGTGTGGGGTATCATGGTGCCTTTTGCTATGCAAGATAATTCTCAAGTGTAAGATGGGTGTCCTACCTTGAATTCTTCTATGGAAGAGCCCTTTGGTTTGGGTGTCCTTCCTTTTAATAATGATCTTTCCTAATGTTGTTGTTGCATGTGTGTGATTACCATAATATTTGTTTTTTATTGTGTCCACTAAATATTTTGGATATACAACCAACCACTTATAATGTTCAAAAAAACTATTTTTCCAATCAAAGATATGACTATACATTGTTACCAATCACCTCTTTTAGTACAACTATCTAATTTTTTATTTTTTTTTTTTATCAATATATTGATCCATTCAAATAAAAAGCAACTACCAAAAAGAAACATCCAATCTAAATATCAATTCAACGATTGTGAGGGCATCGGGTTAGCAATTCGACATACGCTTTGTTTCAATTCCAGGTCGATGTTATGATAGGTAGACGCAAAAAATTGAGTATAGGTCTAAAGTTCCTGTGATTCCAATGGGATCAACTTAGTCAATTGAATATAAGGCTAAAGTTTTGATAATTCCAATAGGATGAGGCCCATTTTATGCGCTGCTTTTAACATCTAAAGGGGTATATGGATGTCTAATCTATAACGTCACCATTTAATAAAATCCATCATTAGCTACGGGCACGAGATGGCCTTTTTCAAATTAAATTCCTCTTTGTCCTCTACTAAAAACTATATATACTCTTGTTATGGCACGATACCCATAAATGGGGAGAGGATTGGTTTTTTTTTTAAATAAGTTTTTTTTCTTTTGCGATGTAGCGTGCGGGATCCGATCGACGTATTCCATGTATATTTTATGTAACGGTTTGTTGTTTTTGGCTTTGGGATTTGTTTTGTTTTAATTAATTAATTAAGTAGTGAAAAGATATAATAGTATAAATATTTTAGATATATATATTTCAAATAGGGAGAGATTGTATTTTCAAATATTATATTGATTAATAATTTTATTATATTTTTTTTCTTAATTGTCTACTAATCAATGATAAATGGTAATAATTGTGTTTAACTTGGAAAAAAAATCTAAGAAAAAAGTGGGCTCCAAACTCTAGTAAATGGTAAGATATTACTATTTTTCAATTGACTTCTCCATGCAAAGAGAGAAAAAAATTAAGTGATAGTTAGATGGACATCAAAGTTGAGGATGAAATTTCCATGTGATAGTCAAATGTATGTCAAATTTAAAGTCGAGAATAAAAGTGAACTCATTCACACTTTTACATCCCACCCCTTACTATCATTGCAAAATGCTTGTTGGTGTAGTAGAAGGGTGGTCAGTTGGAATTCATGACTTGATCTTCATGCCTAAAAAAATCACTATTCAAAAAGGAAGTCCATACTGATAATGATGGTTATACAACAACAATGTCTACATAGCAAGCCAAAACACTAAGAAAAATAGTGTAATACTTAAGCACAAGGAATAACACCAAGAGAGGGTGGTGGTGGATCATCCTTTAAAGGAAGAGTAATCCAAGTAGAAAGTTCTCCCGAACATGGATTTGGAGAAATTCACTTGTCTTGAGTACCATCCTACATAGCTAAATGTACCAAGATGTTCCATCCAAGTGATGGAGACATGCACTATTTGATCACCACCATGCACTAAGAAGGGCTACCAGGACAATACATCATCAATCTCTAAATCCTTCGTTAAGAAGGAGGGGTGGAGAAGTGGATGTGGTCGGGAGGAGTGAAGAACCGACTTCAAGAGTGGTTTTACCTATGCTTGGAAGCAAGAGGAGGTGAGACCAATAGTGGTTGATCCATAGGAACGTTGTTCATGGTGCAAGGGAAGCCTAACCACAATTGATCCAAAGGAACTTTGCTCATGGTGTAAGGGGAGCTCCACTAGTGGTTAAGAAACTCTTAGAGGTGTTGGAACTCAAAATCCACCTTCTCTACTTGCAAGTAGATCTAAAACCGGACATAAGATATAAAAAAAAATTTCTCATTAATTAAAAATTAATGCGAGATGACATCATTATTGAAAATTACAACATTTATAGCTTTTTAAAGGTGGAACAAAATAATAACTCTAAAAATTCTTTAAGAATGATACGTAAGCAAGACATTATGAGTTATCCCCAAACAAAGTCATTCTCCATTTAATGGGATCCTAGTGGTTAAAAGGGAAAGGCATATATCCTTTGTTAGGACTCTCGAATCGAGGACAAGTCCAAAAATATGCTTAAATGATTCAATTCGAGAACAAGTTAGGCATTTGGGATTAGAAACTCCAATATGCTTAAGTCTTGCTTCCAATGTGATACGCTAATAGATAATATATCGAATAAAATGGGTGATATTAGGCTCAATCATGGCATGCCAAAACCTATTAGATGCAAAAATCCATTATCATGATAGATTACTTTATTAAATGGGTAGAAGCCGTACATGACACCCAATTACATGCAAGAGATATGGCCAAAAATCTTATATGAAAACATCATAACAAGGTATGGATGTCTGTAGAAATTGGTAAGTGATTAAGGAACCCACTTTCTCAACAATACAATTAAAGTTATTATAGAGGAGTTTATGATTATGCATCATTAGAGCGTCACATACCACCGACAAGAAAATGGGAAAGTAAAAGCCACCAACAAGATATTAGAAAGGATATTGATGAAGATCTTTAATGTGTAAAGAGACGATCGGGAAGAGAAAATCCCTGTAATATTATAGGCCTATAGGATGAACCATAAATGTAACATGGGATAAACCCCATTTCGATTAGTGCATTCAATAGAAGTGGTTATGCCCATGGAATACATTATACCAAGTATGAACTTTTCCATAATAACAAGACTAGAGGACAAGGAATCCATAGATAACAATGCTACTTGACTAGACAAAAATGGAGGAAACCAAAATGACTTTGCAGAATAATTTAATGCCAAAGAAAATGTTAGTCCAACTATCTTCAAGAATTTAGAGAAAATGGTATCTTTTCAAGCATGTAATGGATCTGACTACGCAATAGAAGGAAATATAGAGTACAAAATGAATGCACAATAAGGATGGGGTAGAGAAGGGCCTTTGGAGTTTTCAATGCATGTGCCATATGGAGAGAGCAATTAGTTGGTCATACTTGGGAATATTGCAAAATGGATTATGTGATAGAAACAAACACACAAGTGTGTAATAATCATACGAGGAAATACACAATAAAAATAAACATGTATATGGTCAAGAAAATTAGTAAGAGGGGATAGGTGTCGAGTAGGCCGAGCAAAGAGTAGATCTATAAAATTGAGTACACAAGAAGATTACAAATATATCACAAAAGATATTGCACAATAGAAATTGATTACAATGTATTGTGAAATAAACTTGCAATTAGCCAATCAATAGATGGGAAGTAGTTTGAATGGGTATGAAATGTTTTTAATCTCCTAGTTTTATAGTAATTGTTGACATAGGGTATATAGCTCAAGTAGAAGAGAGCATAAGGATTGGGCGCAGAAACCAAACATGTGGGAAGGCACAAATTCAAGGAGGAACATGAGCACGCTAGAATAGTTTGAATTCAGGACTTAGCCACTTTTGTGGGTCAAGGCTATTTTCGAGATGGAGTGTTGAGCACGTGATAAACATGAAGACTTGCAGCTCACGCAAGGCTATTTTGGGATATGCAACAGTTCGAGTGTTATGCAGGGTCTTGATCTAATAATAGGATTTCTACTTAGAGCACTTGCATGTTTTTGTGTTCCCTTGTAAAGGTGCATGGCTATTATTAGCATGTAGCCTATTTTTGAAAGATGCATGGGTAGTGAAGGGAAAGTCCCCACCCCTATATATGTGTATTGATTTTCACGGCTAAGAAGCGACCAATTGTTGTAGAGTTATGATGTGGATTTGCTAGTGTGCATAACCATGAAAATTGTATCTTGAATGTATGAAGCTTCTATGTTTTGCAGTATTTAATATAATGGATCATATTGGCTGGATATTGGTGTTAGATGTGACTGAATCTGGTTCTTGCATGGTAAATCTTATTATGATCATTGTTTAGTCAATCTTTCATGTGGTTTAGATCTAGATCTGATTCATGTATTGTGGTTTAATTGATTATCTGATTATGGATATGAATATATACATGCACAATCATGCTAACATTCTAGACAAGCAACTCTAAAGAGGAACTTGGTACCCTTGTGTGCTTTGGGTGAGTGCTCAGTTCTAGCTAAGTGATGTTCCAGCGTGCCTTGGGATTTGTGGGTATATTATTGGTTACATCATTGGTTCCTGTTGTGAGACCTCTTTCTCAGCTATTTTTCAGGATGTTGTGTGATGAAGACATACCACCGTGACCTTAGCCAAAGATTCAAGAGTGGTTAGTGGATCCGGATGAAGAATATGCTCATAAATTCAACACCGAACCTTATTTTAACGCACGTGCGTGGGGTAAGCAAAATCTATATGACTGCTTATATGAGATCTTCTTTGTTATCTTCCCAATAGAATTGTACATGTGGCTAGTTTCTTATGCGTCAAAGAGGAATTGGAGATTACACACGCTTGTTTGGATGCAGGAAGAATTTTAGACCTTATATGATGCATATTTGATTTGGATGCGCTCTATGGATGTTAGTTTCTGTGGTGTTTTGAACAATTATATTCTGGAGTATGTAGTTTTGACTTACTCTTTCCCATAGGTTGCTGAGTTTTAGTTTTTACGTGAGCCTAGAGGATTGTATTTGTACGGTATTCCACTAGCGATCAAGATCCTAATTATAATGCTATATTTGGAAAAGAAGCCGATGGCTAACTAAACCCCACCACACCCGGGGTAGGAGAAGGTTTGTAAGGACAGCGGACCTAGCGGTAGAGAGACAGAGGGAAGAAAGACGGCTTAAGTTCAATGAGGCACGTGAAAGGGATCTAGAGAAGCAACGTGAAGTTCTGAGAATAGATGGCATTGTGGAGAGAGATGGATCGTGAAGGATTCGAAGCTCATGTAGAAGACGTGGAGCCAGAGCATCTGGATCTCTCCCATTTGGGAAAGCATGGTAGGGAACCCTCTTTAGCCTCAAATGAGAGCATGCTTCGGTAGAGATGACATGGGCCGTGGGCACGCATCTGAATCTATATAGTGACCTAGCCCTTGCGCTTGTTTTTCCAGTTTCCATGACAATTCATAATCAGCAAGCTAGTGTGCATGTGAGAGTTATATAGTAGATAGATTTAATTTATAGTTAAGTTTGGGAGTTAATTAGGAGTTTATTCATCTATTGTGCATTTTTCATCTACTTTATTTAGAGGACTTGTTGGAGGTATATTTTCTAGTGCATCGTCGACACATAACATAGTTGCGCGAATCTTGGCATCACATCCGGAAGTAGTGCAACTTCACATACTGTGGGTATTCATTTTAACACAACCATCAGAACACAATGTAGTTCATCCTCTAGTATGTTACATGGTACAGGAGGAGGCTCAGGAGGATCAAGTGGCTCAAGCGCTGGAGGATCTGGGGGTGATGGAAATACATGAGGAAACAAAGGAGGCTCTGGATCTGGTGGGAAAGGTCCGCACTAACCTCAGAAAATTTATATGGAGATGTATCTCCATCTACCAGAGTATAGAGGTATTGAAGATGCATCCAAGCACATGCATATATGTGAAATATTGTGGCACGCCAAGGGGATTACATCTTCGAAGTGCAAGGCTAGCCAGTTTACAACTATGTTACGAGGATGCACACACAATTGGTATAGAAATTTTGATCCTGATCAGAATTGTGTGGACTATACTGACGCTATAAGATTCTTTCTTGAAGGAGTTTTATATCCCTGAGTTTGAGTAGAAAAGCATAAGCACGGTCAAGGATATTAAGCAGGGCACTACTGAGAGTGTTCAAGAATATGATGCTCGGTTCAATACTTTTCTAAGTTATCTTATTATATACATGTGAGCCAAAGATGCACATGGTTCGTTGGAGGACTGATCACACCTTTGAAGGGCACTTTTACATAAAACTTACATGAGATCCATACAAAGCACTTGAAGCAACTCGCACGCTGCACGTTGAGGCGGTAGGAAGTGTGGACACAGGAGTGAGCCCATTCTTGGAAGCATAGATTGTAGGGATGATGAAGCGCTTGGAGAAATTATCTACTAATTCAACACATGAGATGCGCAGCGGAGTCTGTGTACATATTGTGAAGTGGAGGGGCATACTAAGGATATTTGCCCTCAGAAATCGGTGCACTCCTTGTTAATGGCTTGTGAGATATGTCACTTGGACCACAGTTCAAGTCGGTTCCCATTATTGTAGCATGCAATAAGAAATAATGTGTCTAATTACTATAAGATTTGCAGGTCCTTGACTCATGATACTGAAGATTACAAGTTGATCGATCAAATCCATGATGTCATTGATGTTAGCGTACAAAAAATTGGTGTTGTAAATAATTCCAAGGAAAAGGGAAAACATCGTGACTATGATCATAGTGAGGGGCATTCTGATGGCATCCGTGGTAGAGGTTGAGGTTACAGAGGTGGATTCCGAGGTCGAGGTCATTGGGGAGGAAGGAGTGATTTCCCTCATGGAACTTGTTATACATGTGGATCCCCTGATCACTATAGGCGCGAATGTCCATAGAATATTGTGTGTTATTTTTATGGAAAGAATCATAGTTATGAAGAGTGCCCAATTATATGAACACTTAAGTAAGAAACACAAATAGGAAAATAAGGGCGCATAAATGGTTAGAGTACAGTGTGTCATGGAAGATCAATGGATGCCAAAGTTAGCATCAGATTCCGAGTTGGTTCCTGTGAAGATTACTACACGCGCCGAGGCAACGCGCGCCAAGGATACTTTACGGTAAAAACCCGCCATTACTAAGGAGGAAGTCCTACATGCCAAGTATCTAGACCCTATGCATCAGAAGGAGGTTTATCAAGAAACTATGGAAGTAATTCAGAATTTACAGGGTGAGATACAGTGTTTAAAGGAACATTCATGGAAGTTGGAACAAAAGAAAGTAGCTGATCTCCATCAGACAAATGTTGAAGACTTGAAAGAAGTTTGCAAGATGTTGCGCCAAGAGAACATTATTCCTTTGTTGGGAAGTTGGTTGAAGGGAAACATGTTATGTTTTGGAGCCTATTTGCATATTAGAATTTGGTATACCTTCTATGTGTTACACTCGGGTATTTTTACAATGGTGAGCGGGTCGAGGGGTTCGGGCAAAGCCCTGAAGAAAATTTTCATGGGTGGTTTATTAACCCATGGGTAATGGGTAACCATTATGGGTTGTTTTTGGGCCCATGGTTTTTTTGGTCTTTTTCCCATTGTTTTGATACCCACGGTTTTTGCCCTTGGTTTTGATACCCACGGTTTTGTATCAAACTGCTTAATCAATTGTCTATTTATATGGTCTTATGCATATGATAGATGTACAAGTAAATGTATTGCAGATGTGTTTTGAATTTGGGTGTGAATTCTATAGAGTTTGTTGAGCATAGCTCCAAACGGATCTGGGTATTGTATTGAGAGAGTGGAGGCTTGTAATAAAATCTGAGCAAGTGATTCTTAGTGGATGTAGCCTAAATTGGGTGAACCACGTTAAATCTTGTCTCTCTGTGTTGTGTTATTTATTCTACACTTTTATTTGAGATTTGTAATATTTTCTGCATATTAGTTTCTACTGTTGTGATTCTGTAAGGGATTATTCCACATATTTTATCCCTTATTTCCTAACAATTGGTATCAGAGCCTGGTTTGGTTTGCTAAAGTGTTGAATCGCAGGGAAAGTTTTTAGCTTGAGTGGGAGCTATGGTAGATGAAGGAAGATCTAGGGTTGATAAATTCAATGGGCGAAATTTCTATCTTTGGAAGATGTAGATGGAATATTACCTTTATCAAAAGGATCTTTATACTCCGTTGTCTGAGAAGGTGAACAAACCCTCGAGTATGACAGATGTGGAATGGGATTTGCTTGATAAGAAGGCACTTGGGACAATCCGGCTGTGTCTTGCATCTTTGGTATTATTTAATGTTTCAAAGGAAAAGACTACAAAAGTTCTAATGGATGCATTAGGAAGTTGTATGAAAAACCCTCTCGCCTCTAACAAGATATTTTTAATGAAAAAGTTGTTTAATATGAAGATATCCGAGAATAGTTCGAAGTAGATCATTTAAATGATTTCAATACGGTTGTGAATATGCTAGCTTTGGTTCAATAGAATTTGATGAATAAGTTAGGGCTTTATTAATTATGTGCTCTTTACGAGAGTTGGAATAACACTGTAATGGCGGTAAGTAACTCGGTTCCAGCTAACTCAAGTTGAAGTTTGAGGATGTTGTAGGGGTGATTCTAAGCGAGGAAATGTGAAGAAAAATCTCCAAGGAGTCTTCTACTTGGGAATGCTTTGATAGTGGAAACTAGAGGGAGACAAGAATAGAGGAAACCGTGGAAAATCAAAAGATCGGGCAAGGTCAAAATCCAAGAACAAGATTGTATGCTAGAATTGTGGAAATCCTGGGCATGTAAAGAAGGACCGCTGTTGGGATAAGAAGAAACAACAGGAAGAAAACAAGGAGGTAAATGTGGCATCGGGTAATGTATGTCGGGATGCTTTGATTCTTTCTTTGCATAATATTACTTTGAATCTTGGGTTTTAGATTCGGGGCTTCTTTTCATGCTACTCCACATAGGCATTATTTTGTTGATTATGTTCAAGGATTTTGGGCATGTTTTCTTGGTGATGATGAGCCATGTAGTATAGTTGGAAAAGGTTTTGTTCAGGTTAAGATGCAGAATGGGAATACATGGCTATTGAAGGATGTCAGACATGTGCCTACATTAAGGAGAAATTTGATATCAGGGGGCGGTTGGGAAGTGATGGTTGTACTGTGATATTTACAACGACTCTTGAAGGTTACCAAGGGTGCTCTTGTGGTGGCAAGAGGTAAGAAGGTTGGAACCTTGTATTTAACCACTGATAATACTAATGATTGTAATCTTGTGGCTTCAGATGCAAATACAACATTATGGCACTATAGGCTTGGTCATATGAGCCATAAGGGCATGAACATCATAAAGAAGAATTTTCTTGGATATATAGAAATAGGTTTGGATTTTTGAGAACTGCATATATGGGAAACAAAAGCGAGTAAGGTTTCTCAAGGTTGGACCTACGAAGAAAGAGAGTAAGTTAGAGCTGGTACATTTTGATGTGTGGGGGCTGGCTCAGGTATCATCTTTTGGGGGTTCAAGTTATTATGTTACTTTTATTGATGATGCAACAAGGAAATTTTGGGTTTATTGTATTAGAAAAATTGATGTATTTGACACTTTTGTTAAATGGAAAGCCTTGGTAGAGAATGAAACAGTCTTAAGCTAAAATGTCTCGGGTTTAGATAATGGAGGGGAGTATTACAACAATGAATTTAATGATTATTGTTCTAAGAATGGAATCCACAGGCAAAATATAGTTCCAGGAACTCCGCAGCAGAATGGGGTATTAGAAAGGATGAACAGAACAATAATGGAATGTGCTAGGAGCATGAGGTTACATGCAGGACTACCTCTTTATTTTTGGGCAGAAGCGGTGAGCACAACTGTGTACTTGATAAACAGAGGACCCTCAAGTGCCTTGGATGGAGGCATACCTGAGGAGGCATGGTATGGTAAGAAAGTTGATTATTCATTTCTTAGAGTCTTTAGATGTGAGGTGTTTGTTCATATAGACAAGGATGATAGGACCAAGCTAGAGGCTAAATAAAAAAATGCACTTTCATTGGTTATGGCAAAGATGACTTTGGATTTAAATGTTGGAGTATTAAGGACAAGAAAATCATTCGGTCTAGGGATGTGGTCTTTAATGAGAAAGTCATGTATAAGTAACAGTTGTAGGAAAACAGGAAGAATCCAAGAAAGAATATGCAGTGGTAGAGGATCTTTCGGATGGGAAAGTGACCCATGAATCAATTCAGGAACCTACTCAACAGGAACCCCAAACTCCTACAGTGAGGAGGTCTTCTAGGGTAAGAAAAGAACCTAAACGTTTTTCTCCTTCTCTTTATTATTTATTACTCACTGATAGTGGAGAGCCAGAGAGCTTTGATGAAGCAATGCAGGTAGATGCCAGTAAGAAGTGGGAGCAAGCCATGGATGAGGAGCATAATTCTCTCATGGAGAACTAGACTTGGGATTTGGTGAAGCTACTAGAAGGAAAAAGAGCATTGTAGAACAAGTGGGTGTACAGAGTTAAAGATGAAGAAGGAGGAAAGAAAAGATATAAGGCCGGTTGGTGGTCAAGGGGTTTGCACAGAAACAAGGTATAGATTTTGATGAGATTTTTTCTCCTGTAGTAAAAATGAATTCTATCAAAACTATTCTAGGAATAGTTTCGGTAGAAGACTTGCACTTAGAAACGAATTGATGTAAAGACTACATTTCTCCATGATGATTTGGAGGAGGAACTATATATGCAAAGAACCCGAGGGCTATGAGGTCAAAGGTAAAGAGGAGATGGTTTACAAACCGAAGAAAAGATTGTATGGCACAAAACAAGCTCCACGTCAATGGTATAAGAAGTTTGATAGATTCATGATGGAGCAAGGTTATATCGATGTCATTTTGACCATTGTGTGTATCTGAAAGAAATTTGAGGATGGAAGTTATATTATCCCGTGTTTGTATGTTGATGACATGTTTGGTTGTAGGTAAAAACATGCAGAAATAAAAGTACTCAAAAGCGCCTACTAAGTGAATCCTTTGCTATGAAGGATTTGGGTGCAACAAAAAAATCCTTGGTATGAGGATATCTCGGGATAGGAAGGAACAGAAGCTGATTTTATCTCAGGAAGAGTACATTAAGAAGGTCTTAGAGAGGTTTAATATGTAGGATGTTAAATTGGTTAGGACTCCTTTGGTAGGCCACTTCAAGTTATCAAAGGATCAATGTCCCAAGATAGAGAAGGAAAGAAACCAAATGTCAAAGGTACCTTACTCATCGTGAGTTGGTAGTTTGATGTATGCTATGGTGTGCACTAGGCCTGATATTGCCCATGCGGTGGGAGCTATGAGTAGATTTATGAGTGATCCGGGTAAAGAGCATTGGCAAGCAAAAAGTGGATCCTTCGGTATTTGAGAGGACCATGGGGACGCTTTTGTGTTATAGTGGATCGAGACACCACTTTACGTGGTTATGTAGATTCGAGACATGGCTGAAGATGTAGATAGCAAGAGAGCAACAACAGAGTTATATTTACACCGTAGGTGGGACAACAAAGTGAGCTGGATTTCACGACTACGAAGGCTGGTGGCTTTGTCAACCATGGAGGCCGAGTATGTTGCTTGCCACACGGAGGTAAGAAAAGAGATGATTTGCTACAATAATTGCTTGAGGATTTGGGGCATAAGCGGGAGGAATCTAAGCTATATAGTGATAGTCAGTGCTATACACCTAGCTAAGAACTCGCTTTCCACTCCAGGATGAAGCATATACAGTTGAGATATCACTTCATCAGGAAAACTTTGGAGGAAGATAAGTTGAAGTTGGAGAAGATTCATACCAGTTAGAATCCTGCAGACATGATGACCAAGGTGGTCACAAGGGATAAACTAAAGCTATGTTCAACTTTGGTTGGCCTTCGTAGATGACAGTGAAGGGTTGAGAAGCTTGCTCAGTGGAAATCAGTCTCCAAGTGGGAGATTGTTATGTTTGTGGAGCCTATTTTCATGTTAGAATTTGGTACACCTTCTATGTGTTACACTCGAGTATTTTACGGTGGTCCCGCTCGGCGGTGAGCGGGTCGAGGAGGTTCGGGGCGAAGCCCCGAAGTAAATTTTCATGGGTGGTTTATTAACCCATGGGTAATGGGTAACCGTTATGGGTTGTTTTTGGGCCCATGGTTTTTTTGGTCTTTTTCCCATTGTTTTGATACCCACGGTTTTTGCCCTTGGTTTTGATACCCACGGTTTTGTATCAAACCGCTTAATCAATTGTCTATTTATATGGTCTTATGCATATGATAGATGTCTGAAGTAAATGTATTACGATGTGTTTTGAATTCGGTGTGAATTTCAGTAGAGTTTGTTGAGCATAGCTCCAAACGGACCTAGGTATTATATTGAGAGAGTGGAGGCTTGTAATAAAATCGATCAAATGATTCTTGGTGGATATAGCCCAAATTGGGTGAACCACGTTAAATCTTGTCTCTCTATGTTGTGTTATTTATTCCGCACTTTTATTTGAGATCTGTAATATTTTCTGCATATTAGTTTCTACTGTTTTGATTCTATAAGGGATTATTCCACATATTTTATCCCTTATCTCCTAACAAAACACTCTACGCGTTGGGAATGAACATGAGAGACAAATTTTACATGTTAATATTCCTCCGCACAATTTGGATTATGATAAGGAGATTACTCTAAATGTTTTTATTGATGTTTTGCTTTTGAGTAACATCTTGATTAACACATGAGCGGAAGTGAATGTGCTCACTTTGGATGCATGGGTTCGATGGGAAGACCTCCATTACAACCATATTCTAATGTGTTCTTCATGGCAAACCAAACTAAGAAACTCCCATTGGAGTTTTAAAATATGTATCCATTACTATACATGGGTCCAAGTTCACTGAGGACTTCGAGGTCTTAGCGCTTGCAAAAGCAGAAAAATTTCCCACATTACTTGGGCGCCCTAGGTGCTATGCAAACAATGTTTACCTACGCTTGAATAAGGGGTATATTACCTTTGAGAACAAGGAAGAGTGTGTCATTATACCTCTAATAGATGGGAAATTTGCACCTTACGTAGAGCCCTTAAGCGCAAAAGGCTTGAACAAAATTTATGTGCGTATCATCCGAGATCCGGAGTTCTTGAGCCATCAAAGGAAGGATTTCTCCGATGGGATGATGCATAGTCCATGAGAAATACTACAAGTGTTTCATGTGACAATTGGGAACACAACACTTATGAAATGGTTGGGTGCGAAGTATGGAGTGCAATGCGCACGTCCGTAAGCCAATCGAAGAGGCATTTAGGCAACAGTCAGTACCAAAGTATACAGGTGAGGAGAATTCAGAAATATCCCTGCTTCCTATGGAGGTTCAATGGGAATGTCAGGTGGAAAGAAGGAATATGCTAGTATATACCCTATGCGGGATGACAACGACTAGTGGATTGTTCACAGGGATAGTCTCTTGGAATGGAGAGAAGTAAGGATTGCTTTATCTACTCGGTTTCTAAAAATTAATGCACCCACTCAGATCTATGCATTCCATGGTAATGATCATGTTCAACACCATGTTCAATAGTGTGAGAGACTCTAGACAATGGGGCAAGAAGCTTTACCACCTTCGTTGTGGGTGCACAAGTTTTATTTCACCTTGCGAGGCTGCACACGTGCATGGTATGTCTATGTAGAGTTGAATAGAGCAACTGGAAATTGGCAAGAACTTGTTGAAGGTATGACTCAGACCTTTGATTACTTTTCTTCTAAACCCCCATGAATGAGGCGTTGTAGGTTATGAAGCGCTTAACTATGGGAGATAGTGCAAAATATGAAGAGTTACTTTAGGATTTGTTAGGAGAATCAAACCTAGGGGCACGTTTTGAAGAGGAAGAAATAGATGTTGAGAAGCTTGGGCGCATCTGCCTAGAAAAGAGAAAAGGGTAAGATGATTTACATGGTTGATGATGAAGAGGTAGAGAAACTGGACATTAAGCACATAGAGGGTACATGTGAAATCTTGGGCGGTGGCAGATGAGAAGGCATGCACCTACCATGAGCCTATGAAGACCAAGAAAGTGAACATTGGCATGGATGCTGAACCTAAGGAGGCTATTATAGGAGATTACTAGTCTAACTTTGAGGTTGCTAAGATCATTAAGTTATTGCGTGACTTCTAGGATTTGTTCCCTAGAGGCTATCATGAATTGAAATTTATACATGAATCATTGGGAGAAATGAAAATAAAGCTAAAAGAAGGCACACGCCCGTCTAGAAGAGGCCTTATAGGATGAATCCAAACTTGTGCATCAAGGTAAAGGAAGAAATTGACAAAATGTTAATTTCTAGAATTATTGTGCTAATTGAGGAGTCAAAGTGGGTAAGCCCTATGGTGATCAATCAAGAAAGATGGCAGAATCAGAATTTGTGTGGATTATAGGGAGTTAAATGCAACATGTGTGATTGATCCCTTTCCCACACCATTTACTAAGGAAATCTTGGAAGGCATTACAGGGCACAAAATATACTCCTTCACTGATGGATTCTTTGGATATCATCAGGTGAGGATAGCTATTGAGGATCAAGAGAAGATGAATTTCACCACCGAGTGGGGAAGTTTTTCATACACGGTTATGCCCTTTGGATTAAAGAATGTGCTTGCATTATTCTCGCACATAGTGGTACAAGTATTCCAAGCATTCCAATATTTTATTCACAAATTCTTATAGGTATATCTGGATGATTGGACAGTCTATGGGCTCATGAAAGATCATTGTGATAACTTGAGGCTGATGTTTGAGAGATGTAGGTAGTTGAACATCTCCTTGAACATTAAGAAGTGCATATTTACCACCCCTTTTGGAATTTTTTGGGACACATCATCTGTAAAGAAGGTTTGCTAGTGGATCTTGCTAAGGTAGCTATGATTTTGGGCTTGGAGGAACCTACTAGCCAAAGCGAGGTGCATGGATTCTTGGGGCACACAAGTTATTATAGAAAGTTTATTAAGGCTTTCTACAACACCCATTTTGCACTTTCCTTCATGGTCCAAGCCCTTTCACGTTCATGTAGATGCCTCTGGCATGGCAATTGGTGTTGTATTAGCTCACTTGGAGAGGGGATTGTCAATCATCCTATTTGTTTTGCTAGCGAAATTGGACTCTAGAAAACCAGAATTATACAATAATAGAACATGAGGCCTTGTCCATGATCTACGTGCTCCATAAGTTTTGACAGTATTTGTTGGTTACACCATTTATCTTTTATACAAACACATGACATTGAAGTACTTGGTGAACAAGCCCATTTTTCAGGGGTGCATATGTCATTGGGTATTGTTATTTTAGGATTTTAATTTTACAATGGTGGTTCAAACCCAAAGAAGAGTAATTCTTGTCCATGCCATTTATCAAGGATTCAACTGGAGAGGACTCACAGTTTATTGAGGATATAGTTCCGGATACACAACTATTTAGGTTGAACTATGTGCCCTCGGACTTATAGCATATTTTTGTATTTTTATGTATAGTTGTGATGCCCGAAGGAATGAACAATTGAGAGAAGAAACAACTTGCAATTTGCGTTGTGCCTTACGTTGATCGGTGGAGACTTATACAAATTAGGTTGTGATGAAGTTTTGCATCGAGTGTGTTCTTGAGCATGAGCATGAAACAATTATGACAAAGGCTCATGGTGGTATTACGGTGGATACTATGTAGGGGATGCTACCACATGCAAGATTCTACTCACCGGTCTATGGTGGGATAATTTATATAAGGATTGCAAGCATATTGTAAGGCCCACGTGACCATTGTCAACACCTTGGAAATCTCGGGTAATGTGATGAAATGCCTTTAAGGCCTATTACTAGTGCGAGAACCTTTTGAGAAATGAGCAATTGACTTTGTGGGCTCTATTTCCCACCGCACGTAGGAAAGGATCACGCTACATTATAACTTGTATAGATTATCTTACAAGGTGGGTGGAAGCAGTACCTACAAAGGATTGCACAACAACTACATCAGCAAGGTTTTAGTGGGAAAATATTATTAGCAGGTATGGCTGCCCTTTAAGTTTAACAAGTGATAGGGATACTCATTTCCTTAATGATACTATCCAGATATTGTTGGATGAATTCATGGTTACACACCATCGGACAACCTCTTATCACCCTCGGGAAAATGGAATCATAAGGCCTTCAACAAAATATTGAGCCATACCTTGACAAAAAATTTTGATGTTGGAAGGCGAGATTGGGATGATAAGGTTTTGCGGTACTTTGGGCATACGAGCAACCTATAAGAGGTTGAATAAAGCAACACCATTTCATTTGGTGTTTGGTGCGAAAGCAATTCTCCTATGGAATTCATGTTATCTTATTTACTTATTGTGTGCATAGGAGGTCTAGGCTGATGAGAAAGCATTGGAAGAATGTATTGACAAGTTTATGTAGCTGGATGAAAGGTGTCCCATAGCAAGATGGAGTCGAAGAAGCAAAAAATGTAGACAGAGGCATGACATGACAGAAAATCAAGGATAAAAAGCTCGAGGTTGGGCAAATGGTACTTCTATATGATTCAAATTTTTGTGCCATCCAGGAAATCTTAAAGTGCATTGGTTGGGACCATACGTTATAACTTATATACTTGACTTAGGTGCTTGTCAGTTAGAGGTGTTGGATGGAACATGGTTTCCTGGTTACTTTAACGGGAGTAGGTTGAAGCCCTACTATAAATAAGTCTTCTTGGTGTTTGTAATAAGGTAGTATTTCCATTTAGACTAGGTTTCCTTTAATTCATTTCCTTTATATGTGTTTCCTTCATCATTTCTATGCTTTGTCAATTTAGTTCAGTGTTTTGTGTAATAAGTGCACTTGCGCGCTAGAAGCTAATTACTATCTTAAGTGTTTTCATGCACAAAGGACTATGCATACCCTTAGTGTGGGGTGGTTTATATACAGGGTTCATTACCAAGTTGGATATGGTGGATTATGGGTATGCATAAGGAAACTTTAGTAAAGGTGCTTTTTGGAAGGGTGCAGATAGAAAAAATTACTCCTAATGAAGACCATAGATGGAAAAATGGACGCATAGTGTAACGCGAGCTAGGTTGCAGCAAGGGACACTACTTAGAATAAAGCACAGTGGTGAAGTACTTCGGTGCATAGGAGCACACAAAAGGAGGTCTGTGTCCAAGAAGTAGAAAGTCACGCGAAAGGTTATAAGCGTGGCACGGAGATGTATAGCTCAAAAAATTTGGCAAACGACGAATTAATGTGGGATTAGTGGTAGGTGGAGGAGAAATAAATGTGATAAATTTTTTCAATATATATAAGGATGGAATGTGGATTCATTTTTACCTTTTCTATTACAAATTTTCA
Source organism: Taxus wallichiana var. yunnanensis (assembly GCA_018340775.1). NCBI lineage: Eukaryota > Viridiplantae > Streptophyta > Pinopsida > Cupressales > Taxaceae > Taxus > Taxus wallichiana. Next base: position 752,398,616 of record CM031238.1, read on the forward strand.
AGCGAGCTATTTGCGAATGAGCTAGCAAGATGTTGTTGAAGTGTGGAGAGCTGAGAAACCAGGCATTGTGATCAGATTTATGCACATGGGATTGACTTGTGCTCCCATTAGAGAAGGGTTTGAGTGAAGCAGAGGCATGTGGGGAGGAGAAATCAAGCACTAGGGTTTGAATTGAAGCTAGGGCACGTGGTTTCTTGTTAGGGCACGTGAATCAGAGTTGTAGAGCTTGAAAAGGTACAAAGAACACATCTTTCTAGATATTATGGCACCCAAATGAGCACCAGGAGAAGGTACAAGGGGAAAGAAATAAAAGGATGTTGAGATTGAGATCAAGGATGCCCCCGAAAGTAGGTTTTCTGAAATGCAGTACCCAGAGGAAGTAATCATGGGCCGTGATTGGGATTCTCATGTCCGCCGAAGAAAAGTAAGTGATTACAATCATAAAACAACTGATAACAAAGAGGATTTGGATGCGTTGCTAAATAGAAAGATAAACAAATGAATAGTAGATGACATGCGTGTCTCGGCGATACCAGGGAAGAAGCTAAAAAGGCGAAGGCCCGAATCTAGATTCAAGCGACCGGGTTCCTAAGCGATCAGGGGATCATTTTTTATTTCAAAAGTTCCATAAACATCCCTAAATGGTTTCATTATAGAAGATCATCTCGAGATATTTCCATCGACTATGAGAACACGACAAATAGACATCGGGAGCTCTAGATATGTCCAATCAAAGTTCAGTCAACAGGAAAGTCAACTCTAGTCAACAGGTCAATATTGGACCAATGGCACTGCGACACGTGGTAAAAGGCAAAAGGGAGTTGTTTGTTGGTTTTTGATCTCCATTCTTCGAAGAGCGTAAAAATGGTGCGCGGGAACAAGAGGCTCAACTTTTATCACGGAGGGGAGCCCGACCGCCATGTGAACTATGGTGTTATCGCCGACGTGGTGGATCCACAAGCCACCACTCATCGAATTCACTCAATTTACGTATTGGGAGATGACAAGTGGACTACATGCTATGACCAAGTTAATTATTTTCTATACCCCATGGTATGGGTCGAATTTCTATTTACTTGGTAAGTCCACTTACACACCGATTTCCAAATGCCACGCATTATGCCACAAACCACATATATTAATGTTCAAACATTAGTATTAAATCCGCTATAATTCTCCTAACCGCCAAACTTCCAAATACCCACTTACTCTCCTAACCGCCAACATGCTATACTTCCATATGGAGGAGTGAAGCGGTGGTAGGGGGCATGCTAATGTTATGCATGGACATCTACATAGTGGGGGAGAATGGGGGTGGTTAAGCTCAAACGGTCCCATGACCACTTTAACATGCATGGGGAAAGGCTAATAAAAGCCTAAAACAATTATCTCCTCCACCAAATGTGGGATATACCCACTTAACATATCCGCTCACTATGGGATTCAATCCATCTACAATGTAAGCCGCCCATTTTGGAATATTTAATCCCATTATACATGCAAACCGGACTATGGGAAATTATCCCATTTATTTTGCTACGGATGAGGCTAAAATTAACCTTAGGATTATATGCAAATGCATTTTTAAGGGCCTAATTTTTGTATAAATAGGGAACTCGTTTCATTGTAATGGACACACAAAACACGGAGACAAGCTCATTCCTAGAGCTCGGGAGGTGAATGAGAAACTGTAATTGTGTGAAGACCTAATTTATTTAGGAATTGATATTTTAGTTATTATTGATCTATTATGTTTAGGCAATAGTAAATTAAAATTATTGTGACTTGGAGTTATTCATATTACCTAGTCGGCCCATAGCGCCACACTAAATTTTGAAGCCTGGAATATCGACCAAAGTGCCATATGGCGTTAAGAAGCATCTGGAAGGCCGATCGAGAACCGAGGGTTTTGAGGAGTGGAGATGGTGCCATAGAGCTTTCCAAATATGTCGTGGAAAGGGGAAGTCGGGTGCTATCTTTCACCTTTGTCGTCCAAGGTCTGGATATTTTGATAAGCAAGTTCTTAATAGTTTCCATTAGGTTTTCTTGTGAAAGTACTATTGTAACTTACAAGTTTTGACTAGTGGAACGGTTCGAAAGAACCCAGAGGCGTAGGCAATTTCCGAACCTTAATCAATATGTGTGCAATTGTCATTGTTGTCTTGCATTATTTTAAATTGAATACTTAAAAGGAGTAAATTGTCGGAAAAAATAAAACTAAAGCCTACAAGGGTCCGAGATCGGTAATAATAATTTGATTATTTACGGATCATTAAGGTAAAGAAAGTAAGAAAGGAGAAGGAGAGTGAGGATTACGTGAATCCTGTGTTGGGATATGTAAGTGATACAAGTAAAATCATACGTGCCCAATTTTAGAGTACTATGGAAGCTAAGGAATTATACGGTTGGGAGTTTATGGACGCGGATATGGCCAACGCATGCACTAGGAAATAATTATCTTGGTCCATGCAAACTCACATGGATGAGCCAGATTTTGATGTATGTGAAGAATCATGCATCTTGCATAGAATGAAGAAGGCACCACATGTTTGACACATCAATGTCAAGCCAACTATTATGTCGATGAATAGGTAAGAAATGCCTTAGTAAAGGTATCTACAAAGGTTGTGCGTAGGAACATAGACAAAGCGGAAACCATTAGGGCACTGATGGATGACAATAAGGGTAGGGATGCAGAGATCAAGCACCTTACAGAAGAGAAGGAAAGGGTTGAGGCCAAGACAAAAGATTTGATCAGTATGGCCGAGGATATTGGTGATGATATTCTTAAGGTGAGGCCACATCTAGAATCCCAAGTTCCAGAAAAATTTCCTTCTGTCATGCATTATCTACACACACTTTTAAAACTAGTCATTGATGAAGGGCTTGTGCGTATGCCCATGCCAAAATACACTACAGAGGATGCAAAAAGAAACAAGGCCACCATTTCTAGAAATATTTCAAGTTATGAGTCTTTATTACAGGCCTTGAAGGATGAGATAAAAAGGGTAGATCAAGCATTGAACATGTGCGTGGTGCCGGATGCCATAATCGGACAAGGAATTTTGTAGAAGATAATGTAGTTCAAAGGCTATGAAGGATGAGACACTTGGGCGCGCAGATAGAATTTCTCTAGTGAAATAAAAGTGTGAAGCCCTCACAACATCCCAAGATCTCGCATAGGGACAAAATAGACAAAATTGGGAAGCTTATAGCATAAAAAATGGACTCCATGGAGGGAATAATGTCAAGCATGGCTAACATTGTTAGGGTTCTACAGAATGAGAAAGAAAATATGACTCAAGATGAACTAGACACCATTGTGACAGAAATCCTAGACAAAATAGGTGTAGCATTGAGTGATTGGCAGACATTGGAGGAAGAAATTAAGAATGAATATCTAGAGTTGATAATTTGAGAGGAGGAAAGCGTCAAGTGATGAATCATTCTTTTTGTTGAACAAGTCTTTATTCTTTCATTCATTATTATTTTCTTTGGAGATATAAGTGGGATTTCCCATTGTCAAGGATGATAATGCAATTAGTGTGGGGTAATGTTGAGCATAGGGAATATAGCTCAAGTAGAAGAGCGCATAAGGATTGGGTGCACGAAACTAGACACATGGGAAGGTGTAAATTCGGGAGGAACATGAGCACACATAATAGTTTGAATTCAAGACTTAGCCACTTTTGTGGGTCAAGGATTTTTTAGAGATGGAGTGTTGAGCACATGATAAACATGAAGGGAAAGTCCCCACCCCTATATATATGTATTGATTTACACGGCTTAGAAGAGACCAATTATTGTAGAGTTATGTTACAGATTTGCTAGCACGCATAACCATGGAAATTGCATCTTGAATGTACGAAGCTTCTATGTTTTGCAATATTTAATATAATGGATCATATTGGTGGGATATTGGTGTTAGATGTGACTTAATCTGATTCTTGCATGGTAAATCTTATTATGATCATTGTTTAGTCAATCTTTCATGTGGTTTAGATCTAGATTTGGTTCATGTATTATGGTTTAATTGATTATCTGTTATGGATCTGAATATACACATGCACAATCATGCTAACATTATGGACAAGAAACTCTAAAGAGGGACCTGGTACCCTTGTGAAATTTAGGTGAGTGCTCGGCCTGACCGAGTGATGTGCCAGTGGTGCCTTGGGATTTGTGGGTATATTCTAGGCTGCATAAATAATAGATAATGATTTAATTTTATCCTAAATAATTGAATAACCAGACAGGGGAAAGAGTTTTTGCAAAAGTACAATATTATTGTATGGCAGGATAGGAGATAGTGGAAAACATGCACACAAGTTTTTGACCACGAGGATAGTGATAGGAGTAGCAAGTAGTTTTTAGGAACACATGCATACATGTACAAAATGCAACGTTGTGTTATCCTCGGATAAGACACCTATTTAAGTATGGGATAGTGTTAGCGGGATAAAATTAAAGTATATTTAATGTCTTGTATATAGAATGCAAAGAGACATCAAGGAGATTAATAACCACAGGAGATGTGAAAGGACGCCATTGCGGATAAATATGTATAGAGAGAGAGGAAAGGTAATGATTTTTTTTGTACGGTTATATTTTTCTACTCTATGTATTATAGCTTGAGAATTGTAATTATGCTCCTCCTTTAAATGAAAATTTCATACTTGTGTTGCCTCCATTTTCTATGTATATTCTATCATGTTTGTCTAATCTACATTTAGAATCAAACATATTTTATTATTATTTAGAAAGCCTTATGTCAAGGACCACTTTACTAACGGGAGGTGCACCTAAGGAAGATATGTGTTAAATGCACAAGGGACGATGCATGGCCCAGGAGCATAAGAAACAAGAGTGACAAGAAGCATGAGGAAAATCAACACATAGTACACCTAAGTTTTGGTGGACACATGCAATTAGATAATGTCATCACTCATTTAAGAAAAGTTTGGAATCAAAAAGTGTGTGGGAACTGGAAGTGGAAAATCATTGGGATCCACTTGGAAATAAATGCGAATGTGGTGAGTTGAGAGTTCCCATATGTGAAAGAATTAAATGTGACTTGATGTACCAAATTAGGAAGGGTATAAATTGAAAGCAGAGTAAGTCATTTGCAAAAACTTGCACTTTCACGAATTTTGAGCTCCATAAAAACAAGAACATAAATTTGTAGAGAGAATTTAATAACACACAAACAAATGGTTTTCAACCATTATCGAAGGACTCAAGCTCATAAATACAAATTAAATAGGCATTAATGTGGAAAATAACTTAGACTATTCTAGGTTGTATGTTGAATGGCCATTATTTTCTATTTTTTCTGTGATTAATGTGGGGATTAAGATTTATCAACAAGACAAAGTGTTTTGGGGCCCTTAACCACCCAAGAGTGAGTAAGAAAGGGTCTTAAACCAAATGAAATTTAGACAGAGTTATACTTGGTGAGGTGCATGAGTTAGGTTTAGCACATAAATCCATACTGTAGACACAAAATCATGCACTTGGGTACATTTATAGGTCCTAAAATCTTGTTAGCATTTACTTGATTCCTAAGCAAGAAAACTAGTGGTTGATAACTATCTGTTGGTGTAAATCAGCAGCACCCCTGGATGTTGATCAGATTTGTAGTTTGACATTTTGGACATCCAGTGTGATTGCACAACATTGAATCTTTTCCCCAAGTGTGGGAATTGTAAAAATGGGAAAAGAATCTCTAGGTTGTAGGTTGGTTCCTTAACTCCTCTCGAGTTGTAGAGTTTTAAACTCAAAATCCTACTCTAATCTCCAAGGGGACAGCGATAGAGAATGCAAACTAAATAAACTAAGACTAATGAGATGATACACCAAAGGAGTGTTGAACATTCTTTACTTCTACTGAGTTGACACGAGATCATAGAAATGCAACAAAACATCATGCACAAACTGATAAAATGTAATGAAAGGTCAGAAATGAAGCAAACAATAAAAGCAGAGGATCAAACTCATTCACGTAGCTTGCATTGTCATTTCCAATATAAAAAAATGCATTACAACATCCGAGAGGCAAAAACAGGTTACATTCTTGGAAGAGGTATGATATTCCACAAAATCACTTTTCAAGGTGAAAAAGGGAGCCCGCAAAAAACAAAATTGTCCAACCCACCCCAAAAATGAGCTAAATCCAGCTTTTACAATGCAAAAATGAGCGCAAGAGAGAGAAACGTGGGAAAATGTGAGAGGAGCTTCAACCACCGACCAAAACACAATAAAACAACATGGGAATCCTTAAAGGTCCATTCCCTGACATTTTTCACCATGTTGGGAGAGAATGCGAGCCATTCTTCATTAAAAATGGTGGTTGAAACATCATTTCATTGATTACCACGTGCCAGAGGTGTTTTTCAATTTTATCTCTCTAACTCCATCAAAATACAAAATTGAGCCCAGAATCATGTAGAGAATTTCACCAGATTTCTGTTGATATAAAGAACGTGAAAAACTCGAGCTTTGGATTGAAAGTTATGGTCATTTGAAAATTTAGGGCAAAACAAGGCCAAAACGGGTTGGCGGGCCAAAAATTTGAAATTTTCCCACTTTTTACATTTGGGAAAATTTCCCAAAAATCTCTCGTGCCCCTGCTGATCCGGTGCCACGTGGCACATTCTAATTGGATGTGGGCCTTCTGCACTTCATTTTCCACTGTTTTGGCTATTGGAAAAATTTTCAAAAATTATTCGCGGCCAATGACCTGAGGACACGTGGCATGATATGATTCGCCATGGGCATCTTCTCTTAAATTTTCTGTCCATTTGTTGACCATTTTCCCTGAGATGGACACGTGGTAGAACCCTATTGGACACGGGATTTTCCCTTTTGATTTTTTCTGTGGGCCTGTCTTGCATTTTTTCCACCACTAGACATGTGGTAAGATCCCATTGGCTCGTGTTTAGGGGGCGGACTTTTCCTTTCAATATTTTCCTTTGATTTTGCTTGGAAAAAATCTCCCAATTTCTCCCACACTCCACTAGTTGAAGACACGTGGCGGGTTTCCATTCATCGTGGACCTGCGGGGCTAACATTTCTCCTTTGCTCTAACCTTTGGGAAATTTTCCCACTTCTCCCCGCTGCTCTATTGCTTCGACGCCATGGGACACGTGGCCTGATCTTATTGGCTGCGGCCTTTGGGCTGAAAATTCCTCCTTTCCTCTCGCAAAAACACTTCACCAAATTTTCAATTTTACCTCCGCCCTCTGCCACTCCTTTCCTCTAGAGACACGTGGCACAATGTGATTGGATGCGGGCCTGGCGTTGAAATTTTTTCTTGTATCAACCCTTAGGAAAATTTTCTAATTTCTCCCCGCCTGGACACGTGGCAGCATCCAATTCATCGGCGGGCCTTCGGGGTGAAAAATTCCTTTTGAAAACTTGCTGAACACTTGGTAAAAATTCCAAGTTTACCTCCGCCTTCCGCCCTCCCGAGGACATGTGGCCTCATCTTATTGGCTCGGGCTTTTCAGGGGAAAATTTCCCACAAAATCTCTCGCTGTCGAGCCATAACTTCAAAAATACATGGAGTTAGGAGGAAAAATTTACCTTTCTGGAAAGCTGAGAAAAATCTCTATCCAATGGTGCCATTTCTAGAAGGTCTTGAGTGCCTAAAAGCAAAAAATTATAACTGAGGCACAAGAGAGGGAAGAATGAAGGGATTTAGCCACAAAATGAGGAAGGGGCTCATTTTGGATAACACTATCTTTGGCCTCTTTTCTTTATTTCTTATTTTCAATTTGGTCTTACACACCCTATAGCCTAGTTGGAACTTTACTAATTTATATTTCATGGTTTCGGACACCAAGCACTTGACCCAGACAGAGAACGCCTGTGCTTCTTCCTATCCCCTCTCAGGTGCCCCTAACCATTTTCCACCTTAATCTCTTTTATCTTTTGGCATATTTTTAACTCATGGTTCGTCCTTCCAGTTGTCAATTATAAAATTCAAACAAGGGAATTATATAAATACATAGTTATGTGTTCAAAATCAAGGACCAAGCACTAAACATTACTATCATCACCTAAGCTTGCATCCAAAAGGCACCTAAAGAACTCAAAAGCATCCATTCAAGGGATAAGGGTTGCATCAACTCTACATAAAAACATAAGAAGGGGAAGTTCATTCTATTCCATCCACACATTCTACTACATTTCTACATTCTAGCTACAACCCGCTATCAAGTGCAACTTGCACAAGGGCATCCTAGGGAAAATTTCTACACACACTGACAAGAACTACATGGATTCGAGATGTAGTGCAATGCTCGTTGTAAGTGAACTCATAGGGTGACCATCGAGGGTCAGTTTGAATCCCCATTCAACATTTTCCTTTTAGGTTTGATGTGTTTTGTGGGCTTGTGTAGGTGAAATATTCTTTTGCATATTATAGGTACCATCTACGATCATTATGTGACTATCAGGTGATTAACAAAGAATAATAGTGAAGACCTTGCGACACACCAAAAAGTGGGTCTTGAGCTCATGTGCAGTCATTAGCACCCGACGCCCTTGACCTATCCTGGCACTCGTGTCGACCTCATTCCTACATTTCAAAATTTATAGTGAGAAGTAATGACCTTCTTCCCAGTCTATTCATCACTTTTCCCGGTCAGTCCATATCAATTCCAGATCAAGCGTAAATCAGCTAAGTCTCTTCATCTATCTCTTGTGCTTAAGGTTTCATATTTAAATCTTAGTTTGCTTATGTCATTCCTATATTTCATCATTTATATATCATTCATTTCAGTAATGAATCAGTAATTTATTAGATTTAATTTAGAATTTATTAAATCATTCGGTGAACCTCACTCATGATCAAACATTTAGATCCTCATTCTGCCTATTCTATTTGATCTTCTTTCATGGCTCCTAAAAATCCTCTAATCTCTTTGCATGAAAAATTCACCCATATTGCAAAGATGTTCACCAAAAATCCATAGACACTATGTATCTCCCTCACAGTACACCACCCACTCAAGTAAGTTCCATCTTTGATCATTTATATGATGACTCTATTGGTCTTAATCCTCCATCCAATCAACCCATATTAGATTCAATTCAAGATTTACATTGTTTATTTCAAGACAAAATTGAAGCTATGGAAACCATGATTACATCTCTAAAATCTGAAATCCAACATCTCAAAGATGTTGATGTAGATAAAAATAAAAATCATGTAATGTATTCTGTCAACAAGGAATTTTAAACGATTATCTTCACCTGTGCTCGCACTAGAAGATCCAAAACAAGCCCAAAAAGGCTAGAATCTACTATATTTTCTCAAACCTTGACTAAAATGACACAAAAACACCTTGAATGGATTTATCCTTCTTGTCCCCTATTCTTCATACTTCTCACAACATCATTCATTCATTTTCCATTAATCCATCAACTCAACAAAACTTCATAAAAAAGTTCTCTATATATTCACCTTGCAATTTCTTGCATAACTTCTTTCTCACTAGCTACCTTACTCAAGGGTGCAACTTAGACCTTTAGCCTCTTTAATGCTTCCTAGAACACCTCACATTTTCATTCACTTCAAACCACTATTATATCCATCAAATAAATGAACTATGAGTAATCAAAACACAACTCTTCATCTCCTTTGTCAAACAAACATTTTTGTGCTTTCAAGAACCAACAGTCTACAACAACATTTTGACATTCATATCTTACTCTACAATTTTAAAATAACATTACCCTTACAGATCTATTTAAAACAAAATTATCCTTATACCCTCAAAATTCATTAACTAACTCTTCAAAACAAAGGAGATATACTCACTTTACCATGATAAATATTTTGTCAAACAATTTGTGTGCATCCCCAAAGACAAATAGGAAAATGTGTCATAACTCACAATTTACGGATCGTCATGAAAAACTATTGAAAATCCGTCTGGGAAATTTCCTAATACTCATTTTTTCCAAATTTCAAGTTAATTAGAGTTAAAACGAAAAATTTATTATGAATCGGTTTGAAGCGTATAATTAATTTACCGTCCCAGCTTTAGAAAACACAGTTTGTATTTCTCTCAAGGTATTTGGACATAAAAGAAAAGTCACCACAAGAATATACTTTCCAAACATATGAACATTATTCTTTACTTATCATGAATATCACAAATATATTTCAATGCAACAAGTATCAAACTATCATGACATGATCTTGCACACACACATTTTATGTTTCTATCCATACTGAAACAAAGTATATGTAAACTTAACTTGAAACCAACATTCTTAAGACATCTACATCTATGCTTTCATGCACTAAGAATGATAATTCATGGTGTATTAATTCAAAATCATAAATGTCATTGAGATACAAGATGCATATACAAAATAGAAAACATATCTCTATTCAAATGTAAGACTCCATACAAATACTTCCTCTTTCTTCTCCATTACTTCCTCCTTTCCATCCTCCCCATGAGGAATGAATCCCAAAACCAATCCACACTCTTGCTATATTCGAATTTCTATTGTATTTAACTCTTTTCAGATGTAACTCCTCTCATGATGATTTACTATCATTACATTTGTTGGTTACATTATCTTTACACACTTCATAACTCCCATTTCCACCTAAAGACACTTAACACCTAACAAGACACTTTCAAACTTTAATAAACCCCTAGAATTCCTTAATACATATAGTAGCATCTTTTATAGACTCAACTATCCACTCACATGAAGACTAACTACACCCATTATGACTTGACTAGACACTTACAATAACTAACACAGCTTTAGTAATCCTTGGTTATGCCTTTACAATTTGAATTGTATCTTGGAGGGAAAAGCTCTCATTTAAATTATTAAACTCCCTCACTCTTACTCTTTCTCTCTCATGAATTATATTACCTATTTTAGCTCATTTTAGATACAATTACATTTTAATGGACTCCAGATGATGCTCCTGCATCATACTCCCAAGGTGGAGAAAAAGTGTTTCTACACTTTGCTTATTTCATTTGATCTTCATCTTCATGTTTGGTTCTTTGTCTTTTCTTCTTGCTTCCAATGTCTTCAAATTTATTTCATCCACTTGGGTCCCATGAATTTTCCTTAGCTTCATTCTTCATTTGATCTTTAATCTTTGTCTTTAACTTCTTCATCTTCTCTTTACCCTCGAAATGAGGTATTCATTCTCTTTCCTCTTCATTTGAGCTCTGAAATGAGCTTCTCTTTCAATGCCTTTGATCATACCTACACATTCATAAACACACAAAACCTTAGATTCAAAAACAAGATACTTTTGAGCCTCTTCATCTCTGCCTTTCCTTCAATTTCTTCTTCCTTCTCAATCTTATCTTCCATATTTTCATCTTTTTCTTCACCATAGTTCACTTCTTCACCTCTCAAAGCACATTCAAGTGCATGTATTTCTTCCTCCAGCTGCTCTTGATTGATGTATACAAACTTAAAATTATTTTTCCACATTATTTTTCAAATTATTCTTTAACACTAAAGGATTCCTTGATCTCATCTCCGATTTCTTCTCTCTCTCTTGTTTGTTTTTCCACTTTTCCATCATTTTCAACTTGCTCTCTTCCTCTGTTGTCTTCTTATTTTGCTGTAATATCTTCTCTTTCTTCATGAGTGACTTCAATGACCACTTTACCACCTTTCTCAACACTATTTTTTTCTTCACTTTATTCATGACTTTTATTTTCATTTCCTTCAGCTTTCCTATCTAACTCATTCATCTTTTCCAGATTCTTCTTATTTATTTCACCTCTCGTTCTTCCCACAACTTCCTTTTCCTCTCTTCTTCTCTCATTCTCTCTTATTTATTTCTCTTCTCACTATTCTTCATCCATCTAAGCAAATCTCTTGCCAACTCAGCCTCCATATCCTCTTTAACTTGCCAATTTTTACACACCTCACCTTGGCCTTACCGGGTCTTTTGGTGTTTCACTTTCTCTTTTCTTTAGTTCATTCTTCTTAACTGTTAAAGGAGAAACCTGTCATTATGATTCACACACACACTTTCACAAGAAGGAAATATTTCATATCCATCACTTCAAACCATCAAGAAACTCAATATATATACAAAACTTGCATTCACAATAACTTCTTTCAAAACCAAAAATCAACTCAATACCTTACTTATCTAGGATTTGATACCAAATGATGCGAGTAAAATAAAAATAATGTTATGTATTATGTCAAAAATGAAGTTTAAATAATTATCTTCACCTTTTGTGTTATGCACTAAAGGATCCAAAACAAGCCCAAAAAGGCTAGAATCCACTATATTTTCTCAAACCTTAACTAAACTAACAAAATAACACCTTGAATGGATTTATCCTCCTTATACCCTTCTCTTCATACTTCTCAAAACATCATTCATTCATTTTCCATTCATTCATCAACTCAACAAAAATTCATAAAAAGTTCTCTATATACCCACCTTGCAATTTCTTACATAACTTCCTCGCTCACTAGCTACCTTGCTCAAGGGTGCAACTTAGACCTTTAGCCTCTTTGATGCTTCATACACCACCTCCCATGTTCATTCACTTCAAAAACTATTATATCCATAAAATAAATGAAATCTGAGTAATCAAAACACAACTCTTCATCTCCTTTGTCAAACTACCTTTTTTTTTTTTTAAAAACAACGGTCTACATAAACATTCTAACATTCATATCTTACACTACAATTTTAAAATCACAAAACCCTTATAACTCATTTTTAAAATATTGTTATCCTTATACCCTCAAAATTTCATAAACTAACTCTTCAAAACATGAGAGATATACTCACTTTACCATGACAAATATTTTGTCAAACAATTTGTGTGCATCCTCAGTACAACTAGGAAAACGTGTCATAACTCACAATTTATGAATCATCAAGAAAAACTATTGAAAACCCATCTGCAAAAGGTCCTAATCCTCTTGTGGTCCTAATTTCAATTCAATTGGAGTTAAAATGAAAAATTTATGCTAATTGGTCTGAAGCAGATCATTAATTTACAGTCATAGTTTAGAACACATAGTTTGTATTTCTCTCAAGGTATTTGGACATGCAACAAAAGTCACCACAAGATTCTACTTTCCAAACACATGAACATTATTCTTTACTTATCATTAATATATCAGATATAATTCAATGCAACAAGTATCAAACTATCATGGTATGATCTTGCACATAGATTTTATGCTTCTATGCATACTGAAACAGAGTATATGTAAACTTAACTTGAAACCAACATTATTAAGACATCTACAACTATACTTCCATGCACTAAGAAGGAGAATTCATGGTGTCTTAATGCAAACTTGTAAATTTCACTGAGATACAAGATGCATATAATAAACATAAAACATATCTCTATTCAAATGCAAGACTCCATACAAATAATTTTCCTTTCTTCTCCATTACTTCCTCCTTTCCATTCTCCCCATGAGGAATGAATCTCAAAACTGAACCACACTCTTGCTATATTCAAATTTCTATTGCATGTAACTCTTTTTTAGATGTAACTCCTCTCATGATGATTTACTATCATTACATTTTTTGGGTTATATTATCTTTACAAATTTTATAACTCTCATTTCCACCTAAAGAAAACACTTTCAAACTTTAATGAACCCCTAACATTTTAATACATATAATAACATCTAATATAGACTCAACTATCCAATCACATGAATACTAACTACACCCACTATGACTTGAATAGAAACTTACAACAACTTACACACCTTTAGTAATCCTTGGTTATGCCTTTACCATTTGAATTGTATCTTAGAGGGAAAAGCTCTCATTTGAATTATTAAAATCCCGCACTCTTAATCTTTCTCTCTCATGACTTCTCTTACCTATTTTACCTCATTGTAGAAACAATTAATTTTGAATGGAATCAAGAATATGATCTTAAATCATACTCCCAAGGTTAAGAAAAGGTGTTCTTGCACTTTCCTTGTTTCATTTGATCTTCATATTCATGTCTCGTTCTTTGTATTTTCTTTTTTCCAATGTATTCAACTTGTTTGCATCCACATGGGTCCCATGACTTTTTCTCGGCTTCATTCTTCATTTGATCTTTAATCTTTGTCTTCAACTTCTTCATCTTCTCTTTACCCTCATAAATGAGGTCTTCATTCTCTTTCCTCTTCATTTGAGATCTAAAATGAGCTTCTCTTTCAATGCCTTTGATCATACCTACACATTCATAAACACACAAAACCTTAGATTCAAAAATAAGATACTTTTGAGCCTCTTCATCTTCTTTTCCTTCAATTTCTTCTTCCTTCTCAATCTTCTCTTCCATATTTTCATCTTTTTCTTCACCATAGTTCACTTCATCACCTCTCAAAGAACATTCAAGTGCATGTATTTCTTCCTTCAGTTTCTCTTTTTGATGTACACAAACTAAAAATTAGCTTTTCCACATTCTCCTTCAAATTATTCTTCAACACTAAATGATTCCTTGATCTCATCTCTGATTTATTCTCTCTCGGCTTGTTTTTCCTCTTTTCCATCATTGTCAAATTTCTCTCTTCCTCTTTTATATTCTTATTCTCGTGTAATATCTTCTCTTTCTTCATGAGTGACCTCAATGGCCACTTTACCACCTTTCTCAACACTATTTTCTTCACTTTACTCATGACTTTTCTTTGCATTTCCTTCACTTTGCTCTTTAAATCATTAAGCTTCTCCAATATTCTTCTTATTTATCTCACCTCTTATTCTTCCCACAACTTCCTTTTCCTCTCTTCTTCTCTCATTCTCTCTTCTCTCTTTCTCTTCTCACTATTATTCATCCATCTAAGAAACTCTCTTTCCAACTTAGCCTCCATATCCTCTTTAACTTGCCAATTTTTCACACACCTCACCTTGGCCTCACCAGGTATTTTAGTGTTTCACTTTCTCTTTTCTTTACTTCACTCTTCTTCACTATTAAATGAGCATCTTGTCACAATGCTTCACACACACACACACACTTTCAAAAGAAGGAATTAGTTCATCTCCATCACTTCAAACCATCAAGCAACTCAATATATATACAAAACTTGCATTCAGAATAACTTATTTCAATACCAAAAATCAACTCAATACCTTAATTATCTAGGATATGATACCAAATGATGCAGAGAAAATAAAAATCATGTAATGTATTCTGTCAAAAAGGAAATTTAAACAATTATCTTCACATGTGCTCTACACTAGAGGATCTAAAAAAGCCCAAATAGGCTAGAATCTACTATATTTTCTCAAACCTAGACTAAACTGACACAATACCACCTTGAATGGATTTTTCCCCCTTGTACCCCGCTCTTCATACTTCTCATAACATCATTCATTCGTTTTTATTAATCCTTCAACTCAAAAAACTTCATTAAAAAAATTCTATATACTCACCTTGCAATTTCTTGCATAACTTCTTGCTCACTAAATTTACCTTGCGCAAGGGTGCAACTTAGACCTTTAGCCTCTTTGATAATTCATAGACCACCTCCCCGTTAATTCACTTCAAACCATTGTTATATGCATCAAACAAATGAACTATGAGTAATCAAAACATAACTCTTTATCTTCTTTGTCAAACTACCTTTTTTGTGCTTTCAAAACCAACGGTCTAGAGTAACATTCGACATTTATATCTTACTCTATGATTTTAAAATCATAAAACCCTTAAAAAACCATTTTAATAAAAAAATTATCCTTATACCATAAAAATTCATAAACTAATTGTTCAAAACATGGGAGATATACTCACTTTATCATGACAAACATTTTGTCAAACAATTTGTGTGCATCCTCAGTATAGCTAGGAAAACGTTTCATAACTCATACTTTATGGATCATCAATAAAAAAATATTTCAAACCCATCTGAAAAATGTCCTACTCATATTTTGATTCAAATTTCAAGTCAATTGGAGTTAAAATGAAAAATTTATGCTTAATTGGTCTCAAGCAAGGATCATTAATTTACTGATCATAGTTTAGAACACACAATTTGTATTTCTCTCAAGGTATTTGTACATGAAACAAAATTCACCACAATAGTATACTTTCCAACCACATGAACATTATTATTTACTTATCATGAAGATATCAAATATATTTTAATGCAACAAGTATCAAACTATCATGGTATGATATTTCATGCATGCTTTTTTTATGCTTTTATGCATACTAAAATAGAGTATATGTAAACTTAACTTGAAACCAACATTCTTAAGACATCTATAGATTTACTTCATGCACTAAGAATGAGAATTCATGTTGTCTTAATGCAAACTCAAAATTTCATTGAGATACAAGATGCATATACAAAATAGAAAACATATATCTATTCAAATGCAAGACTCCATATAAATACTTCCTCTTTCTTCTCCATTACTTCCTCCTTTCCATCCTCCCCACGAGGAATGAATCCCAAAACTGAACCACACTCCTACTATATTCTAATTTTTATTGCATGTAAATCTTTTTAAGATGTAAATCCTCTCATAATGATTTACCATCATTACATTTGTTGGTTACATTATCTTTACATACTTCATAACTCCCATTTCCACCTAAAGACACTTAACATCTAACAAGACACTTTCAAACTTTAATAAAACCCTATCATTCCTTAATACATATAGTAACATCTATTATAGACTCAACTATCCACTCACATGAAGACTAACTACACCCATATGACTTGACTAGACACTTACAACAACTTACACACCTTTAGTAATCCTTAGTTATGCCTTTACAATTTGAATTGTATCCTGAGAGGAAAAGCTATCATTTAAATTATTAATCTCCCTCACTCTTACTATTTCTCTCTCATGAATTCTCTTACCTATTTGACCTCATTGTAGAAACAATTGCATTTTAATGGACTCCAGATGATGCTCCTTCCTCGGATGCTTCTCATTCTATGACTTCTGCAAGTTCTCATATTAGTGAACCCCTAGTCTTACCGCTACCCACACCTCTCAAGTTTGATTTCAATTCTAAGAAACATGTTATTCTTCCTAATCTCCTAAATAACCAATTGATCAACTTGACATCTACTATTTTCTACCCTCCTTATTGGTTTGAAAAATATCAAGTCTACCCTTTTGTAATTATCACATACTTAATGGACATCATGGAAATGATTGTTATGCTTTAAAAAGAAGAATTAATCACCTTCAACATCAAGGTTTTATCTCATTTTATTCACAAAATATGGCTAGATCTCCAATTTCCAAATCCTAATGGGCTCCTAAATTTGGTCCTTCCGTGTCTAATGAGCATCAATCCATAATCATAATGTTCCTCCTTTGATAATTCAAGAGCATCCTCTCCAACCCATTCCAAGTAAGAAACCTCCTCTAAAAATCAGTCCATCCCCTCCTCCTCTCAAGCCTTCTACAACGTTACCAACTCCAACTAAACAAGATCCTCTAAAAATAAGTCCATTCCCTCCTCCTCTCAAGTTTTTTGCAGCATTATCAATCCCAAATAAGCCACCACCATTCAATATCCATTTACAACCTATTTCAATTATGCATCCAATTCTTTTTGTCAGATAAGCTAATCCTTACATTGATGGTCGGACACATTTAAAACTTTGCCACCATGACATGGTCCTTCTTATATCACCACATAGATCTCCATCACACACTTGGGGGATCACGATTTCTTCCCCCTTCTAACATCATCAGTTTTCTATAGTATCTACTATCACACTGCATGCTTCACACTTAATCTTTCTCAATACTCTTACACATCTTTATACACACCTTGTATCATCATTACCCTATGATGCATTTTAGTTCCATGGTTCATACTCGACTACTGAGGGTATAAATATGAAATGAACCTCACCACATTCACTCTTCACGCTCTATGCTTCATGATCTATCTTTATAGCACACATTATCAAACCATTTCTCGATGATGCACTCTTGTTCTATGGTTCATTCTTGATTGTTGAGAGGTCTTTTATAAATGAAATTCATCTCATGCATATCCACTAGGAGGCACACTTCTCCTATCATCTTCACACTTTGTATACCATTTCATCACACCCATACACATCATTTGTATATCTTGGTTGTATTTACTCTTTCTATCTTATTTTATCTACATGTGACACGTTGTTTTCCATGCTAGATGGATTATTATTATGTCATTATCATTCTATATATACACATTCATTTTCAATTGGTATTTTTCGGTGAAAGCAGATCTCTTACATGTTATTACACACTACAATGATGTTTTTCATTGTACCTTTTACCAGTCCCATCAAGGCTCATGGGGAATCTACTTTTAACTACTAACACATAATAAATAGGTTCTATTATTACATCTCATTACAATTACTTTACTTTTCATTGCTATATACATGCTCTTGACATACTATTTATCTTTCTAACATGCTAACGTGTGCTTCATGTGTAGTATTTTCCTTACAAGACTATATAAAACCTTGACTATCTACCACATTTTGTTTGTTATTTTTTTTTTATATACGTTATTGTTTGTAGGTTATGACCTATGTCTTGTTTGATCACTTTTTGTATGCATTTGGTTGTTTTGGCCCTGATTGTCTTGTGACATTGTGAGTGATGTCCCATGTATAAAACCCACTTTTCGCGGTCCAATTTTCTTGCACACTTTCTTGTTACAATAATCTTCTCTTACATGGTTGCTACTTTTTTACTAACACATGTTATTAGCCACTTTGTTTGCATGGCCTTGGTTTATACCATGCACACCCCTACCCCTATAGGAATCCACTTCAGCACAACATCAGGTCCTCTCTTTTGGGTCACACACTCCTACCAACATTTCATATACCCCAAATGATGGGGGAATACATTGGGTGAACAAATCACCCCTACAAAAATCAGAACACTTCAATTCAAAACAACACAGAATAAAGACATGAACACAAATATGAAAACGACCCAAAAGTTGACTTGAATCCTTGGCATAGCACAAAACCAACACCCATGCTTAGAAAGTAGTGTCTTGATGCTTGTGTCCTCCCCTAGGCACTAATGTCCTAAGGAACATACATCATCTTATCATATCAAGATAGTTCATAGAAACCTTCGAGAGAAGTTTACAATTACAGGCACAATCGTATTTTTGTACATAATGCATTCTATCTTCTTTAATCAATAAAACTTGGAACTAATTTAGAACAAAATGGGATAGCAGGAACAAATCAAGGATGTACAATCTATAGTGGTGCTTATTGGGAAGAGTCATGGAAGGTGATTAAAACTATACCTCTCTCCCCAACACTTGGTTTTTGGTGTGAGATCACCTAACAAACTCGCACTTGGTGTGAGATCGACCAAAAACTCAGTTTTGGCATGAGATAACCCAAAAAAAACTTTTCACAACATTTCAGGACACTTTTCTATCCTTTTACACTCTTTTACATCATGTTCACACTTTCCTTTACACACTTTTACATACTTATGCATACTTTTTTTTATCTGATTTATCATATACAAGACTTTGACTACATTCTTTTCTTCTTTTGCAGGTCCATCCTTACAAGAAGCAACAATCACAAACTACAGCAACATGGTACAACACATATGCTTCATCCCTAGGGTCACTTTCTAGTCTCCATGCTTCACTTTGTGATCATTCCATGCTTCACTTGTCCACTCGGCATGCTATTCGCCACACTCTCTATAGGATCATAAGGTACACATCTCTTATCTACTTTATGTTATTGAGTATTCACTCAATAATATAAAGTGGGGAAAATGTAGACACAAAATCACGCACTTGGGTATATTTCTAGGTCCTAAAAGCATGTTAGCATTTACATGATTCCTAAGCAAGAAAACTAGTGGTTGATAACTATCTTTGGCCTCTTTTATTTATTTCTTGTTTTTATTTGGTCTTACACACCCTACAACCTAGTCGGAACTTTACTAATTTATATTTCATGGATTCAGACACCAACGCCCAAATGCTCATGTCCCCTTTGGGCGCCCACCTGACCCTTTTCCACCTTACTCACTCTTTTTGGGTATCTTTTATCTTTTGGGAATATTTTTCACTTATGGGTTGGCCTTCTAGTTTTCAATTACAAAATTCAAACAAGGGAATCATATAAATACATAGTTATGTGTTAAAAATCAAGGACCAATTACTAAGCATTACTATTATCACCTAATCTTGCATCCAAAAGGCACCTAAAACCTTCAAAATCATTCATTTAAGGGACAAGGGTTACATCAACTCTACATACATAACATAGGAAGGGGAAGTTCATTCTATTCCATCCACACATTCTACTACATTTCTACATTCTAGCTACAACTCCGCTATCAAGTACAACTTGCACAAGGGCATCCTAGGGCACAATTTCTACACACACTCACAAGAACTACATAGAGTCTGAGATGTAGTGTAGCACTTGGTTGTAAGTTCACTCTCGGGGTGACCATCGGGGTCAATCTAACTCCCCATTATACATTTTCCTTTTTAGGTTTGATATGGTTTGTGAGATTGTGCAAGTGAACTCTTATTTTTCACATTACGGGTACCCTCAACGATCATTTTGTGACTATTAGGTGATTGATAGAAAACAATAGTGAGGACCTTGTGATACACTAGAAAGCAGATCCGAGCTCTGTGGAGTCACTAGTTCCTAAAAGTGGTCTCAAGCACACATGCACTATTCTTGTTTCCGTTCTATTTATGCATAAAAACAATGTAAACTCAAGCATTTTAGTCTCTATTTTCCATTAATTTAGCATTTTTCAAACATCATATTTTTAGAGAAATCACATGTGATCCTTTCAATTACTAGTGATTATCCCAAATCACCCATGATTGTTGTGAATTGCTTACGATTACTATTAATGTAGTCACTTTTATTATTCATTTCATTTTATCATATTATATCTATCCATTTGGACTTAATATGTCTATTTTCAAGATGTCTCTCCTATAGATGACTATTCTAGGTTAATCCCATCTAATCATAAGCATTTATGATCTTTTGATCATCCAACAACCATTTGTGTGGGAGAATTTTGACATCCTCTACGAACCCACCTTGTGCGTCATCACATTTACACCAAAATTTGAGGACATTAAGGAGCATTTCAAAATCCTTAACAAGATATGAGAAGCAACCGAGGAGTATTGGTATGATTACTTCGAAGACTTCAAGCTCATCATAGCCCTAGCCCAGGCCACCTACGAAGTTGATTATGATCTCCTATCCATCTTGAATTCTAGGTGTATTATATGTTATCATTTATATAATATTTATCAAATCAACTTAATTGTATCAATGAGTTGACACCCTTTAAGGAAGTCCCTTTGGATTCTTGGGATCGGCCTTTACCGAGTAACTTGTTATCCTATCTATCTAATATCTTCTTTCTATTTGTCTTTTCTTGCAGATCTCTTCATTTGGTGAAATAAGGAACACTTTTACATTGTCTACATTCCATCATCCCGACATTGCAACTGTCGGTGTAGGTATCAAGTAAACCTTGTTTATTTTGAGTTTTAGGTACTTTCGCATTTGATAACACTAACCAAAAACTACCTAATACATTCCTAGCACACTCATTGGGATATTTCCCTTTCTTTTCCTTAAATTTTTAGTCATTTTGGTTCTCTACTCTGTAATCGCTAACAATTTTAGTAAATCGCTACCAATTCATGTAATCCTTGATAATTCCTGTGAATTTATTTTTATTACTCAATCATTTACCTTTTATATTACCTTTTTGTCCTTTGTTTTCTATTTTCATCTAACCTTGTAGGTTCTCTAATCTTGATTTTCTGTTTTTGGATTCAAAATGAAAAAATGAAAAGTGATCATGGGTACGTTTCTTTTCTATCACCATTCTATTTCATCATTTCTTTTTTTTATTTGTCCTCATCAAATCGACATTTCTTTTGCAATTTAAAATAAACACTCAATATCTACCTGATCACATAGCTTAATTAAGGGTTTAAGGAATTACATTCACTTAAGTCCCCTCACACATAACCAAACTACATAAAACACAACTTGTATCTAAACACTCCTTGCCAGGTGGACCTACTTGGATTTCATCACCAAGAGGATAAGCCAACTCGATGTTCTAGGCCGAGTGTGATTTAAGTTGGTGAGCAACATATTGGCTAAGCACCCAACACCCTTATCGTTGTGGGACCATGAAGTGAGGAGGTAGGCCCCAATATCATGCCTCATACCAATAGCAAAACTAATTCGGCCTCACGTACCTTCAAGCATATCAAGGAATCCATCCTTTAACATCACTTGAAACCAACCTTAGATTGCCATTTCCTAGTACCTTTTAACCATTTTTCACATTTCATCTTTTCTTAATCTAATTAAGATAATTAAAAAAATTCTTGTATGACTTGTCTGTGTGATTATAATCAACCATCTACCTTTTTATTTTTATTTTTTGATTGTTTTTTTATTTCATGGTCCTAACCAGACAACAATCCCATCTACAAGACTCTAAAAACATGACTGAATGTTTCCAACAATCCTTAGAAAATGTCTAGTCTCACCTTGATGACATTCCATGCCTAATTGACCAATACCGAGCATCTTCATCACCTCTAACAGTCGATCAAGAACCCCCACACTCTCCTAGCAATCAATTGGCCACATCAAAATCCCCGATCCACCTAGTCCCCATTTCTTCAATAGTGGTGACCCAAGTATTCATAGAGATTCTAGATTCAAACCTTGTGGCCTTGAATGCATATATTTTTTCGAGGATATTTCCTCTTGAAGCCTACACTTGAACAACAAACTCCCATCTCCAATTTCACTTTTAACCTTTCCCAACTTGTCAACCCTAATCACGAGTTGGTTATCTAATAGATTCATCCTTATTCCACTGCTAGTGGACCAGAAACATCAAATTTTGCATCATCAACACCGTCATCACCTTTGACCTTAATTTTGTTTCATCACAAGATAAAACCAATAAAAACCATCTTCCTCAACAAACCCTCGTTAGGCTCACCATCTTCACAACAAATATGAACACATCTCCTTCCCCATGTAGCTCTATAACATCCAAAGGTGTCTCTTCTACACCTCCCGTAAGCTCAACTACCATCCCATCTTGATCCCTCTTATCAAGTCAACACAACCCACCTTTTTAGCTCGATTTTAGTCATGTCCATCCTTGCACTAATAATCCTTATCAACACTAGTCCCATTGATAGCACACATCCTTCTTCACAATAGGTATCGACCGCCCTATTTCACATATCCCCTCTCAATATATACCTCAACCTTTTCAACCCCTCATCCATACTTCTATCCCCTTTCATCATATGCCCTAAAAGTCTCAACCCTTTTTCCATACTTCTAATTTGTCCTAATATATACCCAAACAATCACAACCTCTTATAAACGCTTTAATGCCTATCAAGTATCAATATATCCAACCCTTTCAACCTCTAGTCTCATATCCCACATATAACATCACTATGAGTACTCCACTCTAGAATAATATCAATATACCATATCAACAATCAAACCCCCATACATATAATCAACCAGGATCTTCTTCATTCAATCCCCAACAACCAACATAAAATGATCATTTACAAGCTCTCATGAATAAGATCTCTAGTCTAGAAGTTACCTCCATGGGTCCCAAAAACATGTTATCCTACGAATAGATTTACAATGAATGACTGTTGGTGTGTGTGACATACCTATTCATCATCCACATCACATGGTGAGTCATCTCACCTTACGAGAGTAATATGTTTTAGGAGTCATATGAAAGTGTCGATTCTCGTCATAGAATGCATCATTGTCACTTACGTCGGTGCATCATAGGAGTTACATTCCTTATTTAGAATTATAACTCCTTCTTTAGTGGCATCATATGCGTCAGTGGCGTCATAGGGGTTATTTCCTTGTTTAGGCATAGGGGTTACACAACACCCCTATTTGTACTTCCTTTTTCAATCTATGAGTATGAACAAACCTGTTTTCTTGTTTTCATATTCTTTCCATTGTTTGAATCTTGCTTATTGTGTTGGAGCTATGATGTTACCATCAGAGTGAAACTTCATCGTGGTGCATTGTTTCGATATCGATTCTCACATATCCCTCTTTCATGGTATCGAGCGAGGTTTTGGTAAAACGTGCACTCTTTTTATCGGTTTCTTATTACTTCTAGTTTCTTCTTATTTCCTCGCAAGTTTTTTTTTGATTATTACTTTGGAATCATGTTTCTCACCTTATGTTGAGGTGTTTTGCACTATTCAGGTTCATGCAAAAGTGCAAGTCAAAGGTGGAGTGTCTTTTGGTTTTGGAAGTTTGTTCTCTAGGACCAACTCGGCCCAGTGTCACCGAGCTGGGCCGAGTTTTCCAAATAACTCGTTGCTTACACTCACTAACTCACCTTGCATTGACCCTTGCATTCATGAGCTCATATTTGGTCTCCGATTTATATCTGGTGTTTTCCTTGCATTGAGTTCTCTAGAGTTTGCATTGGCTTCATAGAAAACTCATTGGTAATTCATGCATCTGCATCCACATCAACTACGATCAACTCGTGCCTTGTTTCCTGGGTCAAACATGCACTTTTTTTATTTCTTTGGAAGCTTGAGTTCTTCCTTTGGTGAATGTATTTGGACTTACCATCGTTCTTCCATAATATCTGGCTTGGAGGATCCTTTTTGCATTGTTCATGGTGATCTTGCTCGTTGGGATTAAGCTTTGCTACGTGGACACGTTCGATCTCTTTTTCTCGTGCTAGGTTGTAGGCTCATTTGCATTGGTCTATAGCTCGAGTCTCACCTTGCAAGCTCATTTTTCACCAACTCGTGCACCATTGGAATCTCCCCGTCTTGCTAAGCACTTACCTAGCGAGATCACACTCACCTTGCTTTGTTCTCCATTCATCTCGGCATGAGACTTCATTTTTTGTGTGTTGAGTCTGTTTCTTCTTCCACTGCCCATTCATCCTTGGTTTCTGGTCGATGTGACCATTTCATCTGGACTGGTCAACATGACTAGCACTGCCCACCTGTTCACTTGGCATGTGGTAATGACTAGCTCATTCTCAACTCCAACCATTACAAACTTGAAACCATGGTTACAGTCGACACGTGGTCATAACTCTCTCGGCAGTTATTGCAAAACCAACTCAGCTCGGTCCACCCTTCCCTTTTAAGAATTGATTATTGGTAAAATCAATCTCCTTTTAAATGTTTTAAGGTGAAAAACATTTATTTCATTGTATTTTTTAGGCTCTATTTGCTTGTTTTATTGTCCTTCCTTCGAGTGTCGAAGATGGAGGGTGAGGTCCGAGTTTGGCAGAGGCTAACCCCCTCGCAATTAAAAAAATCTATCTAAAATTTGATGTCATTTCCAATGAGCACACATACGACACCCTTTGCATGTGTTTAGGGCACCTTTTTAATCCATTTGCAAGACTTATTGGCTTTTTCCATCAGTTGCGAGAATCAATTTTTTGCTATAACTTTTGACTCGCTGCTCCGTTTTGAGCACTTCCTTAGTCAAAGTTACATTTTTTTCACACCCTACATGATGGTATTATCAGTTTTTTAAATGCACTACTTTATAAAGTGCCACATTCTAGGGAGTGTCATTGTATTACTTGTGTCGGCTCATTTCGAATCATCTTGAGCATTGTACTATCCCTTTTATTGCTTGTGGAATTGTGAGCACGTCCACCACAATCTTATGGCAAAAGGGATTTTTCGTGTGACGTGAGATTCCATTTCTCACAAGGCCTTCTCTTCCCCTTCTTGTTTTCACTCGTTCTTGTGCTTGCTTATGGTGTTGAACTATTGCACCCAATGAACCTTGATTGTGGTCTCCACTCTTGCACGTTATTACGTTGATTGCAAGGTGAGTGACAGACTGGTTCTCGACACATAGTCGCATCTGATTGTAATCAACACACTAAACTATAAAGTGCCAAACTCGGGGGGTGTAATATTATTCTGGGGTGGTTGTTTCCTTTCTCTCTCCTTCCTTCTACCTTCGTTGGTTTTATCTCTTCATTATGGATATCTCTAAAGTAATCGTGTGCTCACACCTTTTAATTTATTTGAATGGAAATCTAAAATTATATTGGTTTTATGAAGTAAAGGGTTATACCATGTTACCATGGGGTTAGAGATAGAACTTGATGATGAACCTGAAAGATCTAAATGGTTCAACTACTATGATGAAGCCTTAGGTCTTCTTTGTATGTTCGTCTCTCCGACTTGCTCTTCCACATCGAAACTTCCTCGACACTTGATGAAGCATGGAAAAATCTTGACAAGATGTTTGGGAAGCAAGATGACATGAGAGCACATGAATTGGAGAATGAACTACTAGGGTTAAATCCTAGTGACTTTGAAAACCTATAGGCCTTCTTCTCAAAAATTTTCCACACTAGATGCGTCTAAAGGAGTGTAAAGTGGAGAAGAAAGACTCTTAATTGATCTTGTCGATTCTTTCTAAGTTAGGTCCTAAATACTCTATCTTCATTTCAAATTTCCATGCCATGAAAGATGCCTTGGGTAGTGCTTGGAAAATGCCCTCATTTGATAGTTTTTCATCCCAAATCATTTGAGAACAGGACAAAATCATTCAAATGGGGACTCTAAAATCCAAGTCACATGCCCTTGTGGCAAATAAGGGCAAGAAAAATGAAAATAAGAAAGAAACAAAGGACCAACCTAAGAAATAAACCAAGACCAACCAAACCCTAGCTAATCCCAACACTAACACTTCGACTTCTGAGCCTAAAGTGAAGAAGGAAAAGTGTAAATGCTCCTATTGTAAGTATATTGGCCATAAAGAGCATCAATGCTTTCGAAAAAATTGATCAATTAACTCAGTTACTTGAGAAGAATAAAATAAGTGTTCTGAATCCGTAAAAAAATGCTTAGAGGGTGAGTCTTCTAAGACAAAGGATTCTAAAAATGAAAAGAAGAAAGGTAAGGCCCTTGTAGCTAGATCAGCTCCATCATCAACTTGGATTATTGATTCCAGGTACCTCATACCACATGCTTCTTTAGAGGTTGAATTCTCTAGCATTAAACCATGTGGCATGTCCCAAATCATGTTGGGTGATGAAACTTATGTGTCGGTTTCTAGTAGTGGATTGGTAGAGAAAGAAGATGGAACATTTAACCAAGTGTTGAGTGTTCCCAATCTCTCTACCAATATTCTATCGGTTTACCAAATCACCCACCTTGGTGAAGGAATGTGAGGGGAATTTGGTCCTAACTCAGTGATCATTCGTGAGCTTAACTCTGATTGTATTATGGCTAAGGGAAAGGTGGATCACCATTCATGGTTGTATACCTTTTCCCACTTTTCCTCTTATTCGACGCCCAATGCCTTTCTCACCCATGAAAATCAAGTTAGCAAGTTATGTCATGAGCATTTTGGGCATCTAAATTATCGTTACCTTGAACAATTGAGCCAAAATGAAATGGTCAACGGGTTACCTTGAGTTAAGTTTTCTAAAGGTCTTTGTGAGGGTTGTACCCTCGAAAACACCCTAAAAAAATTTGATAAGGGAAAATCTTGGAGAGTTACTCGTCCCTTGGATCTTGTTCATAGTGATGTTTCGGCCCCTTTCCATCTCCTTCTTTCACTAGAGCTCTATATATACTAACTTTCATTGATGATTTTTCACATTATACTTGGGTATATTTTCTTAAGCTTAAGTCTAAAGTCTTTGAGCATTTTCAGAACTTTAAGGCTCTTTCTGAGAAACAAGCGGAACGGTCTATCAAGGTTCTTTAAACCAATAATGGAGGCAAGTATGTGAGAAATAGGTTTTAGGATTTTTGCACTTAGAGGGATTTATTTTTAGCATACATTTTCTGACCCTTCCCAATATGGAGTTGTAGAAAGAAAGAACCAAACTCTAAAGAAGATGGCTACTTGTGTGGTTCACTCAAGTCCCTTCCTCCGCAGTATTGGGATGAAGCAGTGAATTATGCTTTTTACATTCAGAATCATGTTCCACACAAGGTAGTAAGAGGGATGATACCATTTGAAGCCTAGTTTAGACATAATCTTGATGTTGAGCACTTTCAGTCTTCATATCCAAGGTTATGGCTTGAATTCCCAAGAAGAAACGCAAGGCATTGGATCCAAAATCCAAACCTTGTATCTTTGTCGGGTATCCTGATGGCATGAAGGGATATCGATTGTTGAACCATACAACCCATGAGCTTTATATTGAGAGAAGTGTGAAGTTTGATGATTCATCCTTGAATTTTACCTCCACTGAGGTTCTTTTGCCCACTAATTCATATTCGACTCATCGGATGATGATAATGTTGAGCAAGTTCCTACTCTCCTATTCCTCCCATCCTCAAACTTATGAGTTTTCTGATTCTGACAGTAGTGATGATGAGGATTATGTCCCTTCTCACTCGAGTGAAGAATATTCTTGAATCTAAGCTTGATCCTTTGGGACCTCTTTGGGCCAAGAAAAATTTATAGAGTGTTGAAGATTTAGTTGGAGATCCTTCAAATGAGAGATGCACTCGCTCGAGTTTCATTGGACCCCACTCCTTCTTCACCTCGCTTATGGGATTCCTCGGTGGGATTCTCAACATGGATGAGGAGTATTCCTCACTCATAAGAATGACACTTGGGATCTTACCCATCTTCGAAAGGAAGAAAAATTGTTTGGTGAAGGTGGGTATATCGACAAAGTATGGAGCCAATGGAGAATTCAAGAAGTATAAAGAGTGACTTGTAGCTAAGGGTTTGTCCTGGTAGTTGGGGTTGATTACTCGAAACCTTTGCTTTGGTTATAAGATGACTTCCATTCAACTTACCCTTGCCATCACCGCCACTATAGATGGGAAGTCCACCAAATGGACATTAAGAGTGCCTTCCTTCATGGGACCTAGAGGAAGAGATATATATGGAACAACCTCTATGATATGTCCATGGTCCATCCCTCATTTGAAAGTTAAAGAAGTCTCTCTACGCCCTTAAACAAGCCCTTCGGGCTTGGTATGCCAAGATGGACTCCTTTTTACTTGCATCAGGTTCACTCGGTGTCACTTTGACCCAAATGTGTATATTCTGTGGTAGGATGACTCCATGCTTATTCTTGTTCTCTATGTTGATGACTTGTTGATCATGGGTAGCTCTTCCTCTATCATTGATTCTGTGAAGATCTCCTTGGCCAAAAATTTCTCCATGTTTGACTTAGGATTGCTTCATTACTTTCTTGGGATCCATATTTCACAATCTGACTCAGGAATTATGATCTCACAGCCTAAGTAATCTCTTGATTTACTTACTTGGTTTCACATGTCCGATTGCAAGTCCTCACCTACTCCTTTTATTTCCGAGGTCAAGTTGGTTTCAAATTGTTCTTCCCCTTGGTTGATGGTACCCTTTATCGGAAGTTGGTGGGGAGCTTGATCCACCTTACTCACACTCTGCTAGATCTATCGTATGTTGTTGGGATCATGTCCAGATTTATCATGGAGCCTCATAAGCTGCATTTAAAAGCAGCAAAGTGGATCCTTCACTATGTTTTTGCCACTCAAACATATAGGTATTCATTACTTAGAGGGATCGAGATTGACTTAATTGGATTTATAGACTCGAGTGGGCTAGTGATCTAGATCATCAGAAGTCTACCTCGTGCTACGCGTTTCACTCTTGGCTCAGTCCTGTCAGTTGGTCCAGAAGAAGCATAATGCCATTGCCATATCATCGATGTAAAGCAAAGTACAAAGGGAGTGGTTAACGCTACTACGAAAGCTGTTTGGTTATAGGGTATCTTGATAGAGTTTGGCATCCGCTTTCGGTAGCCTACCATTATCTATTGTGACAACATGAACACTATCTCAATTTGTAGAAATCTAGTTCAACATCAACGAGATAAAGCATATTGAGATTCACATGCACTTCATATGGGAGATGATACATGAAAACATCATAGAAATATAATATGTTCGGATAGATGATCAAGCTACGTAAACATATTCACCAAGCCCTTCACTGAGGTGAAATTCTTCACTTACGGTCTCTTCTTGGGGTGAGGTCTGCTGTAACCACCCATCTTCTTTGAGCTATATAGATTTTTCTCCTCCTCTTCTTCCTTCTAGAAATATGTTGTTTGTATATGGGCACCTTATCAGGCCTTTAGTTTTCGGCCCCATTGGCACATCTTTCTTAGTTGTCTAGGGATTCTTCTTTTTTGTTCTATCTTACCATGACCTCTACCTCAGCTTCGATGAAGAGGGGGTGTTGGTGTGTGTGACTTGCCTAGTCATCGTCCACATCACATGGTGATTCATCTTGCCTTGCGAGAGTCATAGGTCTTAGGGAGTCAAATGACAAGTGTCAGATTCTGTCATAGAATTTTTCATTGTCATTTGCGTCAGTGTGTCATAGGAGTTACATTCCTTATTTAGAATTGTAACTCCTCCTTTAGTGGCATCATATGTGTCAATCACGTCATATGTGTCAGTGGCGTCATAGGGGTTCTTTCCTTGTTTAGGCATGGGGGTTACACAACACCCCTATTTGTACTTCCTTTTTCGATCTATGAGCATGAGCAGACCTGTTTTCTTATTTTCATATTCTTTCCATTGTTCGAATCTTACTTATTGTGATGGAGCTACGACATTACCTTTAGAGTGAAACTTTGTCATGGTACATTATTTTGATATCGGTTATCACTTATCCCTCTTTCATTAACCTATCCATCCCTTCGTATCATACAAGGCTACATTGGGAACTCCTAAGTTCCTTAATTTTTATAGTAAAGATGGCCCTCAACAACATATTCAAGCCTTCTCATTCTTGTTATCTTATCACACATGACTAGGACCTCATGTTCAAGAAATTCCCTATGTCCTTAGTTGGACATGCATTAGATTGGTATAATAGTATCCCACAATATTCACTCTTCTCCTTTTCCCAACTTGCATAACTTTTCTTAGAACACATTTCAATTAACATCACTTGTAAATTCACCATTGCATATCTTCACGCCATCAAACAATTTGAAGATGAATATATTGTAAATTTTTTTACACTGCCGTTGAGGTGTATTATTAATCAATTATCCTTCTCCATCCCATAAAAATTTAATTGAGCTATTTTCTCACTCTTGTTCCAAACACATATCATCAACACTCTAAATTCAATATTTCCAAACATTTGATGAAGCCTTTACTATGGCTCACAAACTAGAACTTCAAGTCCTTGAGGACGGTAAGGTCAAACTCATATTGAAGAATCCTAAACCAGAGTCCTCATTCAAACTATCTTCTAGTCATGATAAATCTAAAACCTTGATAAATATGGTTGTCTAAAAGTTTCTTCCATTGAACGTTTGGCTCCTAAATGCACCCATCCTCAATGTAATTATACACCCATTGGTGAATCCTACAACATAGTTTTTGATAAAATCTTAGCTGCATATATGATCACCCTTCCTCCTATTCATCCCATTGGCACATCAATTTCAAAAATATCTTGGTATTGAGATAATGATTACTATAAATTCCATCAACTCAATTGTCAAGACATCAAAAGGTGTCATTTGTTTAGAAACTTCCTTCAGGACCTTATCAAAAAAGGTAAGTTATAACTAGATAACCCAAATGCACCTCCAAATCATAACTTAGATGTATTCAAACAACACTTTCCAAACCATGCCCCATCCACTAGTCAACCCCAATCTAATGTATTACACTCTCATCACACTATTAATACTATTAAAGATCAATCATCCACACCTTTAGTATCTAATACTCTTATCACATAAGCACCATCTGAACCATCCATATCATCAACACCTATTATTTATATTATAGAAGCATTATCTAAATTATCCATGCCATCAACACCTAGTGTTTCTACCCCAGAAACACCCATTAAATCACACAACTCCCCTAGCCTTTCCTCCGGCAAGATTACAAATCCCTCTACATCCACTACATCTACTTCAAACTTACATGTGGCCTCTTCAAGACCCTTAGAAAAATAACCCATCATACAAATCATGAAGATCTCTTATGAAAATCATGTCACCCTGAGATTACGTCCAAAATATTAAAAATACACTACGCGATCTCCGATCCCTCCATCCACAATCATAACATAAAATCATATGACATCCTTAGTGTAGGATGCAAATTATTTTCCTCCATTCGTGGGTCCACACCCCTCGTCTAAATTTTAAGTCACCATTACCAAATATAAGATTGTTCCCCAATCAACACCTAAACATGTCACGTAGAAAATGATCCCTTCAACACAACCTTCCATACCATCGAACAAAGCACCAATTCCTTCAACCTCATCCTCAATAGGACATTACCTCCTCTCAAGCCATGTAGCTCTCGGGGTGGAAACCCTCTGGTAACAATTTGAAGCATTTTACGATTATCACCGGTACCAAGACATTCCACCAATGAATGCAAATCCCTCCACACCTTGTCATTCAAATCCTTGATAATAAAGGGATTCTCCCCAAAAATCTAGAGTAATTAAATCAAATTAAAAAAACTCAACAAAATTTCAAAACCACAACAACCAAATTGTCACTTGATCTTATGTCTACATCTAACAAAGGTGAGGCCTATTCTAGAAAATCCCTGCTACATCAAATTGATGTAGTGTGTATAAATATCATATTTTGTGCATAAGGCCCTAAGAATTAAAATCGAGAAAATTCCAAGGTATCCATCCCTCTCGCTCTTGAATCATCATTCCAACAACTTATGCCAAGGATAATGTATCCATCCCTTACTTTGCTCTACACACCTAATCGACCACTTCCATAAAAAACACCATCATTAAACAACTTCATCAAGCTCCACTAAATATGTCCCTCTACGAACTTGTCTAAACTTTTCCTCAAAATAGATAAGCCATGATCCAAACACTTCAATCCATGTCAATGCCTTTAGATGATCCCCATCCTTTTGCAATCTAGTCAAGTACCCTCAAAATGACCACTTCTATCTCTTTCTATAATTATGAAATCCTATCTTTACAACCCAAAGACCATGACCTTCCATTATTCATCACTGCCCCAAGGAAAATTTTAAGGGTCCCTCCAAAAAAAAACCGTAGAAAATATTTGGAAAATATTGGTAAAACCACTTTCACATGTCTGGTGAATTACAAGAAAAGTTATTTCGTGTGGCAGGCAGTTTTTTAAAATGATTGTGGGAATGGTTGGCCCTTATTTGTTGGCCTTATAGTGTGGTAGAAATAATATATAAAGCGGAGGATAGCATGTAGAATGCTACCGACTTGTAGCATGCAAAATGCTGAAATGCTACCAACCGGTAGCATTCTCGATGCTACTGGGTCGATAACTTTCTGCATGCTCGTCATCCGATAGCATCATGCATGCTCTTGGCCGGTAGCATCCTATATGCTAATGGTTGGTAGCATGAAGAATGCTACCGCCAATAGCATGAAGGATGTTATGAGTCGGGGCATGTAGAATGCTTTGGATGGTAGCATGTAGAATACTACCAAATGGTAGCATTGTTTATGCTACCACCAACAACATATTTAATGTTACCGGTTGGTAACATTCTACATGCTATTGTCCAAAGTGGCATTAAATATGTTGTTGGTCACCTCATTAAACTTGTTATAAATACCTGAAGGTAGTCATTTTCACTCCACACAATAGAGAAGCTAGAGCTGAGATCATATGAGGAAAAATCCTAAAGAAGAAACTTGAACGCCAAAGGACATATAAAAGGGAAGAATCTAGAATGCCAAAGGACAGCTACAACCAAGAATTTTATAACAAATTGAAAAAATGCCTAGAAGAAAGAACACTTCGAGAGAGCCCAAGATCCCAGGTGCATCAACAAAAATATGAAGAATTTTTTGTTCAAGATCTTGGTATTTCCTCAATTGTACACATTTCTAGAGGATCCTACTGTGTTTTCCCAATGGATCGAAGCAACTAATTTCACAGGGCTAGTGTATATGCCCCAATTTTAGATAGACCACAAAACACTTAACAATCTTCTACTCAACTACGACACTTCCACTTTCACATTTCATTATACACTCCCATCTCATGCAGAGTCATTTGGAATGTCACCTGATGACATTGAACATCTCACATGGACTACCACACAAATATGTGGATCATGTCACGATGAAGGTTGTTTTATTGGATGAAGAATGCAAGTATTTGGAGTCTAGTTTTCAATTATCTATTGATGCAATTGCAGCTACTACTGCTTGTAAGTTTATTTTCTATTTTACAACATTACATTTTCATTATTTTCAATTTAAAAAATTTGATTATGTTTAAAATTCACTACTAACAAAATGCTTCTCCTCGTATTGACAATTACAACTTCCCAAAACCCTTCAAAAAGAGGGATTCAACTCAAGGATTTTAATCACCCATTTCTATAGGCCATTGTGCAGTTCTTCCAGGCCAGAATTATTTTACAAGGTCGATATATGGATATTCCGTGGTGGGCATTAGCATATATTGTTCACACCTTAAGTGGGTAGAAATTTGACTAGTGCAACTTCTTATCCTCAAGGATAAGATATGATTTGGAAAATATTCATTTGAATGATAATGTTACCATCAGCTCAACAATTTTATTCTAGGTTTATATTATGAATCTCTTTATAATTTACGTGGCACCTCTCCTCCGACAATAATGCATTCAAAGCTAAAGGCTTTGTCATTAACACTATCAGTTGAAGAGCAAGAGGTGAGTCCCAATTTTTGATTAGATGGTTTTTAATTATTATTTTTCTTATTGTAATATTTATCTTTTAAAATTAAAATTTGAAATTAATTAATAATTTATTGTTAAATTATCACGAAGATGGCATATATAGCTACATCATGAAGGGAAGCTACTATCAGAGGTCATTTCCCACTGGTTCAGGAGATTTAGTTACTATTTTCGACGATCAGCAAATAGAGGAGGACACCCCTCCACATTCTGTTAAAAATATGAGGATTTCCTTAAACCCTCAAACTTAATCATCCAAAATACCACAGAGCATTAATCGTAGGTATTTTAATTTATGATGTATATATGTTTCAACTTTCAAAATGTATGAAAATAAATGTAATTAATTTTTAAAACTTGTGTGTTTCAAAAATTTCTTGCAATTTATATTTCTCTTGTTGCAAAAACCACCAACAGAACAAGATCATATCATCGGGATGAAATGCAGGAGGTAGAAATATCTTCAATACCTCACTTTGTTGCCCTAGGTTTGAATCTCTTGTTTCTTTTTTTTTGCTGATATTTGTTGATATAAAATTCAATATTCTAATAAATATTTAATTCTTAATTAAATTTTAGATCACACCTACCAGTATTTTCAATCTACTCCTCCACAACCACCACATCAATAGAAATAGACTTCATTTTCACCTCAAAGAACAATCCTCTCAACAAAGTAATATTTATAATCTTATATGAATTTATTTATTTTTCATTGCTATTATGTTTGAATTTTGAATTTTGTCATATTATTTACAAAATTACAATTCAATGTCTCAAGGCCTCCAATTCCACGTCCACAACAAATGCAAATGCCACCTCCGCCACCCCCACCACAAAATATGAGGACCAGGTTCCTTAGAAGAATATTTCATTTGCTCGTCCAGCTTCAAGTAGGGGCACCCTTAATTTTGCTTCGATTTTCCAACATTTTCATTGGGAAATGCTCTTAGTGGACGGGTGTTTCAGTGTTGAACAATATTGATTTGGATGAGGAGTATCTTGGGATTGAAAGCGGATATCAGGAGCATGGAACATTCAATCCCCAAGATATGATTCATGCGGCAAGGCAACCTACTCCAATAAGAGAGGATAGATCAAGAACACCATCTCCAATACAAAGCCGGCATTGTTGCCTTAATTGATTAACAAAAACTAATTGTTATCCAAAATGAGCCCCTTGCTCATTTTTTGGCTAACTCCCTTCATTCCTCCCTCCTGTGTGCCTCAGTCATAATTTTTATCTTTCAGGCACTCAAAACCTTCTGGAAATGGCACTATTGGATAGAGCTCTTTCTTAGCTTTCCAGAAAGGTAAAGTTTTCTTCCTAACTCCATGTATTTTTGAAGTTATGGCTCGGTAGAGTTTTTGTGGGAAATTTTCCCTAGAAAAGCCCGAGCCAATAAGATGAGGCCATGTGTCCTCGAAAGGGTGGAGGCGGAGGTAAACTTGAAATTTTTACCTAGTGTTGGAAAAATTCGAAAAGGAATTTTTCAATATTATGATGGCCCGTCGGCGAATAGATTGTGCCATGTGTCCTTAGGCCAAAGGAGTGGCGGAGGTGGGAGAAATTTTTCAAATTTTTCCTAAGTATTGGCGCCATGGAAAATATCTAGGGAAGGCCCGAGCCAATCAGAGCACGCCACGTTAGCAAAGAATTGGTAGGCCGTAGAGGAAGATAGAAATTTTGGCAAGGGCGCAAAGTTAAATTTTTGCCCCAAGGCCCACAACAAATGAGATCGTGCCATGTGGTACCAGGATGGTGGGGCATGGGGGAAAGTTGGGATTTTTCCCAAAATTTCAAAAATTTCAAAAGGAAAACCCGCCCCAAAGCCCGAAGCCAATAGGACCATGCTTAGGTGTCCATGTGGTGGCAAAAATGCAAGGTAAGCCCGCAGGGAAAAATGAGCATAAAGGCCCACAAAAATGGGATCTCACCACATGTCTCCCATTAAGGAAAATGGTCGAAGCGGTGGAGAATTTGGGAGTAGAGGGGTGCGATGAATCACATCATGCCACGTGTCCTCGGGTCATCCAGTCGGCGGAGAATTTTTGGAAAATTTTCCAAAGGCCGAAGCGGTGAAAAAGGAAGTAGGAAAGGCCCACAACTAATCAGAACATGCCACGTGGCACCAAACTAGTGGGGCATGGAGATTTCTGGGGAAATTTTCCCAAATGCAAAAAGTGGGAAAATTTCAAATTTTTGGCCCACCAACCCATTTTGGCCCTGTTTTGCCCTAAATTTTCAAATGGGCATAACTTTCAATCCAGAGCTTAGTTTTGGGCGTTATTTATATCAATGGAAAGCTGGTGAAATTATCTACATGATTCTCGGGGTCAATTTTGTGTTTTGGTGGAGTTTAGAGAGAGAAAATTAGAAAACACCTCTGGCACGTGGAAATGAACAAAAATGACATTTCAACCACCATTTTTAATGCAGCATGGCTCGCATTCTCTCCCAGCATGGTGAAAAATGTTAGGGAATGGAATTTTAAGGATGCCCATGCTGTTTTATTGCATTTTGGTTGGTGGTTGAAGCTTCTCTCACGTTTTCCCACGTTTCTCTCTCCTGAGCTCGAATGGGCATTGTTAAAAGCTAGATTTGGCTCATTTTGAAAGGGTTGGACATTTTTATGTTTTGTAGGCTCCCTCTTTCACCTTAGAAAGTGATTTTGTGGAATACTAAACCTCTTTCAAGACTGAAACATATTTTCTACCTTCCTATTGATGTAATGCATGTATTTTGATATTGGAAATGACAGTGCAAGCTTTGTGAATGAGTTTCAGTCCTCTTCTTGTGTTGTTTGATTCATCCATGATCTTTCATTACATTTCATCAGTTTATGCATGATGTTTTGCTACATTTTTGTAATTTGTGTCAATTTTCAGAAGTAAAAAATGCTCACCACTCCTTTGGTGCATCACCTTATTAACATTAGTTCTAATTCTTTTGCATTCTCTATCTTTGTCCCCTTGGAATTTATAGTAGGATTTTGAGTTTAAACCTCTACAATTTTCAAGTAATACACCTGATCAGAGGAGTTGAGGAACCGGGCTCTAACCTGGAGATTATTTTCCCATTTTTACAAGTCCCACACTTGGGGAAAAGATTCAATGTTGTGCAATCACACTGGATGTCCAAATGTCAAACTAGAAATCTGATCAACATCCAGAGGTGCTTTGCTGATTTGCACTAACACTAACTTTTCAATTGATGTTCTTTTGGCTGATAATACTAAAGCCAATATTGATATTATTTCGAAGGAGGTTGAAGAATTAAAATTGTGGGAGTTTAGGGCTAAATTTCTGATTAAAGAAATAAATTCATGATATAAAAATCACAACCAAAGAAATATATTGTATTATACATTTTAGAACAAGCAAGGAAAGATTCATATTTTTTTAAATCAGGTTGTGTTTGGTTCTGTAAAATTTGAAAATAATTATGAAGATGAAGTGTTGAATGTTATGTTGAACAAAATTGAGAATTTAAATGTTGAAGCACAAGCGTACCACAATATGTGGTCGAGAGACAAAGGCCTTGTAGTTATTGCAAAAGCGGAATGAGATAAGGCATTGGTAAGTCTTACTAAATTTTCAAGTATTATTTACATTTTTGAAATTTTACTAATAGATTTTCTCTTTTCTAATGCAATCAAAGTATGAAAATTTGAAAAATGAGGCAAGTGTGCTTGATTTGCATTTACAAAGTGCTAAGAAACGCTTAAATGGATTTGTTGAATTGAAAGAGAAGCTTGTTATCTTAAACAAGCAGAATAATACCTTGAGAAGAATAATAAAGGAAAATGGAATGGATCCAAAGATACTATTGAAGAAGCAAACAAAATAGGATCCTAACTTATTGTCTGCTAGTGATGTTGCAAATCTAGGAAAAAGATATTATTTCAAATATTGAAGCTTCTGCAAAGGATTTGGTTCATTCGGTGTTGTAAAAGAAAGTTCTTTAGTGTAGGAGAAAGAACCACATAGAGAAGAATATTCTCAAGGATGAAGCTGCAAAAACATTGTGAAATTATAATTGTTGTTGTAGAATCTTTTTATAAAACTGTTTCAAATTGTATGACAATATTGAAAGTTTCAAACTTTAATCAATGTGGATTGTGGCATTTTACTTTTACTTTTGCTATATTGTGCATGAGTTATTCAAACTTATTCTAAATGTGATTTTTATTCTCGATTGTATTTGATATATTTATTAAATGGTACATTACTGATTATCATCATTTTCAAATACTTTGTCGACAGAATAGTGAACTATATATTTACTAAAAAAATTATATGGTGTTTGATATGTACTATATTCATGCGTAAGACTAAAAACATTGAAAATTATCCAATTATGGAATTATATATTTTTCATTCTAAAGACAACAAAACAATAATTATGACACATTTAAAAAATCTAAACAGTAAACACATTGCAACATTGAAAATATTATTCAAAAATGAACATGTGTATAACAAAAATAACAATATACATAATTATAATCTGAATCCTAATATGAAATTTTATTTCTTGAATAAAAATGTACATTCATTCTTCTTTACTCAATATCAACTAGATCAAATGAAAATTATCTTGAAAACTTTGTTTCCCAACACTTTTATCTAATCTTTCGCTATGATTTTCAGTCACAGTTTCATTGTTATCTACAATCCATGTATTAGTATTATTGATCCCTCTTCTCTCTGC
This sequence comes from Taxus wallichiana var. yunnanensis, assembly GCA_018340775.1. Classification (NCBI taxonomy): domain Eukaryota; kingdom Viridiplantae; phylum Streptophyta; class Pinopsida; order Cupressales; family Taxaceae; genus Taxus; species Taxus wallichiana. The sequence goes on from CM031238.1 coordinate 752,438,120, forward strand.
AAGAGAATTCCATACAACCATTACCCGTTCATAAGGAAAGGTATCCACATCATATCGTGAAACATACAATCTCAAGCAAGTCTCAAGATTTTTATCAAGCCTGTTCCGATATTTTGATTTTATAAATGTTAATGCGCTGAAAACTCTTTCGTCTTCAATTGATCCCAATATCATTTTCTGACACAGTTCATACAATCATAAATAATCACTTATGATTTCATGAAGGATGGAACTAGGATACAACCTTTTCCATAGAAGTGTAATTTCTCCCTTCTTTGTTGGCTCTTCCAGTAATTCAAATTGTTCCTTCATTACCTGTCCAAAATCAGTTGATTGCAATGCAAGAGTTTCCTTTTGAAGAATACCATTAATCTGAAATCCATTACATTCAACTGATTTTCCAAAATGTTTAATTATAGTACCCATGTGTATTTTAAATGAATCAGCTACAGTGCCTCCTACAGGATTCCAAAAGTTAGGATTGACAACTCCCATGGCCTCAAGAAGCTCTCCTTTTTAAAACGATCTCTGATCTCACTAGATAAACATTGTGAGATTTTCTTTGAATTTTTTTCCTTGTTTTATATAATAGCATCATATAAATTACGTGTAATAGGCACTTCTTCAAGCTCTACTCTAGCAATATCCACTCATTTTTCAAATGTGTGCATTTTAATCTCCTTCCCGTTAACAGAGATACACAGATGACTAGATATATTGAATCTGAAGTAGTAGTTAGGATCCTTTAAATCTATTAGAGCTTGTCAGTGACTAAATACATGTCCTTTAAAATAGTCATCAGAGTTATATAACATATCTAGAGTCTAACACACCCTTTTCCTAAACCTAATGAAGTCCGCTATATATATGGATCATTCTTGTGCAAGTTTTGTTATGCAATTCATCTCATGCAACATTGGAAGAATCCCACAAAGTGTTAACAATGTTTCAAAGTTTGTAAGGTGGTAAAGAAAATATTTTTCCTTGTCAACTTGCCTATGGTTCTTATGCATAAAACTAGTTAAAGATGGATATTCCTCAAAACTCTTAGTGTAGCTCATACATAGAAATCCATCTAGTATCAACATCTTTAAGAATTTTCTTACCATCTATGACCCCAGTGAAAACTTCTGAAACTCTAGAAATATTTTCAGATTGTTTGACATATAGGCATGCACTTCATGGATAATCTCTTCAAATTTCTCAACACATTCGAATGTGCTTACTATCTTATATGCAAGATTCATCTTGTGAGCCATGCAATGAATAGGAATCATGTAAGGAGAAACATATGTTTGGAGACACACACATAGACCATTTCTATGACCTTGCATCACTAATGCACCATCAGCACCAACACAAATCAGCTTTGTGGCTATAGAATAATTATCCATTCCTGTTATGTCCTTCAAATTAGATATCACCAATTTGGAAAGATTTTCAACATTACAGTTTTCTTGCATTTTATGAACCGATAGTAGATGAGGTGTCCTAGGTGGGTTCTAGAATGTATATACATGCATGCAAACCCAAGAAGTGTTGTCAACAATTGTAACCTCATCAATTGAAAGGGAGATGAAACTTGCATTCTTGAAATTTTCTTTCAGATCTTCTTGTTCAATCATCACAAGACATCTTGTCATTTCCCAAGCACTTCGTAATATGACCAATGTGAATTTGGAAGGTTTGGAAACCCATTAAACTTAAACAATTTTTATATTCTAAAAATTTGAAATTGGTCTGCCCATTTTCAAAATAAAGAATATGGTTGAAAATTGGGAGGTTTTTGCCTTCAGATTTTCATTTGTAGCTTTTCCAAAATTTGCATTTATGGTTCCTCCTTTCTCCTAAAGTTTTTGAGTGTGTTTCATCTTATTGTCATACTCCTCCTTATATCTTACATGCATGCACTCTTTTGCAGTTTTCCATCTATGAGTCTTCGTTATTTTTCCATCATTTTTAGTGACTGTGTAATATACTTTTCCACAATGTTTCTCTATAGTGTCCAATTTAAGTTGCATTCTATGTTCTTTACCCAATTTCCAAGTACAAATAGTACATCTACATTCTTTGGGAGTATCACTACCATTATCTAGTTGTACAGGCTCAATAAATGGGTATTTTTCTAGCTCAATCTACTTGAAATGACCTTCCAATTGTCTAGGATGTTTTCTTCTTTCTCCCAGACTTATTTTTATGAAGGTTTCTGTCATTATCATCTTCTGCTGAATATTTTCATTTGAACATTCTTCTATTAAACACATTTGGCATTCGGAAAATCTTCAAGTTCTAACATGTCTGGGTCAATAAAATATTCATCTACTGAAATAATTGTTTCCTTAGGGTTTATGTTTTGGTTTATTGTTTCATTTTGAATAAAATTAACAGAAGGGGTTTCGATTTCAAAAATGAAAAATGTTCTATTACAAAGATATTAAAAAATTAAATTGTATTAACGAAAAAGAGGAAAAAGGTTATGATAATTTGTTACAACTTACTAGTACCCATGTTAATGTTTTCAAAGTGGAAGCAACTTGGGTCTTCATTTTTTTGTGGGGCTGAAAAAAATTGTTATGCTACCTTTTATTTTTTATTTTTTTGTCTTTTGTTGATTGTTCAAAGAAGCCATTGTACCTATCCATGAAAATATTTAAATTAGATAAATGTAATCAACATCTAAACAATTCTAAAATTTATAAATGTAATCAAAATCATACAATATGCTACTGGACGGTAGCATAATGCATGCTCTCGAAGGTAGCATGTATAATGATCTCAACCATGATGTCGATTGGTAGCATGCAATATGTTACTTATTGCGGTAGTATGTCTACATTCTACCAACTGGTGGTATGCAAAATGGTGTTGGTCGATAGCATACATCATACTACTGGCCGGTAGCATACTACATGTTACCAGTCGGTAGCATGTTGCATACTACTGGACGATATCATTTTTACATGATGTCATCCGGTAGCATGCTTACATGTTTCATGGTTAACATCATGTCGAATGCTACCGTCGATAGCATCCTTCATGCTTTCGGATGAAATCATGCAAATGTCAGACAATATGCTACCTACATGCTACAAAACAAACTAAAGTACCTTGAAAGTAGAAAGAAAATATCTACCTCTAGTGACCATTCCTCCAATTTCGAAAGCAGAAAGCCTAAAAATGAAATATTTGGTAATCACAAATTTATGGAAGGGGAGGTTCCAAAGTTTGATGTTTAGAACTATGAATAATGAATTATAAATACTTAAATAGAATATATATATGAGGTAAATTTGACATATTTTAATTTCACTATAAGGGCGATTTTAATGATAACAGTCGGTTGTCGGTGGAAACTCCTTGGTGAACCAACCCCTAACATTAACTTGTACCTAGAAAATTTTGGTGACCCAGTCCCTATTCATACCCAAAAAATTTTCCAATTTCAAATTTTGAAAACCGGAATATTTGTGAATTAACAAATATTTACCACTAAAATTTTCCCTACACCACCCAAATTAATGATACTCTCATTAAGATAGTTATGATCGATAATGGCACCAACATCAATATCATATCATCACACAATTTTGATCAGCTCCAACTACCCAACACAATCGTCACCCATTCACCTATGGTATTGTGAGCCTTTAATGACACCATTGCTCCCACATTGAGTGTAGTTATCATACTAATAAAGGTCTACGTTAAGACCCTCCATGAACTCTTCTATCTAGTAGAAGGAGAGTTTTAATATAACATGTTATTAGGATGACCTTGGATACGTGTTATGCATTGTATCCCATCCACCCTCCATCATTGTCTCAAATACAAACATGAAGGTAAAACCTTCATTGTTCCAACTGATCTAAACCATTTCAAGGAATGTCACATGATGTATCAACCTAATGATGTGTTTTTCCCTAAAATGAACATAATATCCTCTATTGAATCCTCTACCAATTCATCCATCACCGCATAAAATTTTTAGATGACAACTCCTTTAATGATGTCATGTAACATCTTTCATTGGGGGAGTATCACCTCCTCACCCTTAATTATCTTTCTACGTCAAGGCATATGGAAGACCTAACAAAAAACCCGTGTATGAACCTAACATTGGAGATGTTACTTCCTTTATCCATCCACATCTCAAAAATAATCTTTTCTATAGATGGATCGATCATCCTTACCCATGTCCTGATAATCAACATCACGCTAAGATGTTCATATCATATTTCATCTTTTTATACAACAAATCCTTCACGTAAATGTTCCTCCATCATTTTGCTTGGAATGGTTTTTTCCTTAGGGTATTCATGACATAATCCTTGACCATTCTTGCAAGAATCATAAAAAATATGGATTAGGTTTAAAAACCGGTCTCAAAATCCTCCGTAAACATTACATTTGGATCTGTAACAAAACCAGAACCATCTTCTCCACCTTCACATGACGACCTTATGGACACAAATGACACCATTTATATCCCATATGAATTTTGTTTAATTAATATGATTACCTTAGGACTGATCACTTATCAAAATAACAATGGTACTAAAACCCTTCCACTTGTATTACTTGAATTGATGGAGGAGGACTCCCTACCATCTACATCCTTCAATGCCATGATGATCATTCTATCCTCTATTAAATGGGGGTGGATGACCATTACCTTCAAAATAATTTTCCACCTAACACATCGACACTTCACAATGAATCCACTATTGACATTAACATAAGAACTTTACATGATCCTCACATAGTCAAGTTTGGTCAATCCTTAGATTTAGAAGAATTAAAGGACTTCATTTCCTTCCTCTCTAAAAATAGTCAAGATTTCACATGAGCAACATGTCGGGGATTGACCCTAACATCATCATTCATAATATCGTCACCTATCCCAACACTAATCTTATCAAACAAAAGCTATGTAGGATGCACCCTCACGTGGCTCTTCTCATCAAAGAAGAGTTACAACATCTTCTTTCTATCAATTTCATCATACCCATTGATTATCTATAATGGGTCTCTAATATTGTACATGTGACTAAATCCTCTAGAAAGTTACGCATCTACACGGATTTTTGAGACCTCAATCTCGCTTGTCCCAAAGATGACTTCCCTCTTCCAAACATTGATCAACTCATCGACCTCACCACTAGCCATGAAATGATTTCCCTTATGGATGGCTTATCTGGCTACAATCAAATCCTCATTTCCACCAAAAATCAACATAAAACATCCTTCATCACTCCTTGGGGACTTTATGCTACCACCTCATGCCCTTCGAACTTAAAAATGTAAGAGCCACTTATCAGCACGTAATGACATATATCTTCCATGACCTTATCCACAAAACCATAGAAGACTATGTTGACGACCTCTTAGGAAAACCTATACAATGTAAGGACCATCTCTCTATCCATAAAAATTATCCTTTATCGACTCATCCAATATTTTCTTCACCTTAACCCTACTAAGTGTGTATTTGGTGTTCTCATGTGGAAGTTCTTGGGATTCATCATTTCTATCATGGGTATTGAAGATGACACCACAAAGATCAAAGTCATCATTGAGATGCCTCATCCATCAAACCTCAAACAAATTCATAGCCTTCAATGCCAACTTCAATCAGTCCATCATTTCATCTCAAAACTTTTAGATCATTGTCAACTTTTCCACCATCTCCTTCGAAAGGATGTCCACTTCAAATGTGGTCAAAATTATCAAAATCCTTCATAAACCTCAAGAAATACCTTTTATCATCACCATTCCTTACGTCTCCATGTAAGGGGGAGCCCTTATATTTATACATATCTACTACTAATCATGCCCATGGTGTTATGATAAGACACCGAGATGAGCAAGGTCATGAACAAGTTGTTTATTATATAAGTCGAGACATGTTATACCAAAGTAGAAAAGTTATGTTGTGTTGGGAATTTGGGATGCGAAATAGTGCTATGATTTAATAACAAACAAAATCATGCACACAGGATCTAAAAATTCAATCCACAAAGAAGGGGAATTATAAACTAGAATAATCCAAATCACACAAAAGTACACACACATAACACAACATGTACTTGTTGGTGTGTGTTATTTTCCACATCATTAGGTGAGTCATCTCACTTAGGTGAGATTGTAGGTCCATGTGTCATTTAGGGGTCATTATGAGATTGTCTTATCTTAGTGCGTTAGTGTGTGTTAGTGCGTGTATGTCATATGCGTCATTGGGAGTTACACTTCTATTATGGGAATGTAACTCCCCCTCTCTACTCGAGTTGTCATGATTACAAAGACTTTGGGGTTACTTAAGACATCCTATATGTACACCCCATTTGATCTATGATATATAGAGGAGAGTTTTGTGGCTTATCGAGGTTCTGCCCATTTTCAATGTTTGCATGCACATTTGGTTGATGCTCACTCCTCCTGAGATCTCTTCATGCTACTGTTTGCACGTTCGTTGATGTGCACATCATCCCTCATGATCCTCTCTTGCGGGTTTTAAACCCTCTTTCATGGTATCAGAGCGGATCTTGTGGATCCGTTCACTCCTCTAAAATTTTCATGTATTTTCCAGCTTCCGGCGTGATATCTAGTTCTCGTTGTGTGTGTCATAATGGTTATTCTATTTATTGTGCTCTACTTGCACTGATTTAGGTTTCATACCTCTTGTAGAGTTGTTCATGTGATCATGGTTGTTTTTGGGTGTTCGTGGTTTTCCGGCTTTTGCATGTGGTCTTCAGAGGTGATTTGTAGTTTTGGGTGTTGTTTGAGGGCTTAGATCTGAGTTTCAGTTTTTTGGATTTGGAGGCTCGTTCTTGGTTTTGCATTGCCTTTTGCATGCATTAGGTTTTGGTACCTCTTGCCTCGGATCTCTATTCTTGGTTCAACACTCTCAACGTTGGTTATTCATGCATGTTGCATCCACATCTCGCACTAGTGTTTTGTGCACACTCTTTGCATTTCTCGGACTTTGTTTAAATCATACTTTGTTTGTACATGTTTGTTGCTTTAGATTATTTACTACCATTCGACTCTGGTCCATTACCTTCACTTGCGTTAAAACCTATTGTTGTTTCGCACTCGAGTATGGCCTTGGTTCTTCATTCCATTGTTCATTCTCTCATGATTGGAAGTGATTGGAAGTGCCTGTGCTCGTTATTATTCCCCACCTATGCATGGTTGTTCTACTCCTTGCATTGGAAAATGTTTTGAATTATGTTTTCAGCCTGTGCTTGGCCATTTGAAATTTTTTTTTTGGTTGCTGTGTTTGGTTGCTTGGTTGTTGAGTGCACCGTTTGGATTCTGTGCCCCTGACTGGGTTCTCAGTCCTTTTTCACTGGCTTCAAGGATTTTGCACCTACTACGCATTTCCCAGCTCTAGTTCACTAGCTATGTGGCCCTACAATAGTCCTGCCATTTTTGTGGTCTTCTTGGTGGTTTCTCTCTCCACATAGGCCAACACAACAGTCCCAACTCGGTCAACAACACAAAGACTCAGCTCAAGATGCTGACCACATGGCTCCATAACGTGGGCCCCCATCTCCCTTTTAGAATTGTTTGGAGGTAAAAAAATCCCTATTTTTTGATGTTTTGAGGCAAAAACATTATTTATGGCATTGTAATAAATTTTTAAGGCTCCAATTTGCTTGTATTATGCCCTTCCTACACATGTTAAGATGGAGGGCGAGGTCCGGGGTTGGTAGGAGGCTAATCCCCCTCACAAGAAAAAACAAACCATGCCTAAAATTTTATGCCATTTCCAATGAGTACCCACATGACACCCTTTGCACCCATTTTGGGCATTTTTTTAATCCATTTGCGTGTCTATTGGCATTTTCCATCAATTGCGGGAATCGTAATAATGCCATAACTTTTGACTCGTAGCTCATTTTTGAGCACTTCCTTGGTCAAAATTACATGATTTCTCACACATTACATGATGACATTGTTATTTTTGTAAACACACTACTTTATAAAGTGCCGCATTCTGGGGTTGACTAATACTCTTGGGTTTTCACACGTAGACGCATTATCGACCAAGTTCGATGTCTTTCTTTTCGGCACCTTGCACTTTTGATTCCACATCATGGAGAGTTCTCTTTCTATACTTGAGCATCGTAGGATTTCTTTACAATCTCCACTACTTCTCATCGGGAGAGGGAACTATTCAGCCTAGCGTGCTTCCATGGAACGTTACTTCGCTCATGAGGGTCTTTCACCCTTCTTACTTGGGCCAGTTCCTGCACCCACTGATCATCATCATCTAGAGGACTTTCTTGACACTTGTGACCATGTCTTTGGTCACTTGATGATGCATGTCTCTAGATCTCTCTAGTTTCACGTGGCAGACTCAAATCCACCCCACCGTGTCTGGAGCATTCTTCAGTCCCTCTATGGAGACCCTTCACATACTACAGTTATTGTTGTTGTTGCTACTGATTTAGTTGTCTCCTCCATTTCTTCATGTGATGATAGTTCCACTGACATAGACTCACTTGATTCTACTTCTGATGATGAGGATTGTGCACCTAGTTCTGATGTCGAGAGTACTACAAAGGACTCTTCTCCTCTTTCTCTCACTATTCCAGAGAGTGTTGTCACATCCCACATCTCATTAGATATCGAGCAGTCTCTATATAGTGTCATACATTCATCACACCTACCTCTTTTCCATATTTAGTGTATGAGGCCCACTTCACTCCTTTACCTTCATTGGATGACTCATACCTATCTCGCCATCACTCTTCTTTTTGTTGAGCCCCCTCATTGGGATGAGTATCTCTAACCTTAGTCATCTTTTCATAGAGTCCACTTGTGATGGTCTACAAGTTCCTCATCCATCTATAAGTATTTCAGAGGATTTCATCATCTCTATTGTTGGGAGTGCCCATTCTAGGACTCTTACCACTCCCACTTTTCTGAGACCTTAATTGATCCACCCTTGCTTATGGATCCATTTTCTATTGTGGGGGATGTTTTGTTTCCTTCACATCAGTTGGACATCCTTTCTATAGGTATTCACCCTTCATACTCTGACAGTTCTACACACGTGTCATTACCTTTGGTTCCTTGGCACTCACTTGCTAGACCTATGTCACACTTCCGTGCACCAAACTCGAAGTTCTTCGTGTTGCTGTCTTCCATTTCCTTTGTGGAGTGGGAAGACTTCCAAAGACATCATTTATGTCATTCCTAAGGGTAGGTACATAGTTAGGTGTGGTGGATCTTTCTTGATCCGGAGGTAGAGGATCTTGTGATCGACCTTATTTTGGGAGACTTCTTGGAGCTATAGAGTTCAGATCCATCCATGACATATTCTGCATTCCTCTCATCTCCCTCTTCTTCTCTCTTCCTCTTCTTTATGAGAGATTGCCTCTTTATACATGGGTACCCTTTCAGGCTCATCTATGGCTGGGAACCATATTTGGCATCTTTCTTAGATTAGAGAGTGTGTTTTGTTCTCTTATGGTGGATGTTTTTCCCACTGGGTTTTCCTTCACTACTTGGGACTTCTTTTTTTGTACATGGGTACCTCATCAAGCTTTGTGCCGGGACCCATTTCTCATTTCTAACTTGTCACCTCATCCTAAGTTACGATGAAGGGGGTGTTGGTGTGTGTTATTTTTCCACATCATTAGGTGAGTCATCTCACTTAGGTGAGATCATAGGTCCATGTGTCATTTAGGGGTCATTATGAGATTCTCTTAACTATCGGTGCGTTAGTGCGTTAGTGCGTCAAGATGTCATATGCATCATTGGGAGTTACACTTATATTCTAGGAATGTAACTCCCCCTCTCTACTCAAGTTGTCATGATTGCAGCACTAGGGGTTACTCAACACCTCCTATATGTACACCCCATTTGATCTATGAGATAGAGGAGAGTTTTGTGGCTTATCGAGGTTCTGCCCATTTTTGAATCTTTGCATGCACATTCAGTTGATGCTCACTCCTCCCAAGATATCTTTACACTGCTGTCATTCGCATGTCCATTGATGTGCATGTCATCCCTCATGATCCTTGTTTGTGGGTTTTAAACCCTCTTTCAAGATCTTATGGTTCACCCAATTTGGGATACGTCCACCAAAGAAAGAGATCTCATATATATATATATATATATATATATATATTATAACAAGAGATTATAAACCAAATATTATACACAAGAGTACATGTATCTCTACAAGAGTATCTCCTCCTCCCAGATCTACCTAAGTACACTAAACCATGCCTCCATACCACCACCTGTGTCTCCTCTAGATCTCTAACCAGATCTACCTAAGTGCACTACAACTATGCCTCTAAAACACCACCAGATCTCACATACCTGAAGCTATCCTGCATCTTCCACTGTGCAATCAAACTCTCATTGTACTGTGAATCTACACACAAGACCTTCTAGAAGGGTCTACCAATGTGCAACCGTAACCATGCACCAAGAAGTAAGTCTCTCCTCCATCACTACATCAACATGTGCAAACATGGAGACAACTTCATCTACAATACTAGATTCATATGGATCAACAATACATCATGATCTCATGGATCTGTGATACAAGATCTCACAACATGTCGATCTACAAAAATGAGAAATAACAAGATCTCACAACAACCTATGGATGTAACAAGAAGAAACACTAAGTGATTTGCATACTATGTAAGCCATTACATGAGACTAAACAATACAAAGGAAATACAGTACAAGATAATAACATTTTCTCACCAATAGTGTACATGCACTTTCTTTCTATTTTGCTTCTCTCCATGAAATCTCTTGTCTTCATACAATCTACTTTTTCTTCTTCTTCTTCTTCATCCTTTCAACCAAGGATTATGCTCTTCTTCTCATCTCTCTCTCTAACCCTATTTTTCTAGCTTATATAAGCCTAGACAAACTTAGGGCACAATAGCCATGCAATTACATCCAATATATTTTCTTTAAAACAAAATCTATATTAAATCTCATGACTTATAAATAAAACACTCCCGCACAGGTAACCGATGTCGGTTACTTCTTGACCGATTCCAGTTATTGTCGTGATCGGTCACTTCACTTCCTGACCGATGTTGTTCACTATATAACCTAGTCACTTTGTAATGCATGCTCTAGTGAAGCTATTTAGCTCCACAACCTAACAATCTCCCACTTGGAGATAAATTTCTAAACCTTTGTACCTATACCTATACATCACTATCCTCTACACACCGTGAAGACCATCTATTATTTCCTTCAACAATTCTCTCAAAAATAAAACCAGAATATCAAACCATCTTCTCAAACCAAGAAGATAAAACCATGAGTTACCAAAGCTGCATAAAGCTACAACCGATCTGTGACACCAAGCCGTAAACTCCCAATAAATTATAACACCATACTAATTTTTGGTATTAGGTAGTAAATCAAACTAAGCTCCTCATGAAACAATCCATCATCACTAACACACCTGCAAGAGATCCCACTAAAATGAAAGTACTAAGCCTCAACTACATCTCGTAGCCATACCTGTAAAACAAACCATGTTCTCCATCCATCTATCCATGTCTCCATGCAACCACTAATGCAACTGACCAAAGATAAGTCAAACTAGAATATGCATAAGCAAAACAAGATCCTGGGTCAAGACAACCCAAATGAGTTCTACATGCAACCCATGGTTAATTACTCCACAACACCTGCACAACTCAAAGAATCCAAATACTACATTCTACATAAAACAACTAGCATGTCCAAGACAACCATTCGTAGATAACATATCTATTAAGGAGTAAAATAGTAACAAGAGGAAATACAAAATCCCTTACTCATGCTCAAGGCATCCATGTGCAAATCAAACATCTGCATCATCATAGACTCACAAAACTAAATCTATCCACATGTATAAACTCACCATGTACATCCATCCATATCACCGGCTCTCCAGAAGCTCCAAGTCTTGCCACCGACTAACTCCAAAGCCAAATATGAATCATGTGCTCATCAATGTCAATAAAAAACATCCATACTAAACCATGCCACTAATACTAAGTGCAAATACTAGAAAACATGTCATCAACATACTCTACACAATCAACCAAGATGAAAGCAAAATAAGGGCACCATCTAAAAATGGTAAATAAACACTATTGTCAAACTTGTGACCAAACCGACCATGGTTTCCTAACTGACCTCGGTCACTACCTAACTGACCATGGTTACCAAATGATGACCATAGTTAACCCTAACCGACACTAGTCTTTGTAACTAGCAGATTTTCTCCTTTTTCACCCTTTAAACTCGAAAATTGCTCTATCATCTAAAACCAGCTGAATCAACCATCAACTTCCTTCCCTAAGGAATATCCAAGCACCACAAAATAAAACTAGAAGTGACATCACCATGTAATAAAATCAAAATACCTACAAATCCGTGACTACCCTTCAAACCAACTTGTGCCTCCTATCACTCTGAATGGCAGCAATCTCCTCTCACTCCACGATGTGCATCATGTATCCAATCCTACAATGCCAACAACCATGGCTTTCTCCCATTGAACACAAAATCCCCTGCACTACCTCTAACACCAAGCTCAAAAGCTAATATGTCAATGAGAAATAAAACTAGATGAAAGAACTATAAAATTGATTCCCTTTCTTCTCTAAGAATACTTCTACATCACAGAAGTTTAGACTTCTTGTGAAGTAGGTGAATCACCTTATTTCCATCCGTGTGTACTCAACATCTCTCATTACCTACAACTATGTCTAATCATGACTTTTCATTGAGGATCTCATCCTTAGACTAGAAACCCTTGTCCTCAAGATTCCACACAACCGAGAAATAAAATTCAAACAACACCAAAAACATGGTGTAAATCTATGCACACTATCCAAACATAATATTAGTTGCTCCAAATGAAATAAATAAAACATGAATCATATAGAGATACCTGACTCAAAGTCTCAATGGACTAACTAAGCTAACTCCGTCCTCTTTCTGATCTCGAACCATGAAGTGATCTACACCGTTTCTGCCATGTACACTCTATGCAAGAAACTCGATCCTCCAAACCAGGACAAAAAACCATCTTCCCTCTCTTGCTGTAAAAAACCTTGTATAGATAAGTTGCCATAGAGACCGACCATGGTCATCTCCTAACTGACCACGGTTACCTGATCGATACCGGTTCCTCTGTGACCGACCTCGGTTCTCAGACCAATGTTAATGGTGCTGGAATGAACCCAACGCCATACAATTTGGAATAGAACACCACACCAGGTGCCTACTTCAACTGAAGCCAAAAGTTAAGCTTGAGCCAGTCATTTTAAGAAGCATCCAAATTATACAAAACCACTACAACAATAAACCATGCAATAAATTGCATCAAGATGAAATACATCACCTTACTAGCACCAAGATACTCAACCACATCTTCAATGAAGAACATGCTTCTTTGATGGAAACTTCATCTTCATTTTGTACTACTACCTCTCTACCAAAGCCCATGCATCTAATTGCACCAAGGATGCATAATGTTTCATCTTTCTCATACTCAGATTTACAATCCCAAACCATGCATGTGTAACCAAAACATACAAGCACTACAATGCCAAGATAAAACCATACCTCTGTAACCCAAATCTATAATATGACCAACATTCTTGTGCCTCCAAGAACCAGGGACACCTTAGCAAACAAGATACATTCCATACATCTCTCTATTTCTTCAGATCTGTGATTTTCTGTTTAAAACTAGGCTTCCTAGTAACTAACGATGGTCACCTTATAACCGACCACAATCACCATGTAACCAACCATGGTCACCCTGTAACCAACCAAGGTCACCCTATAACTGACCACATTCACCCTACCAACGTCAGTTGCCACCTAACCGACGTCGGTCACTATATTCTCTAGAAACCTTACTCTTTCAGCTCCCACTTCAAATTGAATCTCTTCCTCTGATTTTCACATCAGGAAAAACAATCCCTGCTCTCATACATGTCAGTAATAACCACTAAAAAAACTATGAAGCAAACCCTTTCTTTGAAATAACAAAGCTCTAATACCGGTTGTTTGGAATTTAGGATTGTGGAGTACTGCTATGATTCAATAACAAACACAATCATGCACATAAGATCTAAACAATTCCCCAAAATCTACAGCAGTGGAAGTATAAACAAGAATAATCCAAATCACACAAAAGTACACACACATAACACAACATGTACCATGGTTCACCCAATGTGGGCTACATCCACCAAAGATAGAGATCTCATATATATAATATAACAAGAGATTACAAACCAACTCTTCTACACAAGAGTACATGTATCTCTATAAGAGTATCTCCTCCTCTAGATCTACAACCAGATCTTCCTAAGTACACTAAACCATGCCTCCATACCACCACATGTGTCTCCTCTATATATCTAACTAGATCTACCTGAGTGCACTACAACCGTGCCTCTAAAACACCACCAGATCTCACATACCTGAAGCTACCCTACATCTTCCACTTTGTGAAACCAAGCTCTCATTGTACTATGAATCTGCAAACAAGACCTCTAGAAGGGTCTACCAATGTGCAACCATAACCATGCACCAAGAAGTAAGTCTCTCCTCCATCACTACATCAACCTATGTAAACATGGAGACAACTTCCTCTACAATACTAGATTCTTATGGATCAACAATACATCATGATCTCATGGATCTATAATATAAGATCTCACAACATGTGGATCTACAAGAATGAGCAATAACAAGATCTCACAACAACCTATGGATCTAACAAGAAGAAACACTAAGTGCTTTGCATACTATGTAAGCCATTACATGAGACTAAACAATACAAAGGAAATACAGTAGAAGATAATACCATCTTCTCACCAATAGTGTACCTACACTTTCCTTTTGTTCAACTTCTCTCCATGAAAGCTCTTGTCTTCATGCAATATATTTTTCTTCTTCTTCTTCTTCATCCTTTCAACCAAATATTATGCTCTTCTTCTCATCTCACTTCTCTAACCCTATTTTTCTATCTCATATAATCTTAGAAAACTTAGGCGCAATAGCCATGTAATTACATCCAATAGATTTTCTTTAAAACAAAATCTATATTAAATCCCATGACTTATAAATAAAACACTCCCACACAGGTAACTGATGTTGGTTCTTGTCCGACCGATGCCGGTCACTATCTGACCGATGTTGATCACTTCCGATCGATGTCGGTCACTATGTAACCCAATCACTTTGTAATGCATGCTTTAGTGAATCTATTTAGCTCCACAACCCAACATGGTGTTCCTTGTACTTCATAACTTCCAAACTCCGCCATTATCTACTTAATCATAAAACTTATGTTGTCACCACTCTTAATCCCCTTAAAACTATGCATTCCAAACCATATCATAATGAATGTATTACTTTGTGGCTCATACTCATGAGCGAGTTTGATCTAGAATTCATCTTACAAAAATATATTAAGGGACAAGCCATCGCCGACCAGATCGTTTAAGCCTCTCTTCTGAAAATCAATTACCTCATGAACAATTCCTAGAAGAATCCATCAACACCATCTGTAGACACTAAATCACACACTTTGGGAATCTATCTAGTCTTAATCACATATTACTATTTATATGATTCCTAAGCAAGAAAAGTATTAATTAACCCATGTCTTTGGCCATCTTTGCTTGCTTTGTGTTATCCTTCCTTGTCTTACACACACTCTTGCCCAGTCTGTCTTTTTATACTTTGGCATTTCTCATTTATGTACACAAGCACACATCCAAGATTCCAATGCTAGGTGCCCCCATCCCCTCGGGTGCCTCCAACCTCTTTGTACTTTTCTCACATTTTTGGTCCTTTCTAGTCATTTGGGCATATTTTTTCTTTATGATCAGCCTTTTTCAAGGGTTAATTACAAAATTAAAACAAGGGAATCATATAAATATAAAGCTATGTGACCATAATAAAGGACCAAGCACTAAACAATGTTATCTTCACCACTTAAGGTTACATTCAAAGAGAATTATTAAGAGCATTCAAGAATCCATTCTAGCTCCACACAAGGGATAAGGTACGATGATACTTTTGTAAACACTTCATAAGAGGGGAAGTTCATTCTTTCATGCACACATCTATTTACATTTTCTACATCTAGCTACTTGCTCACTATCAAGTGTGACATGCACAAGAGCCACCTAGGGCACAATTTCACACACACACACACATAGAACTACATTGGGTCTGAGATGTAGTGTAGCACTTGGTCATAAGTTCACTTCATGACAACCAAGGACAGTTTGACCCCTCATTTGCATTATTTTATTTTTGGTATTTGATGCATTTTGGGGTTTTTCAAGTCATTTCTTCATTATAGGTTATAGGTGACATCTGTGGACTTGGTGTGACATACTAGCAATAGGAAGCTAAGGACAATGAATATCTCGTGACCCTTTGAAACTAGTTTCCTAGGCTCCTAAACAATTACAAACACCTGGAATAGGTCTTCAGCACCGTAGATGCCCCTGACCCTCCATAGGCCCCCTGGTCCTAGCATTTTTGACACTCCTGCAATTTTCTAGGTTACGGTGTGATAATTTCCCTCTTTGTTCATTAGTTCGGCACTTCAGCACATTTCAGAATTAATTGTAAATCAGCTAAGTATTTCTATCCCTTCACTTGTAACTAGGGTTTCATATTTTATAGCTTATTTTATTTTTATTGAAATATGTAATTGATTGTTTATATTCAAAGTTGTTACATATTTAGTATTAGGTATTTATTTATTCAATATTTTCTTAATCATTTGGTGAACTCATCAAATAATTCCAACCTTCTTTTTAGGGGTTTTTCTTTTTATGCCCATCACTCGTAGTGGTCATTTTGGGTCTTTTGAACATCTTGAGCTTCCTCCATCCTCTCCTAGGGTCTCTACATCAATAGCTAAACTTGATAACCCATTCGCTAGCTCTCATCAAGTTCCTCTAGAAAACATTGAAGCATATGATAGTGAACACTCATATGATGAATACATAAATGTTGATCAAGAAAAATTAGATAAGCTTACCAATTTTCATCAAGCTTTGCATGATAATCCTACTCACATTCTTCATGCTTTGATTGTTGCTAAAAACTCTCATGATGCTACTTTAGAACCTCTTTTAGGATCTTCCTCAACTTCCATGACCTCCACTCAACCCCTTCCTATTCCTTCTTCCATTCCTACCACTACCGCTCCTATCATTCAACCTAATTATTCTAATGCACAACCTATCTCTTCCTTGAATACTCCTGATTTAACTTCTCTATATCATGATCTATAGACACAAATTCGCCAACTCCAATTGGCTACCTCTTGTGCATCTCCATCTTTGGATTCCACTTCACTCCTTCATACTCCTTTTACACCTTCATTTCCACTTATATGTTTCCTCTCAATTTCCTCTCTTTCAAGCTACCTATTTTCAAAGGCCATGATGACCCTCAAGAGCATCTTCAAGCATTTCATGTAGCATGTCTAGATTATGCAAATGATCACACTTTACTAGCAAAGTTATTTCCTCATAATCTCCAAGACTATGCAATGTGTTGGTTCTATGATCTACCTGTCCACTCGAATAGCTTTTATGAATTTATCTTATGCTTTTCTCATTCATTTCTCTATCAATATCGGTTCTAAGATATCTTATGCTCAACTCACGCAACTTAAGAAAGGATATAACAAACATCTAGTGGATTATGTCTTGTGATATAAAAACAACCTATCCAAGATGTCTAATGTGCTTGTAGACTCTGAGCTTGAATATTTATTTTTCCAAAGTCTATTACTTGCTCTACACGAGAGTTTCATCTTTGAGACATCTCCCTCACTCAATCATTTGTTTCATACTCTTAAGCTACGTGAAACTTATCCTTATCTATAGGTAATCTTAAATACCAAGATCAGCCTTCATCTTCTACGTACTTTCCAAGAAAATCAACTTTCAAGCCATATGTGAAACCTACTATAGCTAAAGCCACTTTATCAACCTTGTATCAAACACTAAAGATCTTTAAAGGAAACACCTAAGCATGCGTATACCAAATTGATAGTTTATCTACATCTTTTATTGCCACAACTTGTAAAAAGCAGCCTACTTATGCTTCCTCCTCTGGTCAACTTGGATCCATCTCATCCAAAAGGTCATAATTACAATGAAAATTTCATATGAGACTATCAAAATGTGTTGGGAATTCTACAGATCAATGCTTCAAACTTCACAATCTTATTCAAGATCTTATCGATAATAATGCAATTGAGCTTCCAGAGCCTATGGCTTCTACACTAGTCAATGAAAATCACAAGCTCAAGATATTCAACAATCCTCTTCCAAAACATGACAAGCAAGTGGTGATTCTTCACTCTCAATCATATATATCACGGAGTACCTCCTCCTTTATCGAGTTCCCTTAATTTTATAATTGCTCATGCCGAGACATATCCACCAATCATTACTTTCTCTAATCATGACTATCATGCTACATTCTCTTCTGATCGCTTGCACATTAGTGCTTCTATTGAATCCACTTCTATCAATAAATCTATGGTTGATCCATCATTTTGCATAAGCACATGTTTTATTGAACTTCTTGTCACTATTGGCTATCCACTCTCACAAATTTCATATCCAGTTCCTAAATCATATGGATATGCCAAGCTTCTAGTAACAATAGGTCATCTTATGATGCTTTTTCCTTTTCTTGTGGCACCATTAGTCGCAGGGTGTGACATGCTCTTAGGTCTTCCCTAGCTTCGTGTAACTCAGGCTATCATCTCCATGCACCATTTTTGTTTAAATTTCATTCACAACAAGCATGTCATCATTATCAATGGTGTTATACCATCCATACCATGGTCGTAGCCTCCTCTTGAGGGTTCCATTGCACTTGCTGGAGAATTTAGGTCCCCACGACCTATCAAAGTCAAAGCAAAATATTCTCCTAGCTCTCCTTTTCACTCACAACCTACACGGTCTCATCATTCTGATAGTTTTCCACATCATTCTAGGTCCATTACTCATACAGTTCCTTCACATCGATATCCATCGTCACCTCATTTTTATCCACATAGGTGTTCATCACCTCCATGCTCTACCTCACATAGGTGTCCATCACCTCCGTACTCTCGCTCACTCACCTAGGTTTCCATTACCTTCATGCTTTCCTCCACATAGGTGTCCCTCATCGTCTAGGTCTCATTCATTGGTACATATTTGATCTTATTCATTGCCAATCTTAGAGCATGATCACACACCTTTATCTTTGAAATCATCGGGTAGAGGACCCTCATCTTTCACTTTCATTAGATAGCACACTCACTATTACAAACTTGGGGGCATCATACTTATCTTCCTCCCCCAAAGACTATCGCTACCTTATATATTATACATGGCACATCTCATTTTCACATGCATATACACATCTTGATACACTCTTGTATTGGCATTACCCTAGGACGTACTCTTGTGCTTAGGTTCACACTTGACTATTGAGGGAATACTATACACATGAACCTCACACAATGCACACTTTACACATCGCATATTCATCACATCCCTTTCTTACACTTCGATTACACACTATACACATTCACGACACATCTTTCTTACATCTACTTCTACACATTGTGCTCATTTTTATTCATACTCGACAACCAAACATCCCAATATAAAATGAACATCACCACACTCACTTTCACTCTTTACGCTCTATCCTTTATCGATCATGTATTTTTAGTGCACATGTTCACACCATTTCCCAATGATGCACTCTTTCTTTATGGTTCATTCTTGATCGTTGTTGAGGTGTCTTTTATCAATGAACCTCATCTCATCCATACACATCCAATTGGGGGGAATGCTTTTCCTATCATAATCATACTACATTCTATTCCATCTCATCCACATCATATTGCATATCTTGTTCGCATTTACTCTTTCTTTCTTATGCTTACATGTACACTTTATTACACATGCTAGACAAATATCTTGTATGTCAAAATATTTCCATATACACATGGGCATTCAATTACCTTATAGTTGTGGATGCATATTTCATT
Organism: Taxus wallichiana var. yunnanensis; assembly: GCA_018340775.1. Classification (NCBI taxonomy): domain Eukaryota; kingdom Viridiplantae; phylum Streptophyta; class Pinopsida; order Cupressales; family Taxaceae; genus Taxus; species Taxus wallichiana. The sequence goes on from CM031238.1 coordinate 752,458,218, forward strand.
AATATCGATACGCACAACACATATATTTTTTGTAGTACCTCTCATCAGTCCCACAACGGATCCTAGGGGCATCCACTTTCATACACACTACAAGTTATATTGTTTCATTTTTCATAGCACACTACTATATCAGATTATACACTCTTTGACATACTTTATATCTTTCTAACATGCTAATGGGTGCTTCATGTACAACATTTTTCTTACATGTCTATTTACTACCATGGTTGTCTGCTTCTTTGTTTAGCATTGTTTGTCATTGTATGTCATTATTTACGGGTTTTTCCTATGTCTTTCTTGTTCTCTTATTGCTTGTATGTTTGTGGCCACTTCGACCTTGATTTTATTGTGACATCATGAGTGATGTCCCATGTTTGAAATATGCTTTTCATGGTCTACATTGTCTTCTTGCATGCTAGCTTACAAATTGTTTGCTTGTTTTCTAGTTTATATATTGTCTTCTACTTGCATGTTTATCTTGTTTATATTAACACTTGCTTTCCCGACCAATTTTTTGTGTGTGCCTTGATTTCTTGCATGGAACCTTGAGGTCAAGAAAAGGATATTCCATGCAGGGAATATTCCTAGAAGACATCATTACAAAGAGTGGAGGGTTTGCAAAGGGATAAACATTCACCAATGGAGGACCACATCGACACTTGCACGTGATCTATTCAGAAGAGAAGGAATGGTGGTGGGTGTCGATCCTATAAAAAGAGATGCTCAAGCTAGAGATAGGAATGGAAGATATACATGAAGATAGAATATAAGAGATGATGTGAGGTAGAGAGAATGCATAGAGAATGCAGAGTACAAAGTGTTGTAGTAATGCTAGGGTTTAAATCTGTAACACCCTTGATTGTTGTTATTTTCCTCATTTGCATTCAAGTGTTGATATGTGATTTTCCTTATAAGGATATGTTCTTCTCGATTATTGGAAATCATGCTTGATATGGATGAATATTTTTCTACTCTTAAGATCCTTTGACTAAATTAGAATGGCTTCTCTGAATCCATTTTTCACTTCTGGTAGGTGATTTGCAATCTGGTTTAAGAATGTGAACGTATCTATTATCTGACTCATCCTTGGATCAATTTCAATGATCCAAGGAATGTTAAAACTGCTCTATTAAATGAATGGTAAAATTTACATTCCATGAGTTAATATGCACATTGAACTAAACTTTGTTGTTACAAGTTCTTTAATTTATGTGTGAACGTACTTCCTTTCAGTGGGTTGTTTTTCTTGGGTCATTGGAGATCGACCATGACAAGTCATTGCTGATGAAAATAGAGATGCAACCTATTCACAGTATAAGGGAGATCCAGGATCCTATATAGGACTAACCTACGGATCCTAAGCTAGGTAAAAACTATATATATTTCTACCTAAGCTATGTCACTTGATAGAATTATGATTCCAATCTAAGCTCGGTGCTAATGGAATTGGGAAGGTTACTAGGTATTAAATTAACCTAGATCCTGATACTACAAGGTATTATTGTAACCTAACCTAGTGTGTTAAACTATGGCACTTTGAATTATTTACCTATGTGGAAATTATCTAACCTAATTGCTAAGACCTATGGTGGGGGTTAGTTTTTAGTGTTATATCCTAAGGTATAAATTTTAATTCTACCTAAGATCTAACGTAAGCAAACTAATCTATCCTAAACTAATGGATAAGAATGGGGACTTAAGTGGTCATCGCATGCACTTGGTCGATGGTTCCAAGGGAATTTATGTTATAGATAAGGTTGGTAAATGCATACGGACTTCCATTTATGGCAGGGGTTAGATGACTTGGTGGAGGATTAGGTGGCAGTATCACTAAAAATGGAAATTCATGTTAATTTGGACTTGCACTCACCGACTTGGTAGGCGGTGGAAAGGAGGATTGAGTGGGAGATTTGGAATTAATGAAATTAATTGTTTTTGGTTCACGAGCCCAAACCACCTTGGTAGGCATGCCAATAGATTTTTCTTGGGTTGTTTCACTTTACATGTTCTCTAATTTTCACTCTGCGTGAACTCGGTTTTTCAACCAGCAGATTAAAATGCACTTCATGGCTATTTTTGAAGTTTCAAATCTATTTTCGTTACGGGGAATTTATAAGAGGTATTGTGGGAGAAGTATCTGGTCATTTGATCTTTCATGGAGAAGAGGAGAAGAAGTGAGCTTAGCTAGACGTCTTCTTCGATTTGACAGAGACACTATCAGGCATGATAGGCTCTAATGTTAAAATCTTTTGGTCTCCTCTAAGTGATTTCATAAAAACAACTTTGCTCTGTGTAGTTTAGTACATTGCATGTTTTCCTAGTTATTTGTTCTAGGTTTATTGAATCCTAGCTCTTTGATGTATCGAATCCATTTCAAAGAAAATGGTCTTGCTCGAAATATATTTTTGTGTTTGTATAAGCACAAAGAAAATGCATACACAGGGGAACTCTGTGATTCTACTTGGCATAAAGAAATATGGTAATCGTTGGTTTTAGTTTTTGTTTAACTTTAAACTATTGTTTTCTTGCTGAGTTTTCTTTGGAGATCCTTGGGTTCCTCCTATTTCTATAGAAACGAATGTCTTGTGATTTTAATCTGGAAGGAACCATGTTTTTATGGAATCTCGTCTGCAACTAGAGTTTTAGTTGAAACTTGTTATTTGGGATCTCGTTGATTGGGAGTCTAGATTATGTGACTCTTATGGTTTGTCTCATAGTTGTAAGAACCAGGTTGTGTTGCAGATGTGTTGTTCTTATTTTCCAACTTGATAAAACTCTGATTGAAGCCTAGAAACTATGTGTTACTATAATGAAAATTAGGGTCTGTCGTAAGCCCGTACTTGGTTTAGAGTTAGTATTTTATGGTGACCCTATAAGTTCTATAGGGAGTTCTTAATGAAAACGGTCTTGATATTTATTGAAGTATGGTTGAAATCTTTGTTACAATCTTTCAAATCATCCTTGTTGGTAACTAAGGATTGAAAGTTGATTATGTAAGGCAATTTTAAAGTTTACTTACTACACTTGATATTGCTTTACGACGCGGAAGTTTTCTATTGATTCAATGTGGGTAATATATATTGCAAGGAAATTCTAAGGATTTGTTTCTTATTTATCGTAATGATAACTGGGCAAGGCGTCGGTTCAGTTAAGAAGTTGTTTGGTTTTTCTTTTTTAAAATATAAACCATTAAAGGGGTTATAATTACCCAAACTAGATATAATCGGTAGAATGATTTGATTTGGTGAGAACTCCTACTGAACAAGGTGCTCGAGTTGTATTTTGAGACTTGGACATAAGGTATTTGTTGTAAATACTGCTTGGTCTTGTCATTTGGATTTAGTCTATTTTTGGATGAACTCTTGTAAACTCAGATCTCTTAATGAGACAGTTGCATGTTAAAGGGTTAGTTGCATATGCTTGGAGAAAACTGGAAATGATAGTCTTGCTAATTGTTTGGTAAACATTGAAATTTTGACTGGAAATCATTTGGTAGTTACCATTCTGGTTAGGAATTCAATCTTTTACTCTAGGAGTATTAAGTTGAGAAGCAAGGCAATTAATTCTATCTTGGTTGAACTCTTGGGTAAATTTTGAGTACGAGTTATTACTCGAATTTCATTTCTTAATTGGATCCATTGAATTAATATAGAGCTTACAAAGAATTATTTATAACTCTTCGTGTGTTATGGTTGTGATTAGCCCTCACTATTTTAATGTTCTATATGAAATGGATCAATTGCTTGATTAGGAGATCTTGTTTTTAAACAGGTTCATAAGCTTCTTCTTCTTACTGTAAAAATTATTTTGGATCACTTCCTTGGAATCTTTTATACATTCTTAAAATTGTAATTGGGTTGAAAAAGGAATTGTTATTTATGAAAGTGAAGGAAATGATTTCTGAAGTAGGATCATCTTGATAAGCTTTTTATTACTACAATTAGAATTAAATTCAATTGTTAAGGACCTTTGATTGACTGATCTTATAGGATAAAGTTAATCATTGTTGGTTAACCTTTTCTTATTTAACTTTGGACTGAAATAGAAAAGAAGGTGAATGATGATTGGTTTGTTGAAAAGAGAATGCAAATTGTTGGTTGAGTGATATTCTCCCTCTCCTTGGGTATTTTTATATTATCCTGTTGTGATGGATATCTTAAATAATGATAGATGATTCATCTTAATTAGAATCATGTTGTAAGAAACCTTTTTATCTTATGATAAATAACTAAGTATCGTATTCTATTGTGATGAGGTTTGGAAACAATGTGATTGTATGATCTGTTGTTGTTAAAGGAAATCAATAGGATCAATTTTATGTTAAAATGTTAAGATAGATAGTATATATATATATATATATATATATATCATATTCTCGCTCTTCCTCTTAGAAGTGATTTCGGGATGTTAATTCTCTTCTTTTTTTTAATTTGTAATTACTTATGCCTATTATATGATATACTAATTGATCCTTAAAGTAGGGTTGTTTTATGGAAGCAATTAGTTGAGTGCACTTCATTTTAAGGATTAGTGCTTATCATGCTCAATTCTTTAAACTAAATTGTGATAGTAATTTTTACAAATGGACATCGTAGGTGCTAAAAGAGGGCACAAACCTATAGGATGCATTGGTTGTTTTAAATCCAATTCTTGTAAAGAAATCTGATTGATCTTGAGATGTATTAAACTAAAAATTATAATCTTTCAAGGAATGTTGTTGTTACGTCGTGTCTAATTTTCACAAATCTTGTAAATGTATAAGTTTGACTATGAATTGGAAGTTGAGAATTTGTTTGCATTGGTTGTGTAAATTATCTTGTACCTTTGTCTATAGGAGGGAATCTTGTCTTGATGATATTCCTCTTATTATATATATGATTGGATGTGTATTCTTGATGAGTATTACAAAGGAATCTAGATGAATTCCCTAAGTAAGTTACAGTTAGATAAATGGCATAACACAACATTCTTATCTAAGTATTTCATTATATCATATGATGTGTAATGAACCTATAATGAAAACTACCGAATTTGTAAGAGACATAAAAGGGTGTGATAAACCCTAGAATTTGACTATGAGGAGGAGACTCTTCCTCTCTAGCAAAGATATAAATAAAAGAGGAAGATATGATTGTTAATGATTAAGACTTAATTATATTAAGTCTGTTATGTTACAACCTAATAGGTTGTTATGCTTCCTTAGGCGGTTAAGTATTTTTAAAAAGGAACTTATGTGGTTGTTTCCCTATTTTTGGATAACAGGTTGTTAAGCCAAAAACTAACGAATCTGGAAGCAATCTTAGGTTAATAAAGTTCTTAGGATTAATTAAATCTGACATTTAAAAGAACTTAAAGAGTGTTGGGCTCAAGGTTGGATGGGCTGCCAAAATCTGATTTTCCATCAATCCAAATTAAACTAATATAAGTAACCCTTTAGAGGTATGTACATCTTGAAGAGGTTGTTACGTAGGATGTTGGCACACGTCAACTGCAGGCTATACATTCGAGAAGATTAGGATCTCTCAAGGATATAGCACTCAGCAGCTTAACATGTGGCAACACCCTTCTGTATTGATCATCAAGATCTACACACTTTTGGACTTGTTCAAGTTTCGCTCTAGGTTTGGATAGTAACATAGTTAGGATATGAAGTAGCCCTCTTGGACTCAGGGTACCTTGGCACATGGGGTTAACCTAGGTTGACCCAGTAATCCAATTTACCCTAAGTCTTTGTGAGCCTCTTCCTATCATAACCTATGTTGTTGACTTGATTTAGGGTTAAACCTTGGGCAAGGGGACTGACAGAAGTCAATATAAGACATTCTAGATAACAATAGAGTGGGGTGAAGGACGTATTCTAGATTGACATGTATGTCGTCAAGGAATAAGTAATATGAACAGTATGTTAGAAATATTTGTCAAAAGTATCACAAGCTGCTAATTGCATTGTCTTATGTCACCTAGTCTAAGGATCATGATGCCGATGAATATTGGTAGCAAATATTCAGTTAGGTTCCTTAGATAGATCAATCAATACCCAAAATAGGGTAAGAGAACCAAGTATAAGAAGTACTCAGAAGAGTATTCAAAACTTAAAGTTACACATGAATAGATCGGTAGTTTACCGAGTCATGGGATGAATAGATCGGTAGCTCACCGAGTCATTACAACTGCATATGGTTATCTATTATAAGAATGGTTGTTATGAAATGTGTGTTCTAAATTATGTATTTAGAATAGAGAACATTAATCATGCAATTTTTTTTCCTTGTTTCTAAAGTCTTAAAAATGGGAATGTTACAAAATCACTTAGTGCTAAGGGTTATAAAGGATTCCATAAGCCTTTGTATGGCACTAGGATCTATAACAAGGGTTAAAATGGGAAAATATAGCTAGGGTCTCATATCAGAGAAGCTTATAGGAGTTGAGTCTCTGTCATTTAATATGTATGGTCTGAGATGACCCTTTTTACTGTAATGTGGCTACTAGAACTATTTTAAATCAATATATGGGTTTGTTTTGTATATCATGCTTAAGGGTGTAAACCCTCATGTTATATGACTATCATGGCTCAGATCTAGTTTATTATGCTTATTACAATGTTATTTAGTTTCTGTAATGCATTAAGGTGTGGATTTATTAGTTGCTCCTTCTACCTTTTTAAATAAGTGAATGTACTTCTACTTCTACAAATCATCCTCCATTAATGGTGGAACCTTCTCAAAAATCTCACATAAAGGAGGGTCTCGGTGCCTACACATGCCTCAGGTGAGCACCCAGTGCCCCCTGGGTGATAGGCAGGTGTGCTTGGGGTTAGAAAATAGTATTGAGGGTAAATAAATGACTACATCTTGGTTCCATTTTTGGGACCTCTTTTTGAAGTTGTTGTGAGAATGGTGCGTGATAATAGAGTGCTTGACCTTGAACAGTGTCGAAGCATGGCTTAAAATTACAGAGGATGCTTTTTCTTAGATATTTAGTACTAGACCTAAGTTTTATACACGTAAATGGGTAGAAAAACATCTGTATCATGAGTCGTATGATACCATATTTTGTTGTTTTTCAGTGGAATTGTATGAATGGTTTTGGAGTATGCATCTAGATCAAGCTGGTACTATAGACCTCACGTATGGACCTAAAAGGAGTATCATAGGCTGCATGATGTTGATTTGACTTGGACATGTGTTATTGATCATTGGTGGAGTAGAGTGTTGACAAGTTACACCTTGGGGTACACGTGATTTCTACATATTCTTCTCTAGAGATTATTGAGTTTGAGTTCTTGAGGGAACCAAGAGGATCATTCTTATGTGTTATCCCTTTAGCTATAAAGATCCTAATCATTACACTCATTTTGGAAGCATTTCCTATGGCCGGTTAAGCTTCTTCTAAGTGTTGGGTGAGGAAGCTAGGGTGGAAGAAGATGGCGGACCTTGCGGCTGAAAAGGAGAGGGAAGAAAGACGACTTAAGTATAATGAATCTTGTGAGAGGGAGTTAGATAGACAATATGAAGTTGTAGGAGCAATGGAATTATGGAGGTAGATGTTGTGGGAAGGAATTGAGGTTTGTGTCGAGGATGTGGATCCTAAGCAGTTTGTGCTACCCCATCTTGAAAGGCATGGGAGAGAGACCCTTCACTTCGATAAGAGCTTGTCACTTGGAGAAAGAATAGCCATCGGTGCACATTTGAATCTACTTGGTGACCAACTCCTCGCGCTTAGTTTTCTAAATCTAGAGTTGATTATTGCTAACCTAGTTTCTATTGGTGGAAGTGACTGATAAGCACCGAGGAGGTATAAATTTTCATTTGACACATCTATGGCTGCACAATCATTTCCTATGTTTGGAGGTATATTTTATGGAGCAGAATTTGGGAAAATTACAAGTACACAAAGCTTGGGTATCACATCTAGAAGTAGTGTGAGAAACACATCCGTAGCAATACAATATCATAGACCATTAGTGTATAGTTCAACATGACAAGGGGACACAAGACGTAACCACTTTCGAGACCTTTACCGCTTATGGGCGGTGGGTTTGGTGGAATAGGAACTAGCGGACCTAGTGGACCTAGCAGATCTAGGGATCTATTGGGTCGAGGAATATGCGCTAGTGGATCTAGTGGATCTGGTGGTAGAGGTAACATCGGATGAAATCAAGGTTCTAGATTAGGCGGAAAAGGGCCTCAACCACCTTAGCAAGTATTTTTGAAATGTCTTTACATCTACCAGATTATAAAAGGCATTGAGGATGTTGTAGAGCATGTACACAAATGTGAGCTGATATGGTGCATGAAGGGGATCACTACCCCGAATGGAAGGCAAGTTAGTCTATAACAATGTTGCAAGGATGTGTGCATAGTTCGTACCATAAATATGACCCCCACCAGATAGTGGTAGATTACACCGCATTGTGTAATGCCTTCTTAGCTGAATTTCATATTCCTAAGTTTGAACAAAAGAGCATTAGCACATTAAAGGAAATTCAACAAGGTATGGAAGAGAGTGTACGGGTATATGATGCACATTTTAAGAATCTGTTATCAAATTTGTCTTATGATATTCATCCTTCTCATCCTACTCAATGGTTTATTGGAGGATTAATAACACCTTTGAGGAGGGCATTTTTACATAAGACTTTCACAGACCCACGCAAGGCCTTGGAGGCTGCCCTGTGCACTGAGGTTGTAGGAAGCATGGATACCAGTGTTAGCCCTTTTCTTGAAGATCAAATTACTGCAATGGCCAAGTAGCTGGAGAATCTATCTATGAACTTGGAGCATGTGACTTGTTATGTTCTATGGTGCATGGATTGTGAGGTAGAGGGGCAAATGAAAGATAGTTGTCCTCGAGATCGGTGCGTGCCATAACAATAGACTCGTGATATTTTCCATAGAGATCATGATATAAGTAGGTATCTTCTACTGCAGCGTATGATCCACAAGAATGTATCTTACTATTGTAAGATTTATAATTCTACTACTCATGACACCAAGGATTGTAGATTGATTGACCAGATACATGATGTCATTGATATTTTTGTGTGTCAGACCATCATTTCAAACAATTCCAAGGATGATGGTCATCACTATGAAGGATGTGGAGATGGAGGAGCTCATGGAAGAGGCTTTCGAGGAGGATTTAGAGGTTGTGGAAATCACAGAGGTGGAAGAGGTGAATTCCCTCGTATAACCTATTATAATTGTGGGTCCACAGAGCATTACAAGTGCAAGTGCCCTAATTTTTACAATGCTCTTGGTGTGGAAAGAAGTACAAGTATGAGGAATTCCCGAGATATTTAAATATGTGATCCGTAAACATCGGAAAGAAAAAGGAACCGGGATGGTAAACATTAAGAAAATAGACTCACGGTGGATGCGAAGGGTGGCACGTGAGTCGAATTAGAACATGTACTAGTGACGACATGAGCTAAGGATGTGTGCACCAAGGAGAAACCAAATCGAGTCCATTTATTATAAGAGAAGAGGTGTTGTATGGGAAGTATCTAGACCCTACCCATTAGAAGGAATTCTATCAAGAGACCATGGACATGATCAGGAGTCTTCAAGGGGAAATTCAATGTTTGAAGGAGAAATCTAGGAAGTTGGGGTAGAAGAAAAGCACTGAGGTTCCTCAGTTAGATATAGATGATGTTAGAGAGGTGTGTAAGATATTACACCAAGAGACTATCATTCCTTTGTTAGGGAAATGGTTGAGGGATAAGATACCAAGTTCTTGAGTAGAGTGCAAGAGGTAGGTTTTGTATGTTAACCTTCCTTCCCATAGCCTCAACTATGATAAGGATATTACCTTGAATGTAGTTTTTGATGGATGAATCCTAAGTAATATTTTGATTGACACGGGTGTGGAATTTAATGTTCTCACCTTGGATGCTTGGAATCAAATGGGAAGGCCCCATTACAGCCATCTTCAAATGTATTGTATATGGCCAATAATACAAAGGCAATTCCCATTGGTGTTTTAAAGGATGTTATCACTATCCAAGGGGTAAAATTCACTAGAGACTTAAAGTCTTAGCACTTGTTGAGGCGGATAACTTTCCAGTGTTACTTGGGCACCCATGGTGCTATAATAACAATGTTTACTTACATTTCACTAATGGGTATATAAGTTTTGGGAACAAAAAGGAATGGGCTATCATTCCTTTGACAAATGGGAAGTCAATGCCCTATATTGAGCCTTTAGGAGAAGAAGACCTAGATAGGATTTTCTTGTGCACTATTTAGGACCCTGAAGTTGTGTAACCAATAAAGGAGGGATTTATTTAGTGGGAAGATGCTCAATCTATAAGTGATACAACCAGTGTGGCATGTGACAATTGGGCACACAAGACATATGAGTTGGTCAGAAGGTAGTTAAGAGGATCTCTAACAAGAGTAATAAAGGTGTGCTTATTCAAGCACTTAGAAGGAAAGAAGTTGCCAAGTTATTCTGGAGGAGCCAACCCCGAACCTATGAGGAAATGGAGACCCAAAGGAGAAGTGAGATCGAAAGGAAATGGATGATCAGTATACCTTGTTGAGGACTACAAAAATTGGTGGATGACACATCGTCATAGCCTTCTAGAGTGGTGCAAAGTGAGAATCACATTCTCTATTAGGTTTTCTTGGAGCAATGCACCTACTATCATACAATATTATCATGGGAAGGAACCCACCTTGTTTCATGTCCAAACATGTGAGAAGGCCTAGATGGAAGGTGCGGAAGCCTTACCACCTTCTTTATGGGTGCATAAGTTGTACTCCACCTTACAAGGTTGCACGTGCACATAGTACATTCACTCATAGATGCACCATCGAGACAGAAATTAGTAGGAGCGACGGATGACCTCCTTCAAGCTTTCAAATATCGGAGTACCAAACCATCGGTGGATGAGGCGTTACAGGTTGTTAAGAACCTAATGATGGGAGATAGTTCCATGTCGAGGATAGAATACTAGAATTATAGGGTGAACTTGGCTTATAAGTGCACTTTGATAAGGAAGAATCAGAGGAGATACAACTTGAGTGTGCATGCATGGAAAAAGAGAAAGGAAAAATGGTCTACGTGGTCGATGGTGAAGAAGTGGAAAATTTGGATGTTAACCATACTAAAGGTACATGTGAAGTTATGGATGGTGCTAATGAGCAAGCATGCACCTACCATAAACCCGTTAAAACCAAGAAGGTTAACATTGGTTCATAGGCCGAACCTAAGGAGGCTACTATTGAATACTATTGGTTAGAAAAGGAGGTTTTGAAGATCATTGATCTATTGCACAAGTTTCAAGAATTATTTCACATGGGTACCATGAGCTTAAAGGCATTCACCACTCCTTGGGGAGATGAAAATCAAGTTAAAGTAAGGTGCATGCCAAATTCATAAGATACCTTATCGAATGAATCCAAATCTTTGCATCAAATTTAAGGAGGAGATTGACAAGATGATCGCATCAAGCATCATTGAGTCCGTTGAGGAATTGGAATGGATAAGTTTGATGGTCATCAAGCACTAAGAAGGATGGGAGGATAAGGATATGTGTTGATTATAAGGATTTGAATGCGGTATGTGTTATTGACCCTTTTCTAATCCCCTTCACTGAGGAGATCCTGGAAGGAGTAGCCGGGTGTGAGATCTATTCTTTCATAGATGGATTCTCAGGATATCATCAGGTTAGAATTACAAAGGAAGACCAAGAAAAGACAACTTTCACCACTGAATGGGGAATATTTTCCTACACAGTCATGCCTTTTGGATTGAATAATGTGCCTATTGTGTTTTCACGCATTGTGGTGTAGGAATTTCAAGAATTCATCCATAAGTTTCTTCAAGTCTACCTTGATGATTGGACAATATATGGATTAGTAAGAGATCATTGTGAAAATTTGAGGCTAATGTTTTAAAGATGTTGGCAATTGAGGATATCCCTCAATATTAAGAAATGTGTTTTTACTACTCCATTTGGAACCCTTTTAGGGCATATCATATGTAAGGAAGGCTTGTTGGTGGATCTTGCCAAAGTTTCTCATTATTGTGGGATTGTGGGAGCCTACACAGTCGAGTTTAGTGCACGGATTCCTTGGGCATATGAGGTATTACCGTAAATTTATCAAGGGGTATGCCAAGATCATCATGCCATTGGAAGAGTTAATAAAACACAAAAGTGTATTTCACTAGGGAGAGACACAGAAAATGGCATTTGATACATTGAAGAAATATCTTATCACTACACCCATATTATGCTTTCCTTCTTGGGATAAGCCATTCCATGTACATGTTGATGCTTTAGGGATGGCGATTGGGGCAATCTTAACACAACTTGGAGAAGGAATTGTTGACCACCCCTTGTGTTTTTCTAGTAGGAAGTTGACACCAGTAGATTAGAACTATACTACTACTGAGCGCGAAGCATTGTCAATGATCTACGTACTGCACAAATTTAGGTAGTATCTGCTGGAAACACCCTTTATCTTCTACACGGACCATATGGCATTGAATTACCTAGTAAAAAAGCCCATTTTACAAAGGTGCATATGTTGATGGGTATTTTTGTTTCAAGAATTTGAGTTTACGGTAGTTGTGAAACTAGGTAAGAGTAATTTGGAACCTAACCATTTATCGAGGATTGACTCAGGGGAGGATGGGCAGAGCATTAAGGATACAATTTCGGATGTGTAACTATTTATATTACAAAGTGTGTTCCCTCGACTTGAAGATATAGCTATGTTTCTCAAAATGTGTGTGGCATCGAGAGGAATGAATACTTTAGAAAGGAAGCGGTTATCCATATGCACCGTGCCCTACAAAGTTAATTAGTGGAGATTTATACAAGCTAGTCCGTGATGAGGTTTTACGTTAGGTGTTTGCTATATCATGAATGCGTTGCAATCATGGAGGAAACACATGGTGGGATTATAGGAGGACACTATGTAGGGAATGCAACCACGCATAATATCCTTCTAGCAGGTTTTTGGTGGGAAATGGTTTACAAGGATTATATTGAGTTTTGCAAGGCCTATGACCATTTTCATTGCCTTGAAAACCAGGGAGAAGAGAAGAGATGCCATTGATACCGATTGCTGAGTGCGAGAACCATTTGATAAGTGGGAAATTGATTTTGTAGGACCTATTTCACCCAAAACAAAGGATTAGTTTGCACTATATCATTACTTGCATAGATTATCTTACGAGGTGGGTAGATGTGACACCTACAAAGGATTTCTAGGTTCTTGTAGGAAATATAATCAACGAGATATGGATGTCCATTAAGTTTAACTAGTGATAGGGGTATCATTTCTTGAATGAGATATCAAAATCATATTGGCATAATTCATGGTAGCCCACCACAAGACTACCCCCTATCACCCGTGAAGCTAATGGAACTATCGAGGCATTTAACAAGATATTGAGTCACATAGTGGCCAAAATTAGTGATGTAGGAAGAAGAGATTGGGATGATAAAGTTTCTGTTGTGTTATGGTCATATCGGACTACTTATAAAAGACTGAATAAGGCCACACCTTTTCAATTGGTTTTTGGCACGGAAGCAGTGTTACCCATTGAATTCATGTCACCATCACTGTATATAGCATGCGCAAGAGGGTTAGTTGATGAACAAGCACTTGAGGAGAGGATTGATAAGTTAATGTAGTTAGATGAGAGGTGGGATATTTCTCACTAGAGTTAGAAAATAGAAAACCCGTGTAGAAGGCATGACATGATAAACACATCAAGAACAAAAAATTTGAGGTTAGGCAGATGGTTCTATTGTAAGACTTTAAGTTTCTAGGCCATACTTGAAATTCAAATTCCATTGGATGGGCCCATACATTATATCCTATATACTTGATTCAGGCACTTGCTAGTTACAAGCGTTGGATGGAACACGGTTACCAGGCCAATTTCAATGGGAGTAGGCTGAAGCCCTACTATAAATAAGTCTTCCTTGTGTTTGTAAATAAGGAAGTATTTCCATTTAGCCTAGGATTTCCCTTAATGCATTTCCTTTCTTTTTTTGTTGTGTATGTGTTATGCGCCCGTAGCCACTTAAAATTTCAAAAGTTTTCTATGTGTAGAGGATCCATACATCTATTTTTGTGTGGGGTGGAGTGATGTGACAAGTAATGGAAGTTGGTAATGGAATTTTTGTTTCAATGGCCCGGTTAAAGCATTAAAAGCATGTAGTTTGAAAGACTTCATGTGGAAAAGGTAAACATGAGGAATTTGGTTTCGAAAGGTTTTACAAAAACCATGTTACAAGGGTAAGAAGTGTAGGAACAACATGAGGTAGGCGATGTCAAAATTAGGATTATGGTAGAAGAAGTGCCTTCAAAGACTACAAGTGTGCATGTAAGGATCTTCGATAAGTAAAGGTTTTTGTGCACCATAAGGTTGTAGAAGTTTTTTTGCATAATTGGGCATGGGGGTAAAAGTGTTGAAGGTGTATTTAGAAGAAAAATACACCTTTATTGCGGTATGCTAGTAGGTGGCATTGCATTTAATACGAAAAAAATAAAAGTTATAAGTAGAAGGTCGAGTGCATTATTGTTTGCCTTTCATTTGTGTTATTGAACAGGGAATATCCTCTACCTATTTAGTGAATTATTTGGTAGCTATGATGATAAAGTGATGTCTTTGTGATGAACGAGGGTTGATGAGACAAATGAGGTCAAGCCCCCATTGCGAAAAGGGACATAGATCTTGAGTGGGTTACAAATCCTAATTGGGTATGTGAGTGAGATTAGAATGTTGTTGACATTTAACACATTTATTGATGTACATGCAACAATCTTGATTGAACATGGGTCGATGTGCTAGCCCACCATAGGATGCATTTAGTGAAAACCATACATTAAAATGTCCACCACATATACCGTCATGGAATTCTTGAATTACTTAAGTGGATTCATGGGATATGAGACATCATAACAATATGTCGTTAAATATGTGTTTGTATAGAACACCACCTACGATGACATATCAGGTAGAATGTTGAAGAAAATATCACTTGGTATTTTTTGATAAACCAGATGATATTTTTTATTGTGATAGATAGTTGTAGATTTGAGTATACCAAAGGTCATTGGATTTTCTTTGATGAGATTGATATAAGGGATATCATTTTTGTGGGATGATTGATCAATTATATGTACAAAAACAAACAATTTGGAATCATCACCGATAGGGAATGAGTGATGCAAGTGAAGCCATGGTTTCGTGAATTTGTTAAAAGATCATGGAATTTTTTGGATGATGTAATGATAAAAGGATTTTAAGATAAATTAAACAATGGTTATATATTTTTGTAGAACTTCATTTTTGATGGAGTATATTCTTAATTGATGGTGATTAAGATAATATTAAAAAATAAATGCATGATACTAAATATGTAACAACACCGAATATAAACAATTAAGTATAAGGGAGAGGAGCTAGTAGTTTTGCACCCTAAGTTGAGGGTGTACAAAACACATAAATACATCAAATTTTGAAAATATAACCATTGTTGAATTTCTCTTAAAATCCTTTGATCATTACATCATCCAAAAATTCCACGATCTTCTAACAAATTCATGGACACCATGGCTTCACTTGCATCACTCATCCCCTACCGAACCGATGATTCCAAACTATTTTATTGTACATAGAATTGATCAATCATCCCACAAAAATGAACTCTCTTATATCAATCTCATCGAAGACAATCAAAAGACCTTTGGTATACTCAAATCTACGACTATCTATCACAATAAAAAAATACCATCTGGTTTATCAAAAATGCTAAGTGATATTTTCTTCAATGTTCTCGCCGATTTTTATCGTAGGTGGTGTTCTATACAAACAAATATTTAATGACATATTGTTATGATGTCTCAAATCCCATGAATCCACTTAAGTAATTCAAGAATTCCATGATGGTATATGTGGTGGACACTTTAACGGTATGGTTTTCACTAAATGCATCCTACGGTTGGGATATTACTAGCTCATGCTCAATCAAGATTGTTGCATGTACATCAAGAAATGTGTTAAATGTCAAAAACATTCTAATCTCACTCACATATCTAGTTAGGATTTGCAACCCACTCAAGATCTATGGCCCTTTTCACAATGGGGGCTTGACCTCATTCATCTCATCAACCCTCATTCATCACAAAGACATCACTCTATCATCATAGCTACCGAATACTTTGACATCCCTTACAAACTAATCACGAGACAGAGAAAATATTTCAAGAATAAGGAAGTTAAAAAATTATGTGACACATTCAATATCAAATGAAGCTTTTCATCACATTATTATCCACAAGAAAATGAATTAGTTGAAGCTTCTAATAAAAAATCAACAAAATCCTCAAGAAAACCGTCGACCAAGAAGGTAGGAATTGACATCTCCAAATCCCATTTTCTCTCTAGTCTTATCAAAATAGAATTCATACTCCTATAGTACTAACCATTTTTCTTTAACCTATGGCTCCAAGGTGGTCATACACCTTGAAATTAAAATCTCGTCACTACATCTATCCCTCGGAGACTTCATCTCTCGATGAGGATTAATGTCAAGAATGTTTAACACAATTGGAGTTATTAGATGAATGTTTCCTAAAATTCCTTGAACACCATCATGTCTATCAAGAGCGCATCAAACGTGATCTAAACATGTCAAAGAATGTGAATTCAATATTGGTGATCTCTTCCTCAAAGAAAATAAAAATGTCACTACTTTGGAAAGGAGTAAACATGGAAATTTTTCCCCCAACTGGATCGGTCCATATGTCATCACTCACAAGTATGGGTCGAGAGCTTATCATCTAGCCTCCTTATGGTACACTTGAAAAGGAATCTTTAAATTCCTTGCACTTATGGACTTTCTACTTTTATGCCTCTCCCAATTTTGACCTTAATAATTTGAAATCTAATTCTTATAATTATTGACCCCTATAATTATCCTTAACCTAGTGTTTCCTCCTATCCACACGTGGATCTCCGGGCATTAACCACATCTTCTTCATATTCCTCTTCTATCAATATTTTATCTTATAGTCATCCTTCCATTAATTTATATTTCCCTACCTTTTCTAACATTTTCTCCTATATTGTTATTCAAAATAATAATAAAAATTAAAATTTGGGGAATGCTAATAATCATCAATCATCTCCTTGACCCTCCTACCATAAAATTACTTAATAGAGGCCTAGGTTTTTCCATCACACATAATTACATTCCTATTAAGGATATTATTGTTAACCTCGAACAAGTTTTATTCGGACTACCTGATTCCTCGGGCGAAGAAATTAGGTAAGATTATGTCGTCCTTCTAAGAAAAACTAAACCTCCTAAAAGTAATATAACTAAAGAAGAGAATATTGCTCTAAATAACCTTCAAAATAATTAAAACCTTTCCATTGTTAAAGTTGATAAAGGAAATGTCATTGTTGTGCTTAATCGCGTTGACTACATTTCTAACATGATTGAACACCTAAATTATGGTAGTTATAAGAAATTAAATAAGAATCCTATTAATAAAATTTTAAGATTAGTATCTAATGCTATAAAGTGCTCATCATTAGAAGCTAATATTAAGAAAAATATTATTCCTTCTATGGAAATCACCCCGAGAACTTACGTCCACCAAAAATCCATAAGCCTCGGTGCTCCTATTGAGCCTAGAAATGACTAAGTCCCGAGCGGGGATGAGCACGCGTGGAAGGCAATATAGGAATAAGGTGCATGATGAAGAGCATGCAGGGAGAACTAAGTTCACGCAAACCATTTGAACAGTTGAGTAGTTCTAGAATAAAGGGCTTGAGTAAACATGGAGCGCGCAGAGGTTGGCGTGCTTTGATGTAGAGGAGGGTTCTAATACTTAGCCGCATTGAGGAATATAGTGTTGCATGAAAATCATGTGAGGATGTGGTTAGGCATGATAAATGGATAAGGTTAGTGCATGAAGACTTGCGGCCTAAGGAAATAATATTCCAGGGAATAATCAAGGGTTAATCATTGTGCTTAAAAGATTGTAAAGTGGAAATTAATCATAACTTTTGCAAGTTGGCATATGCATTTAATTATGATGGAGCATGATCCCTCTTGGCATGTGATCTACTCATGAGTAATCTTGAGGTAGTGGGGAAAGATCCCACTCTATTTAAGAATGTGTTTGGGTCCAAAACAGATGGTGTAAGCATAGGTGTGGGTGTATGGGGATGTGAAGGGCTGCGAGGAAATGAGAGATGATGTAAGAGGAAGAAGATGTGTGATGCAAGGCACGAGATATTTTGGGTGCATAGGAGAGAGCATGGATAAGACCCTTTGAGTAGAGTCATTTTGTAGAGCTAGGATGTTATTTCATGATGTATTCGGTCTGCTATGACCCTTTTGATGTAATCTAGCTACTATAAATAGTTATGAATCAATGAATATGATGGATTGTTATAAATATATCTTTGTTTATGGGTCCAAACCCTAATGTTCTTCATATTGCTCATGGTTCAGATCTGATTTCTTTGTGATGTTGTAGTATTTACTTTTACATTATGGTGCATCTGTGTTTAGATCTAGTTTCTTCACTTTTATGCTAGAATGAATACATGTGTTTCTATTTCTGCAAACATTCCTCCATTAATGGCAAATCATTCTTACAAGGATCACATAAAGGAGGGGCTCAAAACCCTCGTGTGCTCAGGGTGAGCACCCAGTCAGGCCGGTGATGTCTAGCATGCTTGGGGTTTAAAGGGAGTAGGTAAAGGTGACTACATTTTGGTTCCATTGCTGGGACCTCTTTTGAAGTTGTTGTAAGAATGGTGTGTGATGACAAAATGCTTGACCTTGGACAATGTCAAGACTTGGCTTAAGAACATGGAGGATGATTTTGCACAATGATTCAACACTAGACCTGAGTTTGATGCACATAAATGGGTAGAGGAGCATCTAGTATCATGAGCTTTATGAGATTATTTTGTTGTTTTCTAGTAGAACTGTATGAATAGTTGTTGGCATATGCATCAAGGAAGAGTTGGTATTATCAACCTCGTGTTTAGACCCAAGAAGATTATAAGTGGCTTCATGATGTTGATCTAACCTGGACTCATGTTGTTGATCATTGGTGGAGTGGTGTGTTGACTAGCTATATGTTGGAGTATACGGTTTCTACGTACTCTTTCCCAGAGGTTGCTTTGAGTTTGAGTTCTTGCGAGAACCAAGAGGATATTTCTTGTGAATTATACCATTATCCATCAAGATCCTAATCATCACTCGACTTTGGAAGAATTTTCTATGGCTAGCTAAATTCCCACTAGCTGCGGGGTAAAGAAGCTAGTGTGGTGAGAGATGGTGGATCCTATGACAAAAGTGGAGAGAGAGGAAAATGGATTAATTATAATGAATCACAAGAGATGGAATTGACAAGACAATGTGAAGTTACAGGATCGATGGAATTATGGAGGTAGACATTGCGGGAAGGATTTGAGGTTCACACGAGAGGACATGGAACCTGAGTAGTCTATGTTACCCCATCTTGGAAAGCACGGAGAAGAACCCCTCAACTTCTAATGAGATCTCATCGTATGAAGAAAGGAGAAGAATCATAGGCACACATCTAAACCCACCATGTGACCAAACCCTTGCGCTTAGTTTCCCAATTTTTGAGACAAGTATTTCTAATTCGGTTGGCATTGGTAAGAAAGCAACATCATGTAGATATCATTTTACATTACATCCATCTATGGCCATGTAGACATTTCTAGTGTTTGGTGGAATCCTATCAGGCACATCATTTGGACAAGGTGTGGGTACATAGAGTTTGGGTATCACGTCTGGAAGTGGTTCAACATCACAGACTGTTAGTGCATAGTTCAACACAATGGTGGGGACACAGATTGGAACTACTTTGGGCCCTTTTCCTGCTATAGGAAGAGGATCCAGTGGATTTGGAGGGATAGCAGTTAATGGATCTAGTGGTTCTGGTGGTGGAGGAAACACAGGAGGGAACCAAGGTTATGGACCTAGTGTACAAGGACCTCAACCACCTCAACAGTGTTTTATGAGATGTCTTTACATTTACCTGATTACAAAGGTGTTGAGGATGTTGCAGAGCATGTACACAAGTGTGAGTTTCTATGGCACGCTAAGGGTATCACTACCCTAAAGTAGAAGGCAAGTTAGTTTGCAACCACATTATAAGGGTGCACACATAGTTGGTACCAAAAGTATGAACCACATCAGACGATGGTGGATTATACCACACTATGTGATGCCTTTTTGGTAGAATTCCACATTCCTGAATTTTAGCAGAAGAGCATCAATGTGCTCAAGGAGATTCTAGGCTCTGCGCACGTGGTTGATGAGTGCGAGAGGAAGGTCTTACATGTTAATATTCCCCCTCATAGTCTTGATTATGAAAAGGAAATTATGTTGAATGTGGTTGTTGATGGATGGATCCTAAGAAACATACTAATTGACATGGGTGTAGAGGTCAATTTCCTTACTTTGGATGCATGGAATTAGATGGGGAGGCCTCCATTGCATCCCTCTTCAAATGTGTTGTATATGGTGAATAGGAAAAAGGATATGCCCATCGGAGTCTTGAAGGATACTTCCATAACCATTCAAGGGGCTAATTTTACTAGGTATTTTGAAGTCTTAGCACTTTCCAAGGTAGATAACTTCCTAACATTACTTGGATGCCCTTGGTGTTATGTAAATAATGTTGATTTGTGCTTTAACAAGGGATACATCAGTTTTGAGAACAAATAGGAGCGCATCATTATTCCACTAATAGATGGGAGGTCTGCGCCTTATGTAGAGCCTTTAGGAGAAGAGGACCTAGATAGAATCTATGTGCGCACCATTAGAGACCCCAAGGTTATTCATCCATCAAGAGAAGGATTCATTTAGTGGGAAGATGCTCAATCTATAAGTGATACACTGACTAGCATTGCATGTAATAATTGGGTGCATGGGACCTATGAGTTGGTTGGAAGATGATTGAAGGGAACTATACTCGAAGTTTTCATAGCACACTCGAGTTAGGCACTTGGGAGGTGGACATGTCAAGTACAAAGGAGGAATATGAAAACTTATACCTTGTGCACAACAACAATACGTTGGTGGGTAGATCATCAAGACAATCTTCTAGAATGTCACGAAAGTGAGAATTTTATTCTCTCATTAGGTTTCTCCAAAGAAATGCACCTCTAAAATATGTGGCTATGATGGGAAGGAATACACCTCATTTCATGTCCAGAATGTGAGAGAGCCTAGATGGTAAGCCTAGAAGCCTTACCTCCCTCACTATGGGTGCATAAGTTCTATTCCACCTTGCATGGTTATGCATGTGCATGTTATATCCATTCGAGCTATGTTTTCAAATGGTAAATTGGAAAGAGTTGATGGTGGATATTATTCAAAATTTTGAGTATCTAAGTCCTAAGCCATCGGTGAATGAGGCGTTGCAGGTAGTCAAGTGCCTTACTCTAGGAGATTGTGTTATGGCTGAAGACCGAATCCTAGATTTTCTAGGGGAACCTAGCTTGGAGGCACACTTCAAGGAAGGAGAAATGGAGGAGATACAGTTTGAGTGCGCCTACCTGGAGAAATAAAAGGGAAAGTTGGTGTACCTGATAGATGATGAGGAAGTAGAAAACTTGGATGTTGATCATATGGAAGGCACGTGAGTCTTAGAAAATGCAGATGATAAAGCACACTTTTACCATGAACCCTTGACAATGAAGAAGGTCAACACTGGTATAGAAGTAGAGCCAAAAGAAGATGTCATTGGAGATTATTGGATGGACTAGGAGGTTTTAAAGATAATTGAGTTGTTACGTGACTTTCAAGATTTGTTCCCACGCGGATACCATGAGTTAAAAGGAGTTCATCACTCATTGGGAGAAATATGGATTAAGTTGAAGGAAGGTGCACACCCAATTAGGAAGAGACCTTATAGGATGAATCTGAATTTGCACGTAAAATTTAAAGAGGATATTGATAAGATGATAGAATCTGAAATCATTGAAAAAATTGAAGAATCTGAATGGGTGAGCCTAATGTTAATTAGTATCAATAAGGATGGGAGGATAAGGATACATGTAGACTATAGAGATTTTAAGGTTGCATGTGTCATATATCCTTTTCCAACCCCATTCTTGAAGAGATATTAGAAGGTGTAGCAAGGTGAGAGATTTATTCTTTTACGAAATAGATTCTTAGGTTATCACCATTAATGATTACGAAGGAAGACCAAGAGAAGACTACTTTCACCACTTGAATGATAAAGTTTTACTTACATGATTATTCCCTTTGGACTTAAGAATGTGCATATTGTATTTTCACACATTGTGGTACAAGCATTCCAAGACTTTATTCATAAGTTTCTACAAGTCTGCCTGGATGATTGGATAGTGTATGGACTAGTGAAAGACTATTATAAAAATTTAAGATTGATTTTTAAGAGGTATGGGAAGTTAAGTATCTCTCTAAACATTAAGAAATGTGTCTTTCTATTCCTTTTAGCACATTTCTAGGTCATTTTATTTGCAAGGAAGGCTTATTGGTAGATCCTACCAAAGTTGTTGTTATCTTGGGATTGGAGGAGCCTACCAATCAAAGTGTGGTGGATTTTATTCTTAGGGCATACGGGTTACTACAGAAAATTCATCAAAGGCTATGCTAGAATCTTTGTGCCATTAGAATATTTGTTTAAACATAAGAGTAAATTCTATTTGGGTAAGGCACAACAGTGGATTTTGACACATTAAAGGAGAAACTTGATGTTGTACCAATTTTCCACTTTTCCTCATGGGACAAGCCCTTTCATGTGTATTTTGATGCATCAAGGTTGACAATTGGAGTAGTGTTAACACATCCTGGAGAAGGGATTATTGATCACGCTTTATGTTTTGCAAAGAGAAAATTAACCCCCAGATGAGAAGAATTACACCACATGGGTGTGAAGCGTTGTCTATGATTTATGTGTTGCATAAGTTTAGGTAGTACGTGTTAGCTACTCTATATATCTTTTACATAGATGACATGACACCTAAGTACTTGGTAAACAAACCTATTTTACAAGGGCACATATGTCATTCGATCTTGTTATTTCAGAGTTTGAATTTTTAGTCATAGTAAAACCAGGAAAGAGCAATTTAGGACCTGACCATCTATCACGGATTAATTTAGCCAAGGATGCACACATCATTGAGGACACAATTTTGCATGCAAATTTGTTCCGATTATAATGCTCACCCTCGATTTGGAATATATTGTTATTTTCTTATGAATGTGTGTGGCGCTGAAGGAATGAATGCTCTAGAGAAGAAGCGATTGGCTATTATACACACCGCGCCTATATATTGGTCGGCGGTACCCATATAACCTAGGTCGAGATGAGGTTTTACGTTGGTGTGTGTTGGAACATGAATGTACTACAATCATGGAAGAAGCTCATGATGGCATTACAGGTGGTCATTATGTAGGAAATGTGACTGTGCATAAGATCCTATTGGCAAGCCTTTCGTGGGAGATAATTTATAAGGATTGTATAGAATATTGCAAGGCCTGTGACCATTTTCAACACCTTGGAAAGTCAAGGCAAAGAGATGAAATGTCGTTAAGACCTATTGTTAGTGTAGAGCCATTTGAAAAATGGGAAATTGAATTTGTAGGCCCTATTTCCCTAGCCATGCGTAGGATAGGTTCGCACTATATTATCACTTGTACAAACTATCTTATGAGGTTGGCAAAAGTGACACCTATGAAGGATTACATTACGGCTACATCAGCTAGGTTCTTATGGGAGAATATAATCAATAGGTATAGATGCCTTTTGAGTTGAACAAGTGATAGGGGTACTCATTTCTTGAATGAGACTGTTAAAATATTATTGGCAGAGTTTATGGTGGCCCATCACAAAACTACGCCGTATCACCCTCAGCTAATATGACTATTGAGGCCTTTAACAAGATATTGAGCCATGCATTGAATAAGATTTGTGATGTCAAAAGGAGAGGTTGGGATGATAAAGTCTCTGGAGTATTATGGATATATCGGATGAATTATAAAATATTGAACAAGGCCACACCTTTTCAATCGTGTTCAAAGCAGTTGTTCATCCCATTGAATTTATGTTACCATCCTTGTGTATTGCGCACGTAAGAGGATTGGCTAATGAGAAAGCACTTGAAGAGCACATTGACAAACTTATGAAGTTAGATGAAAGGTGAGCCATTGTTAGGTGGAGTCGAAGATGGAGAAAGCTAGGAAAAAGGCATCATGTCATGATTGGAATATTAGAAAAAGAAGTTTGAGGTTGGGTAGATGGTTATTCTATATGATTCTAAGTTTCTATGCCATCCTAGGAAACTCAAAGTACATTGGTTGGGACCGTATGTTATAACAAATTTACTTGATTGAGGTGCTTCCCAGTTACAAATGCTAGATGGAACACGGTTTCTCACCTACTACAATGAGAGTAGGTTTAAGACCTACTATAAATAAGCCTTCTTGGTGTTTGAAAATAAGGAAGTGTTGCCATATATCTTAGGCTTCCCTTAAGTGAAATTTCCTTTATACGTGTTTTCTTCCGTCATTATGTTGTCTTTTATTTTGGAGTGTTGTGTAATAAGCATGATTGTGCGCCTGCAACCAATTACTATTTAAAGAGGGTTTCATATGTAGAGGACTGTGCATACTTTTAGTGTGGGGTAGGAGAGTGTAGAGAATGCAAAAGTGGCACACGGTTGGAGCAATGTTGATTGGTGGCACATGAGAGAAAAACATAAGCACGTGATACATGAGAAGGAACGTGTGTAACATGGGTAATAAGGGTTAGAGATGAAATGGTGTCAAGAAATCTTTATAAAAACCATGTAAAGTAATGAATGTGAAGAGAAAAATGAGGTAGGAATCGGTAGGAAAACTAGGTTTAAGATGTAGAGGAAGATGGATTTCAGTGCTAAGAGTTCTCATAAGGGTCTATGTGGTTGATATAGTTTGGCATGCCATAAGGTTGAGGAGGTTACGCATGAGTCTGCGCACCGAAGAAAAAGTGTTAGACAAAACAAGTGGGATGAAAGCGTTGGAAAAAAATCCAAATTTAATGCAGAAGTACAGTGGTAGGTGGCATGGAAATTAATGCAAAAAAGTAGAAAACTATGAATAGAGAGTCAAGAATATGTTATTTTTCACCTTGCATTTATTTTTTGAAGAGCTTTTGTGAACTAGGGCATCCTTGCGAGAAATCTGTGAAAGTTGCATGTGAATTGAAGAATTTGATGGATTTGTGAAAAAGATTAGAACGTAGTACACAGGTGAGTGTGGAAGTGGTTGTTTGAAGTATTCCTATGATTTTTTACGTTTTATTATGAAAGAAGGGGTTTCTAGGTTAGGGTTTGTGAAACTAGGGCACGGGTTCAAAGAATTTACATAGAGGGATTGGAATCGAAGGATTGAGCAGTAAGAAAGCAAGACACAAGGAAGAATTAGCAAGGACATGACAAGGAAAAATGGCACCAAGGAAGGGATCACATGTTTCACCCAAGAATAAGTGGGGACCAAGGCACATGAGACCCTACACTGTTTGATGAAAAATTAGAGGACACAGTGGAGAAGGAGGTGGTGGGCATCATCAAGGACTTGGTAGAGCATGAGGTGGAGCATAGCATGGGAGAAGTAGAAAAGGATAAGTATGGAAGCATGGGTGAAGAAACAAGTTTATTAGTCGATTTCCCAACAGAGTGCACACAGTGGAAAGGACTCAACAAAAACATCTAAAGGGTCCATAATGACTTATGATGATGATCCAAACAAGATCCTTTACGCACGTTTCTCCCGAGCACGCCTTCCTTCAAGACCAAATCTTATGTTAGTCATCATTTGAAAATGATAGTGCATACCTGCAAACCAGAAGATGTTGTCATGGACTTTTCGAGTCCCATGTTGATGAACCGAATTCAAAGTCAATGCAGGCACATTACTAGATACACTGAACTCCAAGGAGGTAAATACCATGATGAATTCACAAAGCTAATCGATGAGCATGCATGTAATATGTTGAACAAGGTTTCAGGTGGAAATCAAAGCATGGTTGTTCAGGAGGAATAATAGAATCAAAGCATTAGAGAAGTAGTTGGAGGATAAGAACAAGGAAATCATAGAGAGAGACAAGGATATAAAGGGGAAGGAGTATATAATTGTGTAGTTAAGGGCTAAGTTGAGGGAATAAATGGTGAAGGTACGTGAAGCCTATAAGAAAGTGGAGAATATCTTAGACTCTGTTATTTTGAAGCACCCATATTTAGCCCCCTGAACAACAACATGATTCAACCTTCCACTTCATGGAGGATTTAATGCACTTAATCAGGATGGAGAAGAAACCACTTGCACTGGAGTCAGCAGAGGAAGTTATGGCATGACAAAAAGAACAAGAGAAATCAAATATTGAGGAAACCATAACTCATTACTCTAAACTCCTTGCTTCAGTAAAGACCGCAACACACATGGCCGAGGTTGTCTATGATAACTGTGAAGACAGAGACAGAGTGAAAGTGTGTTGGTTGCTATGCACGAGGCGGATATGAAGGAGTTCTAAGTCAAGAATAAAGGAAATAGGGCAGAACATGAAAAAATCTTGGTAGAGGTTGAGAAGAAATCTGAGGCAATTGAGATTTTAAGGGCCTCTGTTAAAAATAAGGTAAATGAAGTGTATCCCTAGGTTACACATAAGATGGATGCGTTGAATGACCTTAGCAAGCAGATGGAGAATATCATTGATACACTGAAGGCTAAGGGTGAAGAGTTGACATTTGATGAAGTCAATGTGCTAATAGGAGATTTTTTTACTTAGGCGTAGAAGGAGTTGGATGCTTGGAATAAGATTGAAGCATCCTTGAATAATACTTTCCAAATCCTTATGCAGCAATAACAAAATTCTTTTGTTCTTTAGCATAATCTAGATATAGGTTATTCTTTCCTTCCATTATTTATTCTTTGTTAGAGATCAGATTGTTTCTAAGGACAGACAACACATTTAGTGTGGGGTAATGTTGAGCCCGAAATGACTAAGTCCCAGAGTAGGGATGAGCATGCACGGAAGGTAATATAGGAAGAAGGCACATGGGGATGTGAAGGGACTTGATGAAATGAGATATGATGTAGTAGGAAAAATATGTGTGACACAAGGCACAAGATATTCGAGTGCATAAGAGAGAGCATGGATAGGACCCTTTGAGAAAAGTCATTTTGTAGAGCTAGGATGTTATTTCATGATGTATTCGGTCTGCTATGACCCTTTTGATGTAATCTAGCTACTGTAAATAGTTGTGAATCAATGAATATGATGGATTGTTATGAATATATTTGTTATGGGTCTAAACCCTAGTGTTCTTCATATTGCTCATGGTTCAGATCTGATTTCTTTGTGATGTTGTAGTATTTACTTTTACATTATGGTGCATTTATGTTTAGATCTAGTTTCTTCACTTCTATGCTAGAATGAATACATGTGTTTTTGTTTCTGCAAACATTCCTCCATTAATGGTGAAGCATTCTTACAAGGCTCACATAAAGGAGGGGCTCAATGCCCTCGTGTGCCTTAGGTGAGCACCCAGTCAAGGCTGGGTGATGTGCTAGCACGCTTGGGGTTTAAAGGGAGTAGGTAAAGGTGACTACATTTTGGTTCCATTGCTGGGACCTCTTTTGAAGTTGTTGTAAGAATGGTGTGTGATGACAAAACGCTTGACCTTAGAGCGTCAAGACTTGGCTTAAGAACATGGAGGATGAGTTTACACAATGATTCAACACTAGACCTGAGTTTGATGCACATAAATGGGTAGAGGAGCATCTGTATCATGAGCTTTATGAGATTTTTTTGTTTTTTTCTAGTAGAACTATATGAATAGTTTTGGCATATGCATCAAGGAAGAGTTGATATTATTGACCTCGTGTTTAGACCCAAGAAGATGATAAGTGGCTTCATGATGTTGATCTATCCTGGACTCATGTTGTTGATCATTGGAGGAGTGGTGTGTTGACTAGCTATATGTTGGAGTATACGGTTTCTACGTACTCTTTCCCAAAGGTTGCTGAGTTTGAGTTCTTGCGAGAACCAAGAGGATATTTCTTGTGAATTATACCATTATCCATCAAGATCTTAATCATCACTCGACTTTGGAAGAATTTTCTATCGCTAGCTAAATTCCCACTAAGCGCGGGGTAAAGAAGCTAGTGTGGTGCGAGATTGTGGATCCTATGACAAAAGTGGAGAGAGAGGAAAAATGGATTAATTATAATGAATCACGAGAGAGGGAATTGGAAAGACAATGTGAAGTTACAGGATCGATGGAATTATGGAGGTAGACATTGCGGGAAGGATTTGAAGTTCACACGGAGGACATGGAACCTGAGTAGTCTATGCTACCCCATCTTGGAAAGCACGGGAGAAGAACCCCTCGGCTTCTGATGAGATCTCATCATATGAAGAAAGGAGAAGAATCATAGGCACACATCTAAACCCACCATGTGACCAAACCCTTGCGCTTAGTTTCCCAATTTTTGAGACAAGTATTTCTAATTCGGTTGGCATTGGTAAGAAAGCAACATCAGGTAGATATCATTTTACATTACATCCATCTATGGCCATGTAGACATTTCTCGGTGTTTAGTGGAATCCTATCAGGCACATCATTTAGACAAGGTGTGGGTACACAGAGTTTGGGTATTACGTCGGAAGAGGTTCAACATCACAGATCGTTAGTGCATAGTTCAACGCAATGGTGGGGACAGATGGAACTACTCGGGCCCTTTTCTGCTATAGGAAGAGGATCCAGTGGATTTGGAGGATAGCAGATTAATGGATCTAGTGGTTCTGGTGGTGGAGGAAACACAGAGGGAACCAAGGTTATGGACCTAGTGTACAAGGACCTCAACCGCCTCAACAGTGTTTTATGAGATGTCTTTACATTTACCTGATTACAAAGGTGTTGAGGATGTTTCAGAGCATGTACACAAGTGTGAGTTTCTATGGCACGCTAAGGGGATCACTACCCTGAAGTAGAAGGCAAGTTAGTTTGCAACCACATTATAAGGGTGCACACATAGTTGGTACCAAAAGTATGAACCACATCGACGATGGTGGATTATACCACACTATGTGATTCCTTTTTGGTAGAATTCCACATTCCTAAATTTTAGCAGAAGAGAATCAATGTGCTCAAGGAGATTCTAGGCTCTGCACGTGGTTGATGAGTGCGAGAGGCGGGTCTTACATGTTAATATTCCCCATCATAGTCTTGATTATGAAAAGGAAATTATGTTGAATGTGGTTTTTGATGGATGGCTCCTAAGAAACATAATAATTGACATGGGTGTAGAGGTAAATTTCCTTACTTTGGATGCATGGAATTAGATGGGGAGGCTTCCATTGCATCCCTCTTCAAATGTGTTGTATATGATGAATAGGAAAAAGGATATACCCATTGGAGTCTTGAAGGATACTTCCATAACCATTCAAGGGGCTAATTTTACTAGGTATTTTGAAGTCTTAGCACTTTCCAAGGTAGATAAATTCCCAAAATTACTTGGATGCCCTTGGTGTTATGTAAATAATGTTGACTTGTGCTTTAACAAGGGATACATCAATTTTGAGAACAAAGAGGAGCGCATCATTATTCCACTAATAGATGGGAGGTATGTGCCTTATGTAGAGCCTTTAGGAGAAGAGGACCTAGATAGAATCTATGTGCGCACCATTAGAGACCCCAAGGTTATTCATCCATCAAGAGAAGGATTCATTTAGTGGGAAGATGCTCAATCTATAAGTGATACAACTAGCATTGCATGTGATAATTGGGTGCATGGGACCTATGAGTTAGTTGGAAGATGATTGAAGGGAACTATACTCGAGTTTTCATAGCACACTCGTTAGGCACTTGGGAGGTGGACATGTCAAGTACAAAGGAGGAATATGAAAACTTATACCTTGTGCACAACAACAGGACGTTGGTGGGTAGATCATCAAGACAATCTTCTAGAATGGCACGAAGTGAGAATTGTATTCTCTGTTAGGTTTCTCCAAAGAAATGCACCCTCTAAAATATGTGACTATGATGGGAAGGAATACACCTCATTTCATGTCCAGGAATGTGAGAGAGCCTAGATGGTAGGCTTGGAAGCCTTACCTCCCTCACTATGGGTGCATAAGTTCTATTCCACCTTGCATGGTTATGCATGTGCATGTTATATCCATTCAGAGCTACGTTGTCAAACGGTAAATTGGTAAGAGTTGATGGTGGATATTATTCAAAATTTTGAGTATCTAAGTCCTAATCCATCGGTGAATGAGGCGTTGCAGGTAGTCAAGTGCCTTACTCTAGGATATTGTGTTATGGATGAAGACCGAATCCTAGATTTTCTAGGGGAACCTAGCTTGGAGGCTCATTTCAAGGAGGAGAAATGGAGGAGATACGGTTTGAGTGCGCCTACCTGGAGAAAGAAAAGGGAAAGTTGGTGTACCTGATAGATGATGAGAAAGTAGAAAACTTGGATGTTGATCATATGGAAGGTACACGTGAGTCTTAGAAAATGCAGATGATAAAGCACACTTTTACCATGAACCCTTGACAATGAAGAAGGTCAAAATTGGTATAGAAGTAGAGCCAAAAGAAGATGTCATTGGAGATTATTGGATGGACTAGGAGGTTTTAAAGATAATTGAGTTGTTACGTGACTTTCAAGATTTGTTCCCACGCGGATACCATGAGTTAAAAGGAGTTCATCACTCATTGGGAGAAATATGGATTAAGTTGAAGGAAGGTGCACACCCAATTAGGAAGAGACCTTATAGGATGAATCTGAATTTGCACGTAAAATTTAAAGAGGATATTGATAAGATGATAGAATCTGAAATCATTGAAAAATTGAAGAATCAATGGGTGAGCCTAATGTTAATTAGTATCAATAAGGATGGGAGGATAAGGATACATGTAGACTATAGAGATTTTAAGGTTGCATGTGTCATATATCCTTTTCCAACCCCATTTACCAAGAGATATTAGAAGGTGTAGCAAGGTGAGAGATTTATTCTTTTACGAATAGATTCTTAGGTTATCACCGCTAATGATTACGAAGGAAGACCAAGAGAAGACTACTTTCACCACTTTGAATTAGAAAGTTTTACTTACATGATTATTCCCTTTGGACTTAAGAATGTGCATATTGTATTTTCACACATTGTGGTACAAGCATTCCAAGACTTTATTCATAAGTTTCTACAAGTCTACTTGGATGATTGGATAGTGTATGGACTAGTGAAAGACTATTATAAAAATTTAAGATTGATTTTTAAGAGGTACAGAAGTTAAGTATCTCTCTAAACATTAAGAAATGTGTCTTTGCTACTCCTTTTAGCACATTTCTAGGTCATATTATTTGCAAGGAAGGCTTATTGGTAGATCCTACCAAAGTTGTTGTTATCTTGGGATTGGAGGAGCCTACCAATCAAAGTGTGGTGGATTTTATTCTTAGGGCATATAGGTTACTACTGAAAATTCATCAAAGGCTATGCTAGAATCTTTGTGCCATTAGAATATTTGTTTAAACATAAGAGTAAATTCTATTTGGGTAAGGCACAACAGGTGGATTTTGACACATTAAAGGAGAAACTTGATGTTGTACCAATTTTCCACTTTTCCTCATGGGACAAGCCCTTTCATGTGTATTTTGATGCATCAAGGTTGACAATAGGGAGCAGTGTTAACACATCCGGAGAAGGGATTATTGATCACGCTTTATGTTTTGCAAAGAGAAAATTAACCCCGATGAGAAGAATTACACCACAATGGAGTGTGAAGCGTTGTCTATGATTTATGTGTTGCATAAGTTTAGGTAGTACTTGTTAGCTACTCTATTTATCTTTTACATAGATGACATGACACCTAAGTACTTGTAAACAAGCCTATTTTACAAGGGCACATATGTCATTGGATCTTGTTATTTCAGGAGTTTGAATTTTTGGTCATAGTAAAACTAGGAAAGAGCAATTTAGGACATGACCATCTATCACGGATTAATTTAGCCAAGGATGCACACATCATTGAGGACACAATTTTGCATGCAAATTTGTTCCGATTATAATGCTCACCCTCTGATTTGGAATATAT
Organism: Taxus wallichiana var. yunnanensis; assembly: GCA_018340775.1. Lineage (NCBI taxonomy): Eukaryota > Viridiplantae > Streptophyta > Pinopsida > Cupressales > Taxaceae > Taxus > Taxus wallichiana. The sequence continues at coordinate 752,490,372 of CM031238.1, forward strand.
TGTTATTTTCTTATGAATGTGTGTGGCGCCTGAAGGAATGAATGCTCTAGAGAAGAAGCAGTTGGATATACACACCGCGCCCTATATATTGGTCAAGGTACCCATATAACCTAGGTCAAGATGAGGTTTTGCGTCGGTGTGTGTTGGAACATGAACGTACTACAATCATGGAAGAAGCTCATGATGGCATTACAGTGGTCATTATGTAGGAAATGTGATAGTGCATAAAGATCCTATTGGCGTGCCTTTGGTGGGAGATAATTTATAAGGATTATATAGAATATTGCAAGGCTGTGACCATTTTCAGCACCTTGGAAAGCCAAGGCAAAGAGATGAAATGTCTTTAAGACCTATTGTTAGTGTAGAGCCATTTGAAAAATGGGAAATTGAATTTGTAGGCCCTATTTCCCTAGCCATGCGCAGGATAGGTTCGCACTATATTATCACTTGTACATACTATCTTATGAGGTTGGCGAAGTGACACCTATGAAGGATTACATTACGGCTACATCATCTAGGTTCTTATGGGAGAATATAATCAATAGGTATAGATGCCTTTTGAGTTGAACAAGTGATAGGGGTACTCATTTCTTGAATGAGACTTGTTAAAATATTATTGGCGAGTTTATGGTGGCCCATCACAAAACTACGCCGTATCACCCTCAAAGCTAATATGACTTGTTGAGGCCTTTAACAAGATATTGAGCCATGCATTGAATAAGATTTGTGATGTCAAAAGGAGAGGTTGGGATGATAAAGTCTCTCGGAGTATTATGGATATATCGGATGAATTATAAAATATTGAACAAGGCCACACCTTTTCAATCGGTGTTCAAAGCAGGTTGTTCATCCCATTGAATTTATGTTACCATCCTTGTGTATTGCGCACGTAAGAGGATTGGCTTATGAGAAAGCACTTGAAGAGCCCATAGACAAACTTATGAAGTTAGATGAAAGGTGAGCCATTGTTAGGTGGAGTCAGAAGATGGAGAAAGCTAGGAAAAAGGCATCATGTCATGATTGGAATATTAGAAAAAGAAGTTTGAGGTTGGGTAGATGGTTATTCTGTATGATTATAAGTTTCTATGCCATCCTAGGAAACTCAAAGTACATTGGTTGGGACCGTATGTTATAACAAATTTACTTGATTGAGGCGCTTCCCGATTCAAATGCTAGATGGAACACGGTTTCACCTACTTACAATGAGAGTAGGTTTAAGACCTACTATAAATAAGCCTTCTTGGTGTTTGAAAATAAGGAAGTGTTGCCATATATCTTAGGCTTCCCTTAAGTGAAATTTCCTTTATACGTGTTTTCTTCCGTCATTATGTTGTCTTTTATTTTGGAGTGTTGTGTAATAAGCATGATTGTGCGCCCGCAACCAATTACTATTTAAAGAGGGTTTCATATGTAGAGGACTGTGTGCATACTTTTAGTGTGGGGTAGGAGAGTGCAGAGAATGCAGAAGTAGCACACGGTTGGAGCAATGTTGATTGGTGGCCCAGGAGAGAAAAACATAAGCACGGGATATCTGAGAAGGAACGTGTGTAACATGGGTGATAAGGGTTAGAGATGAAATGGTGTCAAGAAATCTTTATAAAAACCATGTACAGTGATGAATGTGTAGAGAAAAATGAGGTAGGAATCAGTAGGGAAAACTAGGTTTAAGATGTAGAGGAAGATGGATTTCAAGCTAAGAGTTCTCATAAGGGTCTATGGTTGATATAGTTTGGCATGCCATAAGGTTGAGGAGGTTACGCATGAGTCTGCGCGTTACCGAAGAAAAAGTGTTAGACAAAACAAGTGGGATGAAAGCGTTGGAAAAAATCCAAATTTAATGCGGAGAAGTACAGTGGTAGGTGGCATGGAAATTAATGCAAAAAGTAGAAAACTATGAATAGGGAGTCAAGTATATGTTATTTTCACCTTGCATTTATTTTTGAAGAGCTCTTGTGAACTAGGGCATCCTTGCGAGAAATGTGAAAGTTGCATGTCAAGTGAAGAATTTGATGGATTTGTGAAAAGATTAGAACGTAGTACACAGTGAGTGTGGAAGTGGTTGTTTGAAGGATTCCTATGATTTTTACGTTGTCTTGTGGAAGAAGGGGTTTCTAGGTTAGGGTTTGCAAAACTAGGGCACGGGTTCGAAGAAGTTGCATAGAGGGATTGGAATCGAAGGATTGAGCAGTAAGAAAGCAAGACACAAGGAAGAATTAGCAAGGACCTGACAAGGAAAAATGGCACCAAGGAAGGGATCAAATGTTTCACCCAAGAATAAGTGGGGACCAAGGCACATGAGACCCTACACTGTTTGATGAAAAATTAGAGGACACAGTGGAGAAGGAGGTGGTGGGCATCATCAAGGACTTGGTAGAGCATGAGGTGGAACATAGCATGGGAGAAGTAGAAAAGGATAAGTATGGAAGCATGGGTGAAGAAACAAGTTTATTAGTCGATTTCCCAACAGAGTGCACACAGGTGGAAAGGACGCAACAAAAACATCTAAAGGGTCCATAATGACTTATGATGATGATCCAAACAAGATCCTTTACGCACGTTTCTAGAGCACAGTTCCTTCAGACCAAATCTTATGTTAGTCATCATTTGAAAATGATAGTGCATACCTGCACACCAGGAAGATGTTGTCATGGACTTTTGAGTCCCATGTTGATGAACCAGAATTCAAAGTCAATGCAGGCACATTACTAGATTCATGAACTCCAAGGAGGTAAATACCATGATGAATTCACAGCTATTAACGATGAGCATGCATGTAATATGTTGAACAAGGTGTCGGTGGAAATCAAAGCATGGTTGTTCGGGAGGAATAACAGAATCAAAGCATTAGAGAAGGAGTTGGAGGAGAAGAACAAGGAAATCATAGAGAGAGACAAGGAGATAAAGGGGAAGGAGTCTATAATTGTGTAGTTAAGGGCTAAGTTGAGGGAATAAATGGTGAAGGTACGTGAATCCTACAAGAAAGTGGAGAATATCTTAGACTCTGTTATTTTGAAGCACCCATATTTAGCCCCACGAACAACAACATGATTCGACCTTCCACTTCATGGAGGATTTAATGCACTTAATCGGGATGGAGAAGCAACCACTTGCACTGGAGTCAAAGCAGAGGAAGTTATGGCATGACAAAAAGAACAAGAGAAATTAAAGATTGAGGAAACCATAACTCATTACTCTAAACTCCTTGCTTCAATAAAGACTGCAACACACATGCGAGGTTATCTATGATAACTGTGAAGACAGAGACAGTGAAAAGTGTGTTGGTTGCTACATGAACGAGGCGGATATGAAGGAGTTCTATGTTAAGAATAAAGGAAATAGGGTGGAACGTGAAAAAATATTGGTAGAGGTTGAGAATAAATCTGAGGCAATTCAGATTTTAAGGGCCTATGTTAAAAATAAGGTAAATGAAGTGTATCCTCAGGTTAGACATAAGATGGATGCGTTGAACGACCTTAGCAAGTAGATGGAGAATATCATTGATACATGAAGGCTAAGGATGAAGTGTTGACATTTAATGAATTCAATGTGCTTATAGGAGATTTTTTTACTTAGGCGTAGAAGGAGTTGGATGCTTGGAATAAGATTGAAGCATCCTTGAATAATACTTTCCAAATCCTTATGCAAAGAATAACAAAATTCTTTTGTTCTTTAGCATAAGCCAGATACAGGTTATTCTTTCCTTCCATTATTTATTCTTTGTTAGAGATCAGATTGTTTCCAAGGACAGATAACACATTTAGTGTGGGGTAATGTTGAGCCCAGAAATGACTAAGTCCCGAGTAGGGGATGAGCATGCACGGAAGGTAATATAGGAAGAAGGCACATGGGGATGTGAAGGGACTTGATGAAATGAGATATGATGTAGTAGGAAAAATATGTGTGACACAAGGCACAAGATATTCTGAGTGCATAAGAGATAGCATGGATAGGACCCTTTGAGAAAAGTCATTTTGTAGAGCTAGGATGTTATTTCATGATGTATTCAGTCTGCTATGACCCTTTTGATGTAATCTATCTACTGTAAATAGTTGTGAATCAATGAATATGATGGATTGTTATGAATATATTTGTTTATGGGTCTAAACCCTAGTGTTCTTCATATTGCTCATGGTTCGATCTGATTTCTTTGTGATGTTGTAGTATTTACTTTTACATTATGGTGCATTTATGTTTAGATCTAGTTTCTTCACTTCTATGCTATAATGAATACATGTGTTTTTGTTTCTACAAACATTCCTCCATTAATGGTGAAGCATTCTTATAAGGCTCACATAAAGGAGGGCTCAATGCCCTCGCGCACTGCCAGTGTGCACCCACAAGGATGGGTGATGTGTTGGCGTGCTTGGGGTTTAAAGGGAGTAGGGAAAAGTGACTACTAAAAAGAGTAAGTGTTAAAAACCTAAAAAGAAAAAAAAATTAAGACCTCTGTGTAATTCCTCAAATCCGAACTTGGAAAATTGGAAAAAATCTAAAATTGGGAAAATTATCTAAAAATAGAATCGAGGGTTGTGTGTGGCTTACTAAAAATATTAAGTATTTAGATCGAGTCCAAATTTCACACATATATCCATCTCTCCATTCCTCCGTATCAAGTACGTCGTCTTGAGCCAATATTCATTCTAGCCACCGAGTACACCGAATGTGGTATTTACTTACTTTTGAAGGGGACTTTCGTATAAATTTTGTTAATTTATAGCTAGTGATGTGGCACGATTGAACCCCAAGGATTTGAAGACATGGATGCTCAAAGAACCATGAATTTAATTCAAAAGACCAAGAAATGGTATAAAAAGAATAAGGTTTCAAGCATTGAAGGTGGTGAAACACTTGCATTGCCTAGAAAATATCCTCTCACTTCATCTCACAAGGTCTCTGATGTGGATGCATGTTTATCTCATTCGGGAAAGAGAAAGAGGATGAAATTTGATGATGTTAAAGTATCTCCTTCTGTGGAGGTTTGTAAGAGGTCCAAGGTCGAAGAACACCCTACTAAACAACTTGAACTAGGTGATATTGATCCTTCTTAGTATCCTAATCATCTGGTAGATCCAAGTGTTCCTGCTGAAGCACTTGAATCAGCTCATCTTAGTCATGCTTTAGTCCCTTACCAAGCACCTCAAATGCCTAGTTTTATTTATACACTTTTTATTTCATGGGTAAATGACTTACTTGGAGAAGAATCATGTACGTTTCAACAACAAGCAAGGCCATCTTGAAATACCTAAAGACCAAGAAGGGTAAGAAAACACAAAAACTTCACATTTTTATACCAAGGCTTCTAGAGCTCAATATGTGGAGGTGGCACATACAAAGGTAAATAAGCTCATGAAAGAAATGAAACTTGATGATTATGTAATGATGAAGGTCTCTTTGGGTCAAGCTACCCATGAGGGTGATGTTCACTTATTCAAGGAGTCTTCAACTTGGATCCTTGCATGGAATGAGGAATACAAGAAAACCATTGATCAATTGGAGGATCATGTTAAGAATTTGCTTTTGTATGTACAATCGTTTCTTAAATCAGGCTCATCATCCTTGCCTCTAATTGAATCAATCTCTCCCATTTATAAATTTGATTCCCAAAAAATCAAGAGAGCTCAGTGTTCACCATGTAGGGAGGGAAGAGCCAATGATAAATGGGTGGACATGATTATTGAAAAGGGGAAGACTTTGCTGCATAAGGTGCTTTCACTATTTCAATATGTCTCAACTATTGTGTCAAAGATAAAAGATACTAGGAGAGAGATTGAGAAGGAAAAGGCCATTTGGGAAATTATTCTCCCATTGGTCTCTGAGATGACCTCTCTTGACTCTTACTTCTTAGTGAATCATAATGTGTTTTCATCCATTGTTAAGAACTTTTCCCCCATTTGGTCTTGCACAATGATTGCAAGGTGTGATGTGTTGAATGATGCCATTTCCGAGCTTGAGGCCTATGAAGAAAATGTATCTAGGATCTTAGATGATATTTTAAAAAGTTTATAAGAGTTGGGAACACCTTCACTCAATGAGAACACATCCTTAGAAATACTCTTGATTTCCTTTCAAGAGTTGGTCTAGATAGTTGCAGGAGAACCCTCTTCATTCAATGAAAATACTTTGGAATCTCTTGCAAATATTAGAGGCTCTATTTCTAATACTGTAAAAGATCATGAGAATTGGTTCACACATTATAGAAGGCTTGGTAGCATTCCTGAGACTTGGCTCTGTAATTTGGAACATGTGTGCATCCCGCATTATGAGAAGGTAACATTTGCAATGGCTTGATACAAAAAGGAGGTCAAGGACATAAATCTCATCATCAAGGATCATCTGTAAAAGCTAGATGGAGTTGATTCTTTATCATAGGGATATTATTCATCAAGTTGTTAGTTAACTCCTTCTTCTTCTCTCTTCCTCTCTCTTTCTACTCTCCTCATTTCTAATTCCTCATTGTATGTAATCATGAATTTTTGTATTTTTCACTTAAGTGACTCTCTAATGTTGCATTGTAAAAGTCCCTTTTGATTTATAAAATAGAGACTTTTTTACTCACTTCCTAGGAAGATGAAAAGTCACAAGTGGAATACAAACTTGAAAGGTCATGTGGGGGTAGATGAAAGGAAAAATTGCAATGCTTATAAATTGGAATGGATTCTCCATTCCAAAGGAACTTGAAATTTAGTTTTTGTAGCAATTGTGGATTGTTATAGGTTGTTGAGCTTTGTATCACCACTACACAAGAAATAAGAGCTGCATTTATTTCATTTATTTTTCTTATGCTTTACTTTATTCTCTCTGTATTATACAACTTTGCAAGCATAGTGATCTTGAATAACCAAAAAGGAAATTTGTGTCCTTGATTGATGAATATAAAGAACTGTGTGTCTCTAGTTTGTTAGTCTTGCTAATTTCTTACATTTTTGTTTTCTTCTAATTGAATGTGGACCTACTCTAGTTATTATGTGTGAACTATACTAGTTCCTACTCACAACAATAACCCTCTCTTTCCTAATTTCCCCAACTCTCCTTTATCCCTCATCGCTGCAAATTCCTCCTTGTACTCCATACAAGCACTTTTCCATAGGATCAATGAATTCTTGTGTGTAATCCCTAACCTATTGGCCACCCCAAAAATTAGGATAGTTTATATTCAATAATGGGATCCTCCCCATACCCAAGAAGGAGGGGCTTAGCCCCATGACCATTGGTGGAAACACATAATTTGTAACACAAAAAATTATTTCACCAACACCTCTACTCCTAAAATCTATTTTAATCATCGTTGCATTATATCTACTATCTCGTGCAGATCCTTCATTAATTTAGATTGTTGTGATATTGAATATTGTAGTATATTTTTTAGGGACATTATCCAACAGAATCCACGAGGTAACCAAAATCAGTTGGTCTCCACCTTGTGCGGGAATGATAACAAGACTTTGAATGTCTACCTTCATTTACTGGGTGATTTGTAAATGACGATAGACCCCTATTGTTTTTATATTTTACAACATGATAAATTAACTATCAGATTTTGTGATTTATAAAGAATCTAAAACCGATTAAAATCTGAATTTAGTGGTCATAAACTGATCCATAACTTATTTTAAAGAATCTCAAAATATACTTTATTCACATCTTGATCAAAACCATCCAAATATAATTTACCTAATTGCTCATAAATGTTGTTAACTGATTATAAATATGTTTATCCAATTTAAATAATGTGGAAAATTATTAGAAATTATAATGCAAGAAAATCATATAATAGATGACACCAAAATTGTTTACAAGTTTAGCAAATACCTACATCTCTCGGGTTCATTTCGAATCGATCTATTAAAACTATCAAAACTACAAGTACAATATGTTGGCATGTAGTCCTATAGGTGTTGTCATTGATGCAAAACCACATTAATGAAAAAATGGATGATGGAGTAGGGTCAGATGATGTTGTGGATGATGTTGACATGATGGCTCAAGTGTGTATTTGATGATACAAGGAGATTCAATGAGGATTTTTGCTATTGGAATCCCATTCAGTGCCTAGGTGATGTATGGTTGTATGAGATTTTAGGTTGCTTAAGAAGCATGTTGGCATGATGGATAAATTTTTTTGAGATTTCTTGGGAACTCACATCACCGCAGGGTGCAGATATAGGTTGGTGGCCATGTTTTAGGTGCTCATTTGAAGTAGGTATGGATGCTAAGAGGTATGAGGATGAGTTTTGGAGCTACATGAGATCATTGATGCATGTATTTAGGTTTATCAGGGTTTACCATGTATGTTTGGATCATTTTTATTTCTTTCATGATGAGTTATAGTTTTTTTCCAGTTGACCCTAGCTTTTACAGTGCAAAACCCTAAGGGGTAGCTATGCAAGTCTTAGTGTCTGGAGAGTTTGATAGATGGTAATGACTTGTAGACATCAAAATCAAGTCACGCTTCCCTTAGCCCCTTGTTAATTAATTGACTTAAAATAATTCATCTAACCATGATCCCCTTTCACCCCACACTAATATTAATTTAATTATATTAATTAAATTAATCCTTATCCTTATCATAACTATTATTTAATTATCCTAATTAACTTAATACCCACCCTCCACCTCACCTAGCCATCTCACCCTAAGCCTATTATTAGAAAGTTTCCATAACCAACTAAAACCTAACTACCACCCTAAAATTGAATGTCTACACCTCATTCTCGCGACACAATGGTAACTCCCGCCTTGTCCGAATGAATATTGAGATTTGGCAGCATTATAGCCATGATATCCTATTTTTAGTATGCCTAGGGAATCCCACCTTAACCGATGTTGGTCAGCTCGTAATCACCATCGGTTACCATTAATACCTCTTCTACCTCATTCTCAAGGTTGGAACATTCGAAATTCACAAGCTCATATGTAAACAAGAAGAAAAAACACTCTCTCGCACACGTACATCCAACATGCATCCCATCCTAGATTTGACTCAAAACCATGCAAGAAGAAGCCCATGATAGTCCATGCAAGAGCTCTATAACACTTGGTGACCCTCCATATCATTCAGTCTCATACCAGCACCTCCATTCCTCATTCACAGACATATAGACCAGCTTCAAGGTAAGTAGAGTATTTCATTCCTTTGGTTTATTTCCTTCTCCTTTGTATTTCTTTCATGCTGCATGTATTTTGCTATCTAAGCCATCTCTAGACCACCTTTCATACCTACACCCCCACATCCCTACAAAACCTTACCAAAGCCCATCCAAACCACTTAGAACCTCACCCTGACCAATCCAGTCCTTTGTGCAATCACAAAGGAGACCCAAAACCATTTCTGTTGGACTCCCAATCTCCCATAAGAATCGACCTTGGTTAACCTTAACGGCGTTGGTTACCCTACGGTTCCCGACCTCAAAACAATCCTTTTAACTCACCTAATACTCACACTATCCCCACCAAAACCCCGTTTAATCCACCCACCGACGACCGACACTCCACCTAGACCTCATAAGTACCTTATTTAACACCACGACAACCTAAGAAATCTCCTTTAGACCTCTATTTTGACCCCTATCAATGGTTAGTGACCAGGCATCAGTCACTCCTTAACTAGAATTGGTTAGGCTAAGACCGATATCGCTCTCTTTGTTTCATACCTTGACCTAGAACAGACCTATCAATCATCTTACCCATTGACCCAAATTACCCAGAACCATACATTGACCACCCCCCTTGCCTTTGTGATAGACACCTTGCCTTTCCGAACTGATTATAACATAACCTATTACTATTAGATTCACTTGTTGTATGTGAATGAGATACCTAAATAATTTTAATTACAATAGACTTTACCTATTATTTACATTAATTTTTTAAAACGGTGGATCGATGACCATCCAGAAGTATCACACTTCCTAAAACTAGCACATGCTAGGCGATCCATTGTTATATATCATTTAACTTCTATTTTTGGTTTGCTTTGTCTTTCAGGTAGTTCCTCCCAGCCAAAATAAATCTCTCATGATCAGCTATGGATTGAGGAGTCAATACAGCGTCAAAACCTTCAACCATTTATAACGAGTATTCCTCCTACGCCCATTACCTTATCTATTCCGTAATTTTCTAAGAAACACTAAGAATCAAGTGAAACATGACTTTTTAATGATTGGAGATGATATTATGATATGTCATGGTGGTTTGAGAAAAATTTCATGAAGTTAGGATGTGAAATTTTCAATTTATGTTAGTTTTTATGAGACAGGGTTAAGAACAAGGCCATTTCTAGCTCGAGTTGGAACTTCTGATGCTCACCTTGAATTGTGTGCTTTGCATGGGACCTTGTGGATTTCAGGGATGTTTATATAGTGATTTTATAAGGTTTTTAAAATAAGGTAATTTCATCATCACATTTTTATGAACAAATGTTAAGAAGGTAAATAACTTTTTATGAGTTTGAAACCCTAGCTTGAAAGTGGTTTGAGATATTTTCTTCCTAAGTGGACAAAATTTCTTCCTAGTTCATGGATGATGATTGTAACATGTAGAGGACTCATTCATCATTCTAGGAAGGTATGGTATAGGTCATGGTGATGATTGGACCCCACTCAAACAGGTCATTTTCTAAATAAGTTTGTTTTGGGACAAGGTTGTCCAAAGGAGTTGTAAACTAAATTGATTTTGTATGATTTATGTGAGTTTTTATTGATGTAAAAATAGGTTTTAGGACATGTTGATGTAGTTACATGGTCAAATGAGCTTCATTTAGGATACTAGTCAAATTCCAATTTTGAGCTAGTAAAAAGAAGTTTTTAATGAAATGACCATGACAAGAGTTACAGTGGAGTTATGAGGTGATTAAATTTATGTTGGAAATATAATTTAGAGATATTTCTAGTGATATAAGGTTTTTTTCATGATGATGAGTTTTGCTAAGGTTTCCAGGTCAATTTTTGGATAGGAATATTTTTGTGAGTGCGAGATAGTACGGGATCTACCGGATGTTTTAATTTGGTTGGAGCATGAGATAGATTAGATGATTCTTTCTGTCACCTAGATATTGAATAGGTATTAATTTATCATCTAATTAATCCATTTATAGGTATGTATTGTTCTGTAAATGTGTTAACTAGCTTATCTTTGAAAACAACTTTTTGGGCAGTTTGATTTGGTGAAGACAAAAGTGGCTGAGGTTTGAGAAGGTGATTGTTTCATGACTTATAACTTGCTTAGAAGTGTTCTACATGTTATTTAATTTACATTTAGTGGTCACATGACATATTGTGGATGTTTTGGAGTGATCTAGTGGAAAAAAAATGTTGATGGCATCCTGAAGGGTGAAGGAAATAGGTGTTTTGAGAAGAACAAAGAACAATGGTCTCATTAAATGAAATATTTTTATTGGTTGATGTAAATTGAAACAATTTAAGATGTTTAAATTTTAATTTAAATATGTTTTGTGATTTATGGGTCATGAAAAATATGGTTTTTTATGTTAGGGTATGATTCTCTTTGTACCCATGGGGATTTGATTATTTTTTGTGCATGTAATGATGATTTTGGCTAGGACGACCTACTTAGGTCACTTATGACTATTATGTTATGAATTTGGGATGTTTTTATGATGCATGGGTTGATACAAAGGAGGGAAAAATTTTGTGTTTGAATTTGAAATGTGAAGGAGCTTATAAAAGCATTATTTTGGGTGCTTTTTGGAGTTAGTGGTGTGTGTGCAAGAAGTGTGACCTAGGTGAGTGAGTTTTTTAGGTGTTGAAGCATGAATTGATATCATATCAAGTTTTTACAAGTTGAATAATATAATAAATAATGTTTTCAAGTTTTTAAGACTTGAGAAGTGAAGGAAAAGCTAGATTTTGCAAATTTGAACACCTAGAGTTTATATGAGGGTTTGAAGAAGTGTGAGCTAAATCAGTGGTCTCTATCAGTTATGGCAAGAAATATTCCAATGAATAGAACATAAAAATGTGATTGATTTGGTACTTTATCATACTAGGGGTTTTATCCTCCTTGTGGTGTTGGTGCTTCACAAAATTAAGGGTTGGTGCTCCTTGTAGGGTTTTTGCTCTATTAAACTAAGGGTTGGTTCTCCTTGTGGGGTTTGTGCCTCATTAAATTCTAAAAATATAAATATAAGGATTGTGTTTCAGTGATTTTTCTTCCCCTTGAGGGTTTTCCACTTATATCTTGTGTCTTGTCTTGATTATCTTGCTTATGGTTTCTTGCACATGTGATAATTTATTTGATGCACACATTAATGGATGGTTAAATGTTTGTGAGTTTTTTAATAATAAAATCTAAAATCTGAGTTAAAGTTTTGTAAGGAATGATTCACCCCCCTCTTATTCCATTGTGCTTCTAAAAATTTGTATTAGAGCAGGTCCTTTTAGAGAAGTTTGACAGCTTGAAAGGAGATCCTTGAAGCACAAAAATGGCAACTGGTGTAGTTATGGGCAAGGCACCAATGTTTGATGGAACAAACTATTATTTTTGGAGTCTGAGGATGAAGACCTTTATTATGTCCCAAGGGTTTGAAGTTTGGAAGGTTGTTAATGATGGCTATAATCCTCTTACCACTCTTCCTACCAGCAAAGAAGACAAAGACACATATGAATTCAATTCAAAGGCTTTGATGTTATCATTCAAGATATTGGAGAATCTGAATTGGGAAAGGTTATGCACTACAAATCAGAAAAGGAAGCATGGGAGAAATTACAAGTTCTTTATGAATATGAATCAAAGGTAATAATTTCCTAGCTTCAAACTTTCAAAAATTAGTTTGAATCTATTAAGATGAATGATGATGAGTCCATATTGCATATCTTCTTAGAGTTGACAAGGTCATTATAACATGAAAGGGTTAGGATAATATGTTCAATAGCAATTACATCACTTTCAACGAAAAATCTATCCTTCTAAACTACATACACCACCCTCACCTATCATGCCTTTGTCATCTTCACCTCTAATGTCCATCCTAGGACCTCACCCCTTAACCCTAACCAAACAGCTACCTTCCAATCGTAAACCTAAACCTCTCCCAGCTTCTTTACCATAGCCTATGTGGGATGTGATCCACTAGTAAAGCTGTATGCCACTATCCTTGGCAATCTGATGTCTTCGACACTACACTAGTGGAAATTGTGAATCTAAGGCAAAGAAGGCCCTCCTAACTCTAACTCGGTGTGATAGATCGATCAGCAAGGATGATGACTGCTCAAGGCTCCAATCAATATCGAGCTCGCGTGATTCGGTCTATAGGTTGTGGAATACGTGGAAAATGACCTGGGATAGTTTCGTGTATATCTCCAGATAAGGTCATAGGGCGGATGGTAAATATAATTGACTCTATGGGTGATTCTCTGGCCTAGTCCAGAACTCCTTAGCTTTGTTAGCTGCTATGTCTAACAAGGATAACTGTTTGATGATGATAGGTGGAAGTGGAGTAGATCTGAATACTAGTGTACGTAGGCCAACATCTATGTCTGATTCACCTATGGGCTCATTGGGCTATGGGATTTGTGGGTCACAACCGTAGATTCATATTTGTTGTGGTCCTACTATGGTCATGTGCGGAATCAATCCCTAATCCCTAGTATCCAATAGTCATATGCCTTTTCAGCTTCTATATTTAGAATTAATAATTGTGCGATCTTCTCAGAATATCTTACAGGCATTTGTGCAACCTGAATTCTCAAGCTGGTATCTATATCTGTGAGAGTGTCTCCTGTGTCTGGCTGATGGGACCAAAGGATCACAACCAAAGGTCTTGCTCTCTTTCAAACCCTTCCACAGTCATGTGGATATGAATCTAGGGTAATCTGTAGTTTGGTTGATTTGACCAAAATGTGTGTGCTTGGTCGTCTTCTATGTTTAACCCGCTTAACTGAAACTGATTTGTTGTAAGTTTACCATTGTTCGAAGACTTGGATCCTAAGATTCTGATCTATATCAGTTATGGCTGTGACGAGATTGGGTCAGGGCACGATTGGCTCAATACGTATTCCCGGGCTCTAGGTCCCGTGATTGTCATACAAAAGCAATAATGTAAACTAAATGCAGAAAAATAAAATTAACTATGCGAAGTATGTCTATAACATATATAACTTCTATATTTTTGTTATTTTTTGATGAATTTTATAAATGAATTTGAAAGAGCAACTATTTTAATATATCTAGAAATTGACAATTAACCTAGTGTCGAATTTTAAAACAAACAAAGTAACCGAGTATAGCTACTTGCCTGTATGCAATTTGTAAATCTATTCTAAACAATGAAATAACTGATCTAATCTATTTGAAAGACTCTCGATCCTACCTCAGAAGTGAGGAAAGAATCATAGTCTCTCATAAAACTATCAATCCCCACAGCTTCCCTGGCAATATCGAAAGTAAAATTGACTGAAATAAAGTATTAACTACTCTATTTGATATGATTCTAATTAGAACTTTGAAAGCTAGAACCTGGATTCTCGCAGAATGCAAAGGCGAAATCCGATGGTGTGTGTGATCTTGTCCCCTCAAAGTGTGATCTCCTCATTCCTTCGTGTTCACGTGATCCGTAAAAGCATGTAATGCTAGCATCAACAAAAGTAGATATTGGGACAAAGGCAAATTAGATACAGATCAATACAATGCGAGTAGAGAGAGATAGCGCAAGAGTACAGAGCTTGGCTTATGCAATTCCTAGTGGGATTTATTATGAGTCATGCAACATAAAACATCCAGAACCTGAAACTATCCTGTTTGAAGAACAAAACCTACAACTTTAATGGCTTCCTATTGAAAACAAACTATTCTACTCCAATGGATTGGATGAAATATCAACAACACTTGCACAAGATGGATATGTGGCTTCCTAACAACAAAACAACACTAACTAAGCATGCAATGAAAGAAACTAAGAATTCTAAGTAAAATGAAAGACTAATCTATTGCAATGAGAAATTCAGAGGCAAATTTGAGGGGCCATTTGCTTGAGCACAAGCCAACTATTTATAGCATTTGCATTTACCCAAGGTAAAAACCAAATTGATCTCTTAAACTATAAACAATGGCAAAACACTATTCCAGGGAACCAAAATCATTAATGCAAGCTTATGGCGGTGAAAAAAGCTGGTAAACATTGAAATTTACGTGAGTCATGTTAAAAGAGCATTCTGAAAATGCGTAAAGGACCGCCGCCCTGAGCAGGGTGGCGGTTACAGACCGCCGCCTGCTAGGCGGGCACACGAGACCGCCACCCAGCAGGCGGCGGTTTTCAGAATCAAGAGAAAAAGGCCAAGAAAAGAGGGAAAAAGAGAAAAAAAGCACGCGGGGCTAAGCGGGGGTATGCGGATGTTAACGCACACTGGGAGCTTTTCCGATCCCAACACCTCATGCGAGGAGACTTGTATCATCATTGGGGTACGTGTTACGTTGTTCCGATGGCAAGCACTTCTACAATTTTGGGTACGTACATATTGCCCCCTCGAGAAGCGTTTTAGCCATGAAGAGGCGTAAAACGGTGGGTCCGAGTATGGCGGTCCCGAAATGGGAAGTTGGAAGTTATACCTGATACGTCCGTGTGTCGAAATGACGCCATCCAAAATTCCCGCTCTCCTGCAAAATGAAAAGAGAACTCAAGTGCAGATAGACAAGATAGATCGAAAATAAACGCTAAAATAATGGGAAATGAGGACGTACCATTTGTGCGGGGGTAAGAACTTACCTCCGTCGGCGCTCCAAACCTACGAAAAAAAATTTTCAAAACAAGTCAGGTTGCTATATATATGAAAGTGGGCCCATTTTCCTATTCATTTGCGTGTTGATTTGATTGATTCTGAGCTCTGGGACCCACGGTGACGGTTTCTTACGAGAGTAGAGTCAAAACGTTCATGGCGAGATAGCGATCATGCCTCCACGTGCAGATCATCGACCCGCGAGATCACAGGTTAGTTTTCCTCAATTTATCGTTTTTACCTTCAAATTTTAAAATGCTAAAATCTTTGTCATGGGGGGGTTATTTTTGAAAATGTTAGGTTCAAAAGGTCCATCTAGGGGGCGCCTACTGGGTAGGCTTTGTTTTTAGCTAAAATGGTCCTTTTTGGTGTTTTTAGGCTTTTTAAGTTATAAAACCCGCGTGGGTTTTCGGGACACGACCGCCCCTACCTGTGGCGGTGGTTACACACACCGCCGCCCTCATTCAGGTGGCGGTTACAAAACCACCGCCCTTAAGGTGGCGGTTACGAAACCGCCTCCCTGCTCAGGGCGGTGGTTTTGAACAGAATGTCAAAAGAACACCTGTTTGAGATTGTTTTTGCATTTTTAGCATTTCTATGTGTTTTCATGATTTTTCTAATGTCACTTGGATGCTAACTTGCTTTGTTTTGTGTGTGTTTTTGGGTATAGAGCAGAGAGAGGAGTACATTCAAGGAGCCGAGAGAGAGAGTGTGACTGCTCCCAAAGAAGATTTGATGCACTTTCACAGATGAGATGAGGATACTCTTCGTAGGGCCGGATACTACGTATCTCACGCGTCCCCACATGTTGCACCATCCAAATCACATTCTTTGTGACTTATTCTCCTATTGGGATGCTGATCGAACACCTTCCGATTACCAGGGGTCCGAGGTGAGTGGACCATCACACTAGAGGATGTTTATCGTATTCTGGGGGTCCCGATCATTGGGAGACGACTCACCTCGAGACAAAGAGTTCACGGGCCCAGATAAAGCACAAAGGCTTTCTATATGGGAGATGCAAATCATCTCCACGGGTTCGAAGAAGGGGGTCAGAGTTCGATCTATTCCTAGTTTTCCCATCCCCTTGATTCACCAGGCTATTATGGGGATCCTTGCCTCGAGATTGATCGGGACAAGGGAGGAGACACATTACTATACTGCTGGTCCCCCATCATTACACAGATCGAGGGCCATGGCCGGATTTACGCCTGGGGAGCAGACATACTTGGGACTACCTACCATGACTTGTACAGGGTAGTCCATTTACAGGGGCAGTCTTTGAGCCACCCGACCCTGGTCATGAGTTGGGTTTATGAGCACTTCATTCCTTATGGCAGAGGTGTAGAGGTGATAGATCCCGAGCTGTGAGGGCAGCCAGATGGATAGATATGTCGGTGCTCAGAGCACCTCATCAGCCAGTTGCTTCTCTGACCACCGATGACATGGAGGCCACACCATATCAGACCATGGCAGGTATATGGGGCTGAGGAGGCTCTTACTTTGATCTCCTGCTCCACCACAGGCAGCTTATTGACAGAGTGGGGCGAGTGGAGATACACCCCTTTGCCGAGTTCCTCAACAGTTTGGCCTACCCTACATGGGCATGCTTCCCCTAGCAGCCAAAGATACAAGGTCGCCCGAGAGGCCGAGGGGGTCCTAGAGGCCGGGGTTGATAGCAATGTTACTCCCGGCATTCCTATCATGCCGCCAGGAGGGTAGTACGTGCCCGAGGGAGAGCCGGTGCCCTCAGGCACCCTTGCTTTGATTTCCACGGGTCCTACCCATAGCAGCAATGATGACCCCATCGACATAGACTCTGAGTCCGAGGAGTTTACAGGGGGAGAGACAGAGGAGGAGACTGAGGAGGACAGTGATCCTGAGTGGCATGACACTCAGGATATCATGCAGCAGAGAGGGCCGAGCAGAGTGCAGAGAGAGTTACTCTGGTTTCAGAGGAGCCACTCTCCTAGGGCCATGGTGGGGAGGATGAGTCCATTGTAGGATGCTACGTTGCTCCAGCATGGGAGCACCTCAGTCAGCGGCGGCATCTGTGGCAGGTGCTGACCCTAGAGATCCATCCTGGAGGCCTGGTGATCCGAGTAAGTTACCACCCTTCCTTTTAATGTTTGTTTTTAATTAGGATTTCCTTAGTTGCTATCTCTCCTTTTGTTTACACTTGTGTTTTATCTCTTGTTTTATTTCTAATTTGTTTTCTCCTTTGTTTGCAGAGACCACCGATGAGTGGCGAGACTTGATTCACAGGGTATGCACCGATACCCTGATGATCCCCATGGAGAGGACCCACGCAGAGTTATCTGTGGATGCTGGGGAGCCCTCAGCAGCTGGTAGACACACTGACATCTTTTCCTGGGCCCAGTCTGGCATGTGGCCAGATGGTATCGACTCTCCGCACGGAGCTAGCGGGGTATAGGACAGCCGAGCGCCTGATGAGGAGTCATTCTCGTGGCGAGACTGCGGCTGCCCCTCGGATCCTGAGCCCTCCGTGCACTCGCAGCGCCGCGCAGCCGGAGTCCTAGGCATGGGCGCACACCTTCGTAGGGGTCTCATAGGCTGAGAAGCCACTGCTCTCCTAGATTTTTGTATGATATATTATTTTGTATATCTCTGCTCTTTGAGCGTTTTGACCATGCTTAGCGCATGATGGCATTGTACCAGATAAATTTTTGATATATATATATATATATATATATATTCTTTTTGGATCAGACTTTTGGCATTTATGGCTTTGTTTCCTTTCCAGTTTCCTCATGTAAACTATGATGTTATGCTTATATGCTCTTTAGAATGTATGCAATGGAGAACAAATGATGCAAGTGTTTACTTTCTTTTTGTATTTCATGATGCTGATATATGATAATGTAGATACAATGTGATTTTGAATCTTAGTTTCTGTAAGCAATTTTGATACTTCATATTTGTTTTGGCAAAGTGGTGAAGATAAGTGGTATGATGAGTAGATAGACTTGCCCCTCTCCTAACCCACACAACTAGTAAGATGCGAGGGCTCATCACCGAGAGCTAAAAAGGGCACAAGTTATGAAATGTGTTGAAATGATATTGATGAAAGATAGACAAAGCTTTGACGGAATCAAATTAGGATGCTACAAGCCTACTCCACTCGAGTGACTTCATAGTTTTGGGATGCAACTTGCTTTGTGGTTTATCTAGACTTAGATCCGTAGATGGCCACATGGTAGACAAAATCTGGGTTTTTAGGATTTTTAATTCTCTTGGAATTTTGGACATCCGATTCATTTGTTTTTGACTCAAGACTTCAAGATTTGAATTGTTTGTTTATGACCTTTTGTTTGTTTGTCAAGAGGACCCCCCACACCTTGCCCCATGCTACTAGTAAGAAGCGTGGGTTTATCACCATAGGCAAGGCATAGGTGAGTAAGGGCATTTCCATCCTTTCCCAACCCTACGTCACTAGTAAGAGACGCAAGCTCATCACCAAAGGTTGGTGGGGCAAGGAAATGTGTAAATTTAAAATTTTCTGTTTGATCTATATTTGACTTGTTTACTTGAGCAAAATGTCAGTGTGTTCTTATTTCCAAAGAGATATACATACGGGATAGATGTGACACCATGAAGCTTCTAGAATAGACCATAGGCAAGACACCCATCCTAAGAAGAAACCAAAAGTGAGAATAAACCCGCAGATCTTGGCATGGTTACCATTAAGACCTTGTCATATCTAGCTTTATTTGATGAAATGATTCCGAAATAGTTTGATGATATCATGGAAATAGAGAAGTATGATTAGAGTGTTTATGCCAACAACATCATGAGTTTGTAATGAATTGCTTTGAGAACAAATTCCTTGATCACAATTTTGTACGAAACAAGCGACAAAATGATCCTAACTATATGAAGATGCAATGTAGATATAATTATACAAGTAGTACTAGTTGCTTACGCGTAGAATCGTTTGAGGTGTAGGGAATTGACTGTTTCACCAAATTCCTCACCTTCCAGCATACATAGGAGATATGCACCATTTCCATAGTCCTTCATGACTCGGTATGGGCCCAACCATTTGGGCCGGAACTTCCTTCCTTCGCCGGTCTTTTTGTCGATCCGGCTGTCTAGCCTTAGAACTAGATCACCTTCATATATATCACGTTCATAGACCTTCTTGTTATACTACCGCCAAACATCCGGTCAAAGATAGACTCTATGCCACTGCTTCAAAGATCTAACCTAGCTTCATCTAGGCTTTCTAGTTGGGAGAGACGTGCTTCTCTATAAGCGTCTTCATCCAGATCCTCAGTAATGAAATACGAGACTGGTATTTCAACCTCAAGCGGGAGAACTACTTCTACCCCGAATACTAGCGAGAAAGGAGTCACTCCTGCTGTGTCCTTATTGAGGTTCGTGGGCCCATAAGGCCGGATATAACTTCAAATGCCAATCTCGTTTGTTTTCTTTCACCGTTTTAAGGAGAATGGCTTTTAATGTTTTGTTTGTCACCTCAGCCTGTCCATTGGCTTGAGGGTAATACAAGGAGGCTATATGATGGCTTATTTTAAATTTATTGCATAATTCGTGAACTTCATCATTCTTAAAAGAAGTCCCATTATCTGAGATAATGACTTTGGGACACCATACCTGCAAATGATTTGGTTCAAAATGAACTTGGCGATTACAGTAACCCGCATACAAGAGAGAGAGGCATAGCCTCTACCCACTTGGTAAAATATTCATGGCCGTGATTATGAAATTATGGCCATCTCAGAGATGAGGGAGAGAATTTCCTATTAAATCTAGGCCCCACGTAGAAAAGGGCCATGGAGTAGCGATTGGTCAGAGAGCTTGTGGCCGGCATGTGAATCTCATGAGAGAATTCTTGGCATTTATGACACCTTCATACAAACTCTACTACGCATCGTGCTCTAGAGTGGGCCAGAAATAGCCCATTCGATGTATTTTACGAGTGGTGGCATGGCCACCGAAGTGGCCTCCACACATTCCACTATGAGATTCATGGAGAATCTTCTTGGATTCTTCTGTGTCGACGCATCTTAGAAGCATTCCATCGAATGCACTTTCGATAGAGCACTTGTTCTATGATGACGTATTTAGCTACGATAATGCGTAACCACCTTCTTTCATTGTGGTGTAGCACCTTCTGGATATGTATGGTCCATGATATAATTAATGATATCAATGTACCAAGGACACTCAGAGATAGAAGGTCGGGTTTCGATGTAGTATACGCACTCATCTGGAAAGTCCAGATCTACTAGATCACCTCCATCTAATGGATTATCAGCTAACCAATCCATGATGATTTGTCCTTTAACCGACTTCTGATTTACGAATGTTAATTCAAATTCACCCATTAAGGTTATAAAGCATCCAACCTTTTTAGACAAGGACCTTTGCATGAGGAAAGTTCGTAAATGTTCTATTTTTACAATGACCTTTGTTTCTTGATTTAACATGTAATGTCTTAAGCATTTTGTTGCAAAGACTATGGTGAGGCATTCTCATTCTGCTTGTGTGTAGCATGTTTCATAGTCGAGCAATGTCCAGCTAATGAAATAGATCACACGTTCTCTATTGTCATCATCTTCTTGAGCCAAAGATATAAAGCAGCGAGACATCGTGGCTCGCGAATATAAAATTAACGGGTGATCTGGCTTAGGTGGCATTAGCGTAGGTGGTGATAACAAGAAACGCTTAACTGCATTGAAAGCTTCATTGCAGTCTTTGGTCCAATCAATGCTATAATCTTTCTTGAGTAGATTGTTGATTGGATGAATGGTGAAACTTAAGTCCGGGATGAATCTCCGGATCGCACCAAGTTTTCCGAGAAATGATCTGATTCCGATTCATCCGAAGGTGGGACCATTTCGAGAACAACCTTAATTTTGGTCAATCAACATCGATCCCGCGTGATGATATAATGTAACCTAGAGCTTCCTCCTCCGTCACACCAAAGACACATTTTTCTAGATTTAGCGTGACTCCGTATTCTATCAGACGTGAAAGAATGACGCGAAGCACTTCCGGATGGTCACAACGCTTCTTGGCTTTAGCCAACAAGTCATCTACGTAGGATTCCACAATTTTATGAATAAGATCATGAAATATATACGTCATAGCCCACTGGTATGTAGCACCAACGTTCTTGAGACCGAATGGCATAACAACATAGCAATAGTTTCCCCAAGGAGTTATAAACGTGGTTTTAGCTTGATCTTGTTCGATATTCTGATTTGATTGTATCCCGAGAATCCATCCATGAGAGATAAAAGCTCAAATCCAGCTGTTGCATCAACAATGACATCTATGGATGGTAATGGGAAGTCATCTTTAGGACATGCCTTGTTAATGTCTCGGAAGTCTACACAGATGCGTATCTTCCCATTCTTTTTTGAGAACCGGAACGATATTAGATACCCACTGAGAGTAATCGACTGGTTTGATGAATCCTACTTGGAGGAGTTTCATTACCTCCTCTTTTACCATGAGAGCTACCTTGGGTTTCATTGGTCTTGATTTTTGTTTAATCGGTTTTGCATCAGATTTAGTGACGAGGTTGTGCACCGCAATGTGGTGCAACCCCTATCATTTCTTTATAATTAAATGCAAAAGCCTTCTGATGTTCCTTGAGGATCCGAGTGTGTATTTCTACTTCTAATGGAGTTAACGAGGATCCTAACTTCAATATCCTTGGTTCATCTTCCGTTCCGATGTTAATATCAATTGTTTCTTCGATTAAAGAAGCGTTACCTTCTTCAAACTCAGGTGGGGCTGGAGGTAGTTCCAGATCATCTCCATTCTCGACTGTGTATATGCTTGAGTTCCTTTTGTGGGGGAAGCTCTGTCATGGGATTCCCAAAGTAAGAAGATGAATGTGGAATTAAAGATAAATCTATTACGTGATGGGTGAGATGTAATGCCGCATAGGTGTTTAAGAAATCAAGAGTGGTTGTATCACTATCGATGTGGTCTAGGATAGTAGATTTGTTTTCATTTCTATTTAAAAGAGGATTTGACATTGTTTTTATCAATGGTTCATCACGAAGGGATACCATGAAACGGGTATCCTCTAACTTACTATTTGGAGTAAAGCGTGATGCTGAGGTTGCTATTGAATCGGCGAGAAGATTTTGTTCTCGCGGGATTGCTTCAATTGATATGAAGTCAAACTCTTTGCTTAAATTCAATACAACTGTTTTGTAGAGTTGTAAGTGCTCGGCTTTGGTTTCATACATCTCAACAACTTGATTTGCTACCAATTATGAGTCTCCTAACACTCTGATGTTATCAACACCGATTCTCTTAGCTACGATGAGGCCAAGGAGGAGGGCTTCATACTCAAGCACATTGTTTGTGCATTCAAATTTAGTTTAAAGGAAAATGGTAGGACTTTTCCTTCGGGAGAAGTAAGGATTACTCCTGCCCCAGCTCCGTAATGACATTTAGCTCCATCAAATGGAGAGTCCAATACTTAGCTGGGAATATGGGCACTGGGATATTTGTTGTGTTAACATCTTCTACCTCTACCATGCAGAGATCTACTACTGGGAGAGAACCGACACCTAGGGTGCACCCCATGCCTACAGAATCAAATGGTAGGAACATTGGTAGATCCTGTTCTAGTAATTCAACAATTTTTGCAGTAGTTCCTAATGATACTATTTCTATAGTGTTAGCCTCATCTTTGGGGGTTAGGGTTGCCTTGGCTAGGCTCATAGTTTCAAGATCTGTCGTAGGTACCAACTTTTCTTCTGGTTTTGCGCTGTAGGTTTATTAAGTTGGTTCGTTGGGAGTTCAAACTCCGAGTGCATGCCTGGTCTTTTCTTTAGGTCAGCCAGGTGTACATCGAATGGTTTTGGATCACCTTTGGCTATGAACACCTTTCCTAAATGCAAGAATCTTACTTCTTGAAATAGCGTAGAAGGGATTGCCTTCATACGGTGTATCCATGGTCAGCCGAGGATCATATTATAGTTAGTTTCCCGATCTATAATATAAAACTCAGTCAGGATTGTTTTGGGTCCTAAGGTGACCGGTAGTATTATAGTTCCAATTGAAGTGGCTTTAAGGTTATCATAGCCTCTTAGTGTATTTCGAGTCGTGGAACAATTGGTTTCTCCATACCCTAGCTTTTGAAGGAAAGAAAAAGGGACTATGTTAACTGCTGCCCCATCATCAACCATCGCACGTTTCACATAATTGTTATAAACCCACACTTGCAAGTGTAAGGCCGGATCACCTCGGCATGCAATCTCAAAGATCTGTTGGCATTTTGTTTATTTCAAATATGAATTCGGCATCCCTATCCGCTGCCCCGAGGATGGATATCAAAGTCTATATGGTTTACCTGTGTTTCGGGAGGTGGAGTGATGCTAATTAGATGACCTAAACCCAATGCTTCTAAAAGAGCAGCCCTGTGAGTAGGGGAGTTCTTCAATAAATCCAAAAAGGAGATGTGTGAGAAGGTTTTTGTTAGATCATTAATTAAATCATAAGCACCTACGGGTTTTATTAATACTTGTTGGATATTGTCTGTTTCTAGCGGGTAGCTTGGACTTAGCTGAGAGGAATACTCTCGTGTCCTTATTACAACTTCTATGGGTAGTTCGGCATCTAACTCCACTAAACCGACTATCTTAGGTCGTGGCTGACTTCCTAATTGTGGCGCAACTAATGGATTTAGTGAAGTTAAGGCTTCATGATCATTGTTTCCTGTAATTACACCCTTGTTTGTCCCATTTGGATTTAACTTGTTATTGTTGTGATTTGGGAGCGGATCATTGAAGATCTTGAGGGGTGCATTTTGAGGGGAAACTCGCCCCTGTAAAAGTATTTGGTGCTGGTGACGTAGGATCTGCCAAGAACATATCTATAAAAAGTTGTCTTTGTTCCTCTGGCAAACGTTGCATGAATTTATTGTAGTCACGACATGTTCTAGTGTCATGGCCTCGATTTTGTGAAAACCACAATAGGAGTTAGGATTGTAATTCCTAGTTTGTTGGCTTGGTGTATATATCAGGGCCTAAAACTTTGATCAAACCGCTGCCTATTAAAGTTTTGTGTTTTTGTTTGTTGTTTTTGGTTTGAATTCTGGTTTTGATACCTAGTTGAATTTTGATTTGGATCCCATGTAGGGCTTCACCGTTGTTGTTGTTGTTGTTGTTGTGATTAAAATCCACTGTATTGATTGTTGGAGTAAAGTTATTGTTTCGTTGATTGTTTATTTGTGGTGGAGTATTCACAACATTTACCTTTCTAGCCTCGATCGCTTACTCCATCCGTCATCACTCCATGATTTTTATTAAGGATTTTAGGTCCTTGATTGACATTCGTGATAGTAGGATAAGTCAGTGTTTTTGGTCTGAGGTGATTAACCTCCCGTTTGCTCCATATGTCTTGCGACCACTATCAATTGCCGCTTGATCTATTCGAGAGCACTCTCAAGTACTTCATCGTAAGTTCTTAGTGGGAACTTCTGGACTTCTTCCTTCACTTCTCTGCTGAGAGAATGAAGGAATAAATCACATAGTTCCATTTGATCCATATTTGGAGCACTTGCCAAAGAATAAAGAACTGTACGCCACCTCTGGATGAAATGGGTGACAGATTCATTGTGTTCTTGTTTAATGTGCAAGAATTCCCTGATTCCTGTCCTTAATAGTTTGTTCATGTCAAAGGCCTTGATGAACTCTGAACGAGTTGCTTGAACGAATGGATGGAAGCCTCAGGTATTCTATAATACCAATCGAGAGCGATACCTTCCAAGGTTTTGGGAAATATTTTAGCAACAACCCCATCCCAAGGGAGTAATTCTCGAATGGTCAGAAGCGTAAGCTTTGATATGTGCATTCGGATCTCCCTCACCTTTGTATTTGGGAAAATCGGAAGAGGTCTTGGAAGCATGACGCTTCGTATGGTGAAATCTAAGGGCTCTTTCAAGTATTCTGAATATGTCCCTATCGCATAGGTTTCGACCATTGATGGTGCCTGCTGAGGGAGTGGAGGTGGAATGGGTTGTTGATATGGCATTGCATATGCATTGGTAGGAGCATAAGGAAACCCCTGTGGTTGAGTAAAAATACCGGAGAGGAGAACATATCCCCTTGTGGTGATTTGGAGTACATGTTTAAGTATGAAGGGGTATTGTCCAAGAATGGATTATTTTGTACTAGACCGGGAGGTATCGAACGGTGTTAGAAATGACGGTTCTAATCGGCATTTGTTGTGAATACTGAGGGTCATACCTAACGTGCCTATTCCTGTGAGGAGGTCTATTTGGCTGGTTTAGGAATTTCCTACCTGCATGAGTTGAGAATGGTGATTTTCCTGAGCAAGTTCTAACCCCTCACTTTTTCTACTAACGTTGAAATGACTTCATTTGGTGAAGTCACGGTATTTTTCCTTAGTGGCATTTGTTGTATATCATGGTGTTGTATAGGCATGTGATATCCTGATATGAATTGATCGCTGCCCTGCCAAGTTTCCCCGAGGGCATTTCCTATATGTAGTGGCATGGAGGTATTTCCTTGAAAAGAGACCTCGGGTTGTGTTTGTAAACCTCCTATAGGTGGGTACATACTTCGAGAACGTTGTTCATTCCTGGCATAACGTACCGAATGTTCATCATCTAAACCTAGGTATGAGTCTGATTGTCTACTAATTTGTGGTCTAAGTAGTACCTGAGGAGACGAACTTGATTCTCCTGTGAGCGTCATATTGTTCGAGCCTGAAGGCTCTATTTTTTGTGTTTGAGCGAACTGATCCAACTCTTCTGTTTGGAAAGATGAGTTATATCTGATCCTTGGAGATGGAGTTTGTGTTGATAATTGGTTATCTGAATAGTTGTCACCCCATACCGAGAGCGAGGGTGATGATTGTCTATTCAGTTGAGCGTAGTATGCCTCAAGACCTAAGAGAGGCCTACCATATGCATCGAATCCCGACATATTCGGGGGGTATATGAATACCCGTAGAATAATGGGAAGGAGCGAAGGTGATGGTGAAAGCTAATGAGGTAGTAAAGATGAAAGAGTCATTTTAATTTGAAAGAACCAGTAGAAATCTGACTCCAAACTAGAAAGTAGAAAGTTCACGTCGGGTTCACCAATTTTGTACGATGGAAAAGTGACAAGCGAGCATGGGAATCTACAAGTAACTTTTCCTCACACCCGACCTCCCGAGGTCATGCCGAGACAGCCGGTGGGGATTAAATATGTGTGGGATGCAGACAAGCTAATTGGCAATCTGATGTCTTCGACGCGCACTAGTGGAAATTGTGAATCTAAGGCAAAGAAGGCCCTCCTAACCTGAACTTGGTGTGATAGATCGATCAACAAGGATGACTGCTCGAAGGCTCCAATCA
Organism: Taxus wallichiana var. yunnanensis; assembly: GCA_018340775.1. Lineage (NCBI taxonomy): Eukaryota > Viridiplantae > Streptophyta > Pinopsida > Cupressales > Taxaceae > Taxus > Taxus wallichiana. Next base: position 752,517,477 of record CM031238.1, read on the forward strand.
ATATCGAGCTCTGGCATGATTCGGTCCATAGGTCAGGAATACGTGGAAAATGACCTGGGATAGTTTCGTGTATATCTCCAGATAAGGTCATAGGGCATGGATGGTAAATATAATTGACTCTATGGGTGATTCTCTGCCTAGTCCAGAACTCCTTAGCTTTGTTAGCTGCTATGTCTAAGCAAGGATAACTGTTCGATGATGATAGGTGGAAGTGGAGTAGATCTGAATACTAGTGTACGTAGGCCAACATCTATGTCTGATTCACCTATGGGCTCGTTGGGCTGTGGGATTTGTGGGTCACAACCGTAGATTCATATTTGTTGTGGTCCTGCTATGGTCATGTGTGGAATCAATCCCTAATCCCTAGTATCCAATAATCATATGCCTTTTCAGCTTCTATATTCAGAATTAATAATTGTGTGATCTTCTCAGAATATCTTACAGGTGTTTGTGCAACCTGAATTCTCAAGTTGGTATCTATATCTGTGAGAGTGTCTCCTGTGTCTGGCTGTGGGACCAAAGGATCACAACCAAAGGTCTACTCTCTTTCAAACCCTTCCACAGTCATGTGGATATGAATCTAGGGTAATCTGTAGTTTGGTTGATTTGACCAAAATGTGTGTGCTTGGTCGTCTTCTATGTTTAACCCGCTGCAATTGGAAACTGATTTGTTGTAAGTTTACCATTGTTCGAAGACTTGGATCCTAAGATTCTGATCTATATCAGTTATGGCTGTGATGAGATTGGGTTGGGGCACGATTGGCTCGAATACGTATTCCCTGGGCTCTCTAGGTCCCGTGATTGTCATACAAAAGCAATAATGTAAACTAAATGCAAAAAAATAAAATTAACTATGTGAAGTATGTCTATAACATATATAACTTCTATATTTTTTTTATTTTCTGATGAATTTTATAAATGAATTTGAAAGAGCAACTATTTTAATATATCTAGAAATTGACAATTAACCTAGTGTCAATTTTAAAACAAACAAAGTAACCGAGTATAGCTACTTTGCCTGTGCAATTGTAAATCTATTCTAAACAATGAAATAACTGATCTAATCTATTTGAAAGACTCTCGATCCTACCTCAGAAGTGAGGAAAGAATCATAGTCTCTCAGAAACTATCAATCCCCACAACTTCCCTGGCAATATCGAAAGTAAAATTGACTGAAATAAAGTAATTAACTACTCTATTTGATATGATTCTAATTAGAACTTTGAAAGCTAGAACCTGGATTCTGCAGAATAAAAGTCAATCCGATGGTGTGTGTGATCTTGTCCCCTCAAAGTGATCTCCTCGCTTCCTTCGTGTTCACGTGATCCGTAAAAGCGTGTAATGCTAAGCATCAACAAAGTAGATATTGGGACAAAGGCAAGCTTAGATACATGATCGAATACAATGCGAGTAGGAGAGAGATAGCGCAAGAGTACAGAGCTTGGCTTATGCAATTCCTAGCGGGATTTATTGTGAGTCATGCAACATAAAACGTCCAGAACCTGAAACTATCCTGTTTGAAGAACAAAACCTGCAACTTTAATGGCTTCCTATTGAAAACAAACTACTTACTCCAATGGATTGATGAAATATCAACAAAGACTTGCACAAGATGGATATGTGGCTTCCTAACAAAAAACAACACTAACTAAGCATGCAATGAAAGAAACTAAGAATTCTAAGTAAAATGAAAGACTAATCTATTGCAATGAGAAATTCAGAGGCAAATTTGAGGGGCCATTTTCTTGAGCACAAGCCATCTATTTATAGCATTTGCATTTACCCAAGGTAAAAACCAAATTGATCTCTTAAACTATAAACAATGGCAAAACACTATTCCAGGGAACCAAAATCATTAATGCAAGCCCAAGGCGGTGAAAAAAAGCTAGTAAACGTTGAAATTTATGTGAGTCGTGTTAAAAGAGCATTCTCAAAATGCGTAAGCTTAAAAGGCGGCGGTTATGGACCGCCACCCCCTTGCTTAGGTGGTAGGTTCATAGAGCAAAAGACCAAGAAAAGAGGGAAAAGCCAAAGCACGGGGGCTAAGGGGGCATGTGGGATGTTACGCACACTTGGGAGCCGCATCATTGGGGTACATGTTACATTGTTCGCGGTGGCACAGGTTTCAAATCAAGAGACAAAAGGCCAAGAAAAGAGGGACTTAGAAGGATCTTACCTATCGGTATATACCTTTCATGGAAAACCCTCTCCATCTACCTCTTTTCCTCAAATAAATATGGTTCATGTTGCCACCACGCTCGGAAAGAGAAAGGAAAATACAAGGCAAACCGACCCACCAACCAATCCCATGCCCAACATACCAATTACACCCACACCTAAAGTCACTATCTGCACGGTCCTGCATATCCTATTTTTGATGGGGTTACACACCACACAATGCTCAAACAATTACACCAATCCTCCCTCAAAATTTCCTTATATGATCTCATCCAAACCTTAGAGTCACATCGTCAAGCCCTCATGGAGGTCCTTCAATCTATCAAAGTTTTACCCAATGATCTCACACCTATAGCCTCCATTATCACACCTCATCATGTCGCCTCTCTCACAAAATTACCACCTACCTCTACACCTCCACCTACTCACTAGTTTTCCACCCTCAGTTTCTCAGATGAAGAGATTGCACCACACCAAACCGATGACCCATATCCTATTATTTTCATCTCCGTCCATATCGATAATATACACATACGATGTGTTATGATCAATGGGGGTGCTAGCATTAAATCATCTCCTCCCATGCATTCGAACAAATATGCATACCCAAAAATTACATGCATAAACATCTTGTCATGTTGTGTTCATTTAATGACACTATCACTTCTACACTTGGCACTGTCATCCTCCATGTTCGTGTGGGTCCCCATACTATTCCAGAGTTATTTTACATCTTGGAAGGGGAGTTTCAATACAACTTGTTGCTTGGAAGACCCTGGATTCATGTCATGGGGTGTGTTCCTTCTACTTTGCACCATTGTGTAAAGTTTGAACATGAAGGATGTACCTATACCATTCCCACTAACCCATCACCTTTCAAAACCTGCAACATGCTTTACCGACCTAACGACATTCTTATACCTATTAAGGCATCTACCTCCCTGCCCACTTCTTCTTCACCCACAACCCCATCCACCGTTCCATTGCATCCTCACCCATACCTAACTCTTCTATTCCTACCACTATTGTAGCTTCCACCAATCATTCATCTACTTCCCAACCAACCGATACCTCTTCTGATCCAACCTCTAACACTTCCTCCATTCCAGCTACCAACATATTAACCATTGATCCCTTGGAAGGTGTTTTTCAATGCCTCACTATGGGGGAGTATCACTTGTACAATGTCAATACATTCCTTACTCCACAAGAGTATGGAAACCTTCACCAACATCCTCACTATGATCACCACATAGGCGAGTGATTTATTTATGGTCCTCCCCACCTTCGTACCAATCTCACCTATGGGGGACTTGATACTTCCACTTACACACCCGAACCACCGTCACAAACCCAACCCTTTTTTGGCTGACCTTCAGTCACTTACCAACCACCACTTCACCCACACTTTCCTCCACCAATGTGCATGGAAGGGTTTTGGCTTTGGATTTTACGAGCAAGGCCGCACATTGTTATTTCATGTACCACCAAAAACATAATGATCGTAGTGGAATCAGTTTTACCAAAATACCTAACAAGAAGGCCCGTATTGAACTCATTGAAGATGTTGACCCCTCTCCACCTTCTTCACCTTCACCTTTGCCACCTTCACCAACGTGAGTCGATGGATCCTTCCTCCTAAATTTTTTTTTCATAAACACAATTTCCTTAGGACCTTTGACTTATCAACAAGATGGTGAGGCTCCCTCTTCTCTTCCTTTCTTATATCCTGACATGGTCGAGGACAATACCCCTTCTATTAATGTCATTTAATGTCAGGATGATGAATCTATACTCACCTACCTTGGTGCCAAATAATTTTACATTCACCGGTCATTACCTTCGAGATGCAAAAATGTTGAATGAATTGACTATCGAAATCAACATCCACACTCGTGACGACCCCCACATTCTAAAAATTGGCCAATCTCTATATACTTCAATAAGAAGCCATCACTTCATTTCTTAAAAATCACAATCATGTTTTCGCTTGGTCCTATGTTGATATGCCTAGTATTGATCCCACCATAGTGGGAAAAATACCATAACCATTCCCAATGCTAAACCCGTAAAACAAAAGTTGAGGAAAATGCACCCTCGCATTGCTCTTCTAGTCAAAGAAGAACTTCAATGCCTTCTTTCTGTTTCTTTCATCTTGCCTATTGATTATCCCCAATGGATTTCTAACATATTCCCTATCACTAAGGCTATAAGGGGACTTCATATTTGTATGGACTTTCATGACCTCAACCTAGCTTGCCCAAAAGATGACTTTCTTCTTCCTGGTATTGACTAGTTGGTTGACCTTACCACTGGCCATGAGATGCTATTACTTATGGATGGATTCTCTAGTTATAACCAAATCTTGCTCGCCCCAGAGGATCAACACAAAACCATATTCATCACCCCTTGGGGACCTTCTGCTAACGAGTCATGCCTTTTGGCCTTAAAAATGTTGGTGCCACATATCAACAGGCTATGACCTACATTTTCCATGACATCATGCACCACATATTAGAAGATTACGTAGATAATCTCCTCACAAAATCCAAACATCGATCTGAACATCTTACAGTCTTGAAAACCATCTTTGATCACCTCATCAAGTATTGTGTTTGCCTTCAACCCAAGAAATGCATCTTCATGGTTCTCTCAGGAAAGATCTTAGGATTTATCATTTCCTTACGTGGTATAGAGGTTGACCCTACTAAAGTCAAGGCCATTCTCAAATTCCTCCACCCACTAACCTTCACCAACTTCGTAGTTTACAAGGCAAGTTGCAATCTATTCACCGATTTATTTCCCAACTATCCGACCATGTTAACCATTTCATCACCTCTTTAAAAAGGATGTCTCATTCAAATGGGATGATGAGTGCCACAAAGCTTTTAAGGCCTTAAAACAATACCTTCTCCAACCACCCATACTTATTCCACCTAAAGACGACTAACCCTTCTACCTATACATCTCTACTACTGATCACTCTTTGGGGGCCATGCTCGCTCATCATGATGAACAACATAGGGAATAGGTGGTTTATTACATAATTTGTACTCTTCTGGACTATGAGACCCAATACACCCATCCTGAAAAACTTTGCTTAGCCTTAGTTTTGTTGCCACCAAACTCCACCATTACCTACTCAACCACAAAACCTATGTTGTGACCAACACTAACCCCTTACACTTCATGTATGCCAAACCTTACCAAAATCAATGTGCCACACATTGGCTCATGCTTCTTCCTAACCTAGACCTCAAATTCATTCACCAAAAATCTATTAAGGGCTAGGCCATTGCTGAATAAGCTTGCAGATGTGCCTCTTTTCCGAGAATCAATATTTGAACTTTGATTTCCCCAGATGAATCCATTGTCACCCTCTCTTTTGATGATGACCCTTACTAGATGACCTTATTATTCGATGGCTCCAAATGTCGGCCAGGTGGGTATGGTTTTGGTGTTATCCTCATTCCTCTTGATGGTGAACTCATGCCTTTATCATTCAAACTCGACTTTGAGTGCACTAACAATATCATGGAATACGAAGCACTCGTATTGGGTCTCCTCACATCTTATGCCTTAGACGTTAAGTACATTAATATCTTTTCTAATTCTCAACTATTCGTAAACCAAGTCAATGGTGTATGTCAGTGTCGTAATGAAACACTTCAAGAGTATAAATGTTACGTGGGCATCATGTTGACTACCTTTGACCGCTATAAAATTCAAACCGTTCCACGGTCCACCAATAAATTTGTGGACACCATGGCCTGCCTCGCTTCCCAGATACCTACTTCACCTATGGATTTAGACATCTTTGTCACTATGAAACACCTATAGAGACCTTCTTATGCACCTTATAGTGTTAACCTCATCTGAATTACCTCACTAAACACACAAGACCTATGGTATAAGAAGCTTGCAAATTACCTTTCCATTTCCATCTTGCCTCCTGACTCTGACACGTAATGGACAATGAGCCTTTCTCAAATGGGCCTCTCGTTATGTCATCATGGGTGGCCTCCTCTATAAGTGTGGCTTTGACAATATTCTATTACGATGCCTTACCATCTCTCAAAATCCCCTATACCATTAAATAAGTTCACGATGGCATCTGCGGAGGTCACTTGAAAGGTCTTGTTGTTGCCAAACACATTCTTCACCTTGGCTATTATTGGTCAACCTCAACCATGATTATTATGACTACATTAAGTGTTGTGTAAAATGCCAAGAACATGTCAATCTTCATCACACACCTAGTCATGCCTTACAGTGTTGTTTGTGACCTTTGGACTTTCTCTCAATGGGGTTTGGATCTTGTTGGAGAGATCAATCCCCATTCTTCCCTAAGACATCAATGGATTATCACCGCAATTGAATACTACACTAAATGGGTTGAATTTGTACCCCTCATCTCCACGAAAGCTAAGAAAATATGTGAGTTCATCAACCATTACATCATTTTCCACTTTGGTGTTCCCCACCACCTCATCACTGATAATGGAAAGCAATTCAAAAACAAAACCTTACAGAAACTTTGCGATGCCTTCAGTATTCAGCTAAGTTTCTCTTCACCATATTACCCACAAACCAATGGCCAATCTAAATCCACCAATAAAACCCTAAACAAAATTCTCATGAAAGTGGTTAACGATACTGGGAAGGATTGGCATACGCACATTCCTTTCACCCTATGGGCATACCGCACTAGTATTCGAACTTCCACTGCTGCCACTCCCTTTTCTTTGGTCTACGGTACAGAGGTTGTTCTACCTCTTGAAGTCCAGATCCCATCTCTTCATATTTCTCTTTAAGACATGCTCAATGACGATGACTTTCGCCAAGAACATTTAGCCCAACTCGAGTTATTGGACGAATGTCATCTTAATGCTCTCAACCATCTCCAAGTCTATCAAAAATGCATCAAGTGTGCCTATGAAAAATGTGTCCATGAAAGAACCTTCAAGGTCGGTGATCTTATCCTTAAGGAAAATCAACATGTAACCAAAGTAGAGAAAAGTAAATGGGGCAAGTTTTCTCCTAATTGGCTTGGACCATACATCGTGACCCATAACTATGGATCAGGTGCTTATCACTTGTCTTCACTTGATGGTAAGCCCAAACCTGAGCCCCTCAATGCCTTGCATCTTTGACCATTCTACTATTGAATTCTAGTCCTACATCACTATTTATCTATTTCATGCTCATCCCTTGAGTGCCATTTACCCTTCTCTTTTCTCGTACTTCATCTCCAATGATTAAACAAGAATCATGTGATTACCTATCACCTTTTTCCTTATCTTAAATATGTGTACCACGGCTCTACACATGACATGATTCTCATGGATACTTTTCATCTTCTTTCAGATGAGATCCCATGGTCGTTCACCCTTGCCTTCTAAACAAGAACCAAATGCTTCGCTATAGTCTTGTCCATGACTTAAAATCCCAAAATAATTTCCAAAAATAAAGGGATCAACTCCTTGAGTCAAAATTCCAATACAAAGATGACTCCCTCAAAAGGACATCTTTCATTCTAAATTGCCACTATAAATAGACTGTTCCCTCGAAGGACAACTATAAACATCTCGCAACACTATCTATAGTCCATCCCACAAAGAGGACTATTCTCTCAAAATAAAAATATTCAGAAGCTTCCCGCATCGATCAGCTTCATGTGAAGACCTCAAGGAGACATATATTCATCTCGTATAGACTTCCCGCATTAATCATTCTATCTAAAAAAGTTCAAACAAAAAAGAATAAGAAAACATTTTCATCATGGACTCACCTATTATGATCTTGTACCTCTTGGCACAAGGCATTCTACATCCTACCATATGACCTAATCACCTTCACCTCCTTCTTCTTTGTCTCTCCTTTTCATCCTGCCTTAAGGGACTGCTGAAACTATGACATTTGGTGATCCTGTGACTATTCTTCACCTGTGGAACAATCCATCATGCAATGTCTTTAGGGTCTTACGTTCACTAGCCTTTCTAAGATATGGTTCACCCATTGTGATCCTTGTCAATTAGGTGGTGTTCTCACCTCCTCTTATCTTTTCACTTCTTCATTACTTATTGATTATCCTATATAGGACTAGACCCTCGACACTTATCTTTTGGGAATTTCTTCTTTCACCACAATTGACCTCAAATCATACCTATTTGACTTTACTTCACCCAAACCTAAATGATCTTAACCTAATCATACCCTTGACCTAGAACCCAACATACCTAAAACCTACCGACCTATTCTTCTACCTTCTCATATTCTTCCCTATCTTATGGGAGAACTACATCAGCCTGAGGTCCCTTTTCACCAAGACTATGAAGGCAACACGTCCAGGGCATGGGGCCCTAGAAGGTTACCTCGGCCACTCTTTACCCTCACCATTTTCCCCATTTTACTATGATTTCACATATATCTATCTCAAAAACTAATAATCCAAACCATGTTCACATCATTTAAACTATAAATACTTACCATGCATCACATAACCTTTTCCACTTAAACTATTTCACATTTTCATATATAACCAATATTTGAACATTTTTACACCTTCACATACATTTACATTAACATTTATTACCAAAACATTGAACTAAATATCCATGCCTAAACCAAACTGACTCAATCCATTCCTAAATTGACCTAACTCGATCCATGCCTAAACCAACTTGACTCAATCCATGCCTAAATCGAACCGACTCGATCCATGCCTTAACCCGACTCCACCATGCCTAAACTGACCTAACTCGATCCATGCCTATGACCTGACTCCATCATGCCTAATTCACCTAGTTTCCATCCATATCACAACAAAAACAAAATGCTCATAACACCATAAATCATCTGAATCTCATATATCTCATCATATACAACAAATGTGTGTATCAATACAATATACACTCATAAAAAAAAATTGTCTCTCATACTCGTTGGCACGTAGGTTGATATCCAATACAAAAATGTCATCAAAGACATAGCCGATATCATATATAATCACCCGATACAAAGTTCTCTTCGACACATAGGCGCAGCCGCCTCTCATCTACAATATACAATATCATTGGCATGCGCAGCTAGGTCTATATCAATATCATCCAAAATGCTACTTCCATAATGCCAATCATCACCATACCATTAGATCTCAAGGTCCATCTCTCTTGACTCCTCTGCTCCTGCTGACAGCCTCGGTCTAGCTACCGAGGGCCTCACTTGGATCTAGCCTCTGATACTAGTAGCCTCGCCATGCTCCTACCTATGGGCTCGCCGCCCCCTGTGCTCTCCACACTGTGAGTGCAGGATCTGGTCCTCTCACTAGAGGCATGTTATGCTTCTGTACTGCATAGGATGGGACATATATCCTAACAATCACCAAATGATCCTAGTAATATCTTGCCTCTCCTAGGGCATCCCTGAATCTGGGCATGGGCACTGTCTATGGAGGTGTCATGGGTCTCACTACTTATGTGGGTACTTGTACAATGGGACCCTATCCCTAAACCTACACTGAACCCTGTGCTAGTACTAGATCCTGAGTTAGCCTTGGAACCTATACCTGTGCACTGGCTTGCAAGGTTGTGATCTCGTGCCTCGTGCTACTTGCTCGCCTAGCCTTGCGCAGACCCGTAACCTACCCCCTACGTTGTGGTCAAATGACCAAATCTAGTAATTACACCTATAGGGTGGCTACCTAACCCCCTTCCATCTCTCCCCTCTCGGTCCCTCCATCTCCATCACCCACCTGTAGGTACCTATCCCGGCCTACATATGCCTGCAGCATGCGACCAATCTGCTCTGTAATGTGGAAACATGTGCCTTTGTACCTATAATCTTCCCCTACACTATACCCAGATGCATCACCAGGGTAGCTACCTACCCTTGTAGGGTGTCCCTCTACACCGTGATGGTAGATAAATCTGGCTTCCCTTTCCTAGGTGGTACTACTCTTAGCTGTGCCACCCACCACTTGCCAGTAACCATCGCCACTCCGGCATCATCAATCTAAATATCCAATGGCTAATCCTCCTCTGTTTGGTCGGTCTTTGTCAATTGAGGTGGAGACATATGCCTCTCCACATCATCTCTCCAAGATCGAGGGAAGGGTAGTCGTGCACACCCCGTATCAATCCAAAATATCATCTAACCTGATCTACCAGTATCGAGATCATGCTCTTTAGCTCTCCTCCCTATATCCACCTATAAATCTATAGCCCATCTAACTCCATGACCATCTATCTGTCAGTATGCGGGAATTCCACATACGGTCTCCACATAATGTCCACTTTGGACAAGCCCTCTAGTAGTCACCTGTAATATGCTACATCATGTGTAGCCCTCATGCCTCGGTGCTCTCCCATGGCCGGTACCCACCGCTTGTGTCCCACCCGCAACAATCTCCCCTCAAAAGCATCTAGTCGGGGCATCCCTACTGGCCACACACAAATAATGTGCTCATAGGCCCAACAATGTAACAACAAGCCGCAACATATGTTTGAATCACCGTAGCCACTCATATGCCCACAACTCCCTATAAACCTGTGTCAAAAGGGAAAGTTCCCATGCAAATCGGGTCCTCTATGTCACCATGTCATGTAAGACTCCCATCAATGACTGTGGGAATCTCCCACCATCTACATCTGGTAGTGTAAAACAACACACCACCTCCATCAATAACACGACCAACCTCATCTCCTCAGGATGAGCTCTATACATCGCTCCATAGCTCATGCTAGTGCTATGGAACCCCAAGTCATCCACACCCTCACCAAATATGGGAGCCAATAACTCCTCTGACGCCTCGACGAGATAGAATAGACTGGGCCCCTAATATAGGCAATCGTAGGATCCTATATATGTCCTCTAGGGTGATGGTGAGCTCACCCATTGGTAAATGAAATGTATTGGTTGCAAAATCCCATCTATCGATGAGGGAAACCATCAGACTAGCCTTCCAGACTACATGCCGGTAAAATCTCACTCCGATTAGCCCAACCTCCGCCACGTGATGCCACTCCTCTTGTGTTGTGCTAGCTCGTACCTCCACTTAGTAGTGGTAGCACTGATCTCTCATCCGAAGCTTGTCACTTGCTCGTTGTTGATCAAGAATTTTTGTGCTTGTTACCTGTCCAAGTCAATGAACCAAACTAAACACAAAAACCCTGGAAAAACTCAAATAAAGTTGATACCTGATTGATTGGACAAGATTCAAGATATAAATGGAAAAAATGTCGATGAAGTCAAGATGGGCGCACACGAGCAATCCTACGGAGTAGATCCAAGAACCCTGTAATGCACAAATGCTTAATAGAAAAAGACAACGTTAGAAGATAAAAGAGTGAACTGCCCGAAAAGTGGGTCCGGGAAGTGATGAGCTTCCTCGGTGGATGTCAGTTCACATTCTCAATTAAGGATAAAGGCATACATGATAAAAGATGTAAGAAAATGTTTAGGTTTTCTGATTTTAAGTTGCAGACAGAATGTAAAAAATAACAACAGAAACTAAAAGAAAGCAGGAAACTATAAAAATAAAATTGAAATCGTGTTACCTTAATTCAAGATTTTTATGTAGGTCTGGTCGGCATCGATCGACAATGATCGGCGTTGATGGTTTGGGCCAGCATCGATTTAGATGGAATCGGCGTCAATTCAACACACAGGCAGATAGAAGGCCAAAGAGTAAAAGCAGAAAGCAAGCTAAGCTAAAATAGATTAAATGTAAGCCCAGATTACTGAAGATTGATCAGAAAGTAGAGATTAAAGATATAAAAGGGAATATAAGGTAGAAATCGATGGATTCTAACCCAAAACCAAAAAAAGGTCTTGATCGACACTGATTTGGATGAATCAACATCAATGGAAGACTAATCAACGTCGATCGATCGGTCGACATCTACCGAAAGGAAATTGTAGAAACTAATAAGAAATGAAGATACGATTCTGATGAAGTAGATTACAGAAATCCACAAAGGGAAATACTTGGAAAACACTTGATTGATGATTAATGATGACAAGGGGAGCTATAAAGACCCATAGAGTTGTAGACACATGGACGAGTAATAATACACCTCTCAGGGATTAAAATGCACAAAACTCACTCTCTCTCTCTGATAATCTCTTTAATTTCTCAAACAAAGTAATCTCCAGTGACCAGCTCTTCTGAATCTAACCGAGAGGATCTCAAAGTTATAAATTTATAGTTGGTGTCATTCCAAAGAATCAGCGTCATCAAGATCACTCAACACCGATCGGGGATAACTTCCCAAAGAGGAAAAGAAATGAGTTGTGGGGATAAGAAACTTATCCCTCCAACTCAAATATGGGTAAAAACCCACTGCACATGTTTAGGAGAGGAGAAAAAGGTGGGATGGATGAAGAATAATGATACGGGAGGTTTGGGAAATGATATGGGGTGAATAAGTAGTTGGAATAATGGTAAAAAAGGTAGAATTACATGGTTAATGTTTAATTATCCATGGGTGAAATATAATGGGGTGGAATAAACTTAGGATAGGTATTTTAATTAGATAATTAATTAATATCCTAAGAGAGAAGTAGTGATATAAAAGTGCACCAGGTTGCCCGAGAATAGAATAGGTAAGTGAACATGGGGGACACTAAATTGTGTAACCAATTTTAGGTGTCTACATTTTCCCCTTTTTGTCGAGTAACTTGCGATAAGAAATGTTGCGAGACAAAAACAAGGAGTTGGAAGAAGGGAAGAATATTGATGATGTGCTCCCCCTCAAACTAGGGATGGGGTGGCCCCAAAAGAGCCAACCAATCCCAAGTTTGAAAGAGATAGATGAGAAAGAGTAGAATGGATGATGCCCCAGTGAGATGCCTAGAGTAAATCTGACCATTGATGATGCACGTAAAAATAAAAAAGGCAAAGGACCTAAGGAACTCACATTGGTAGGGCAGACTAGACGGTCTTCATATGAGACGACGTTAGTGGCTACAAACTTGTGAGTTAAAGGTGACTACAAAATAGTAACAACCAAAGAGTGACACATTGGTAGGGACAACTAGATGGTCTTTGAATGAGACAACGTTAGTGCCTATAGACCCGCTATCTTTAGGTTGCAACAAATGTGAGTTACCCATGTACAGGGAGAAACTCAGAATGGGTGATAACACTAAAAATATGCACCAAAAGGTGAAAATAAGGTCATAACGATGATCAGATAAACAAGCCAAGCATCAACACTTAGACAAAAAGGATGAAGTGATAAACTCGAAAGGAGATTCGTCGAGATGTGACCCACAACAAAAATCAAAATATGGCCACATAGTGGACTTTGCAATAGACATGCTGCCAGACTAGGTAGGACAAGTGTGCTATGGGTGGCACATGCAAAAGATATAATGATGAGATGCCCCAAGTGGGGAAAAACAAGCAAAGGCGTGCTATGAGTGACACACATGTGGGGCTATGTAAGGTTACAAGGTACAAGTACCTAAAGTGAAGGCATAATGATGGTGACAATGTGTTACGGGTGACACATGCACAAGATAGGATAACAAATGAGAACGAAGCACGTCCTGGTGGGATGAGATGAAAAAATATATCAAGACCTAACCAATCGACCCCAATGGAAGCTAATCGGCATCGATGTAGACCTAATCGACATCAACCCCAAGAATCGGTGCTGACTACAAAAAATGATGCCGACCGCTCCCAAAAACTATAATAGGGGAAAGGCCAACGTCAACGATTCATTTGCATTATGACGATTGATTTGGGAAAAGTCAAAAGTTGAATTTGAGTGAGATGGAAGCTTCCAAGAGTGGCCAGAAGAGGAAGAGGATGGCCAGGGGTAAGTGGTCCTCCCTTAGCTTTGTTTGTATGTTTTTGTTGTCTTGTAGTATGCTAGGATGTTAGATTAGAGGATTTTGTAGAAAAGTAGGAGGCAAAGAGATTTTTTTGGAACTTTTCCTCCCGGTCAGCGTCTATTTTCCAAATCAGAATCGACTAGGATGAAATCGGTGCCGATTGGAAATGATTTAACTCAACCAACATCAATTGGAAATCAACGACACGATTGAGTATGGCATCACCAATCGGAAAGAAATGTCACCGATTGGAAAAGATGAGACACTTGGAAGCTTTGAGAGAGTTTTGATGAAGTTTAATGATTTTGATTTTGATAGATGTGAATCTAATGAAGATTTTTGATGTTGTGGATGCAGGCACGAGAGGTCCTACACATGTGGGATGTTATTCCCGAGCTACTTGAGACTATACTGCCAGACATGATGATGATGACTGGTGCCACTTGGAGTTAGTCGGACTAGGGGGTTCCTATTACTATGGGTACCCCGAGACGTAGAGCTTATGCGAAGCATTGATGCATCGGTGGGACAACCAGACATGTACCTTTTGGTTTTGGATGGGTGAGATGACTATCACCCATGATGACATTTATAGGATACTCAAGTTGCTGATCACAGGGGACCTGATCAAACCTACTCCACGGGATTAGCAGCAGAGGGCCCTAGTATGACTATATAGAGACAAGGTGGATGCCTCAGAGTTAGTGTCTGGGGTTGTGAGGATAAACTCATAGTACTGGAAGGATGAGCCGAGGAGTAGACTGATAGCACTGATTCATATGGCAATATCATATTATGTGCTACCAGATTCCAGAGGTGGATGGTTCCCACTACTCCTTGACTGCGTCTGTGATATTTTAGAGTTCATGCAGGTATTTGCATTTTTGATGCGCTACTGGCACAAATATATCATGAGCTGTGGATGTATACCACAGGCAGGTGGACTGGGATAGATGTCAGTTTTGTACTCCATTGTTGGGCTTACAAGCATATATCAGTGATTAGACCATCTAGACTTCCATGGATGCTAGGAGTAGAGGGAGCCCTTGAGTATGGGTTTCGAGATGGCGGGAAGACATGGCCCATGAGATATAGGGAGATCGACAGAGTGGTACTCCCAAATATTTAGGACTCTGACACCACCACAAACTATATGGAGGCCATACAGGGTCTACCCGACATGGGCCAGATAGGATTCCCACTTAGTGGAGCTGAGATACAACAGAGTGATCAAGGGCCACATGCCAGAGACTTTAAAGTGAGTCCCATTTTATATGGGTGATGAGACAGTTGATTGATATAGATTATTCTGATTGTGTATGTGTCATATAGATAGGATGGTAGGGAGATAGATCTATCGATACTGGTGCTGGTAGATCCACTCAGGGAGGCCCCACCTCCCACAGATGATGATGATGATGTAGGAGTGGATCAGGGTTATGAGGATTGGTATCACAATGAGCTACCACAGCACATCACAACATCTATAGAGTCAGATGAGGAGGATATAACTACTGAGCTAGAGAGATTACAGGAGGAGCATGCCTCCTTGGTAGAGACACACTAGACTGCTCTCGAGGAGATTAGGACTCTCAGGGAGGAGAGGGATACAATGATACAGGAGAGAGCCACCACTCGTCAGGAGTGAGATACAACTATCCAGCAGAGGGATAGATATCATAGACATAGAGAGGCCCTCAGGGCCAAGTATGGTGATACAGAACCACATCGTAGTCGGGGGCACAGGTGCCATAGCAAGAGGGCCAACGGCAACAGCGCCCATGAGAGAGCACTTGACACGATGAGTTATAGTACCTATCTGGCTCTCCTTTCCGAGGTGAGATACTACAAGGATGCTTTGACACAACATGCCCCATATATTCCTTATTATAGAGCAGGAGGAGGATAGCGGCAGCTACTTCCGGCTTTGCATTGGAGGTGCGAGCACCAGGGGAGACCAAGGAGGTCACAGGGCCATGACTGTGGGCACCTCTAGTTCTATAGGTGATGGTCAGGAGGGAGAGCCCATATGGAGATCCGTGCCTAAGGAGGGAGGCAGAGAGACCGATCTCCATGCCTCTAATTTTACTATATAGAGATGATATTTGTAGAGATATACCGATGTAGCCTCGATTTGAAGGCATTTTTGATACAATGTATATGGCTCGATTTGAAGCCATACATTTTTTTGTATACGATTGAAGCATTTTGAGACGGATATATATATATATATACATCTTTGTGTTATGTGATTGGACTTATGCTTTTAATTTTGATAGATACAGATAGATGTTATAGATGTGATAGATAGATTATAGATGATAGATGGATTATAGATGTGATTTAGTTTTGATTTGACATGGATGAATGATTGATTAAATTAACATGTTAAGATGTCAATTTAATTAAATGATATAGATAGATGGATCCACATAATACATGCTTTTTTGATGATATTAGATGAAGTAGATAAGATGAGCATAGATAGATGATAGATTTGATTGATTAAATTAACATGTTAAATGTCAATTTAATTGGATAAATAACAAATAAACATGGGTAATGTCTATTTGATTTGATGAAAAGAAAGTGATGTAATGATCTTATCCCTTAGAAATAAAAATCACTACACCTAGATAGGAGAATGAATGATAAGTTAGTCCCCTAACCGACCATAAATAGAGACCTTGATGGTAAATCAAAAGATGATGCACATAAGGCCATAGACATGGATAAAATAAACCTGACACTAGTTAGTCACAAACTAGATCTAGGAGGTAGATAAGGATGAGAGATAAGTATGTATCTCATCAAAATACATGAAGGATTGAATACGCGCCCATATGGGGAAAATAGGGTCTCCATATGATCGAAAAGGTCTTATACCCCAACTTCATGATTTTTTTTTGATAGAAAAGAAAACTGATCAATGCAGGAAGTTTGCTAGATATGGAAAGACTGATCGATACAGGGAAGTCTTTCGAGATGCTAACAAGTGAACAAACTAGCCGAGAGAGGAAGTTTGTTACTGCAAAGGCTCAAAATGCCATAAAACAAACAGCATCCTTCAAGGGAGTGGTCTGTATTTTGAATTTTATGGTAGCCATCCTTCGAGGAATGGTCTACATTTTTTATTTTTTGATAAGGCATAGATAATTATCCTTGAGGGATCAATCTATCTTTTGGGATTAGGATAACATCTCTTTTTTTTTTTTTTTTTGAGCTTTGGAAGAAGCTGAGTTTAGACCAGATAGATCAGATAGAGGGGAAGAAAATGTATATAAGCACGTACTCATGCCCCAAGTGGATTTGATCAAGATGAACACCTAGGACAGATGAAGTAGTGATTAAGGTATTCCTACCATGAGGAGGAACAAATCCATAAGGAAAATGCCATGAGTAGAGCTGTGGTACTCATATTTAAGGTATAAAAATAAATAACGTGGAGAACCACATAGTTCCAAATCACTACGAAATGCATGACTGGTTACAGATGGATGAAAGATCTGTTTCGTGACTAAGATCATGTAAGATAAATTTTAACAGTAGAAGGGCCTTAGATGCAAAGCATTAAGAGGTTCCATTTCAGGTATACCATCCATGGAAGATAGGTGATAAGCCCCGGACCCATACTTATGAGTGATAATGTATGGTCCCATCCAGTTAGGAGAAAACTTACCACGTTGACTCCGTTCCAGAGTAGTGACATTTTGGTTTTCTTTAAGAACAAGATCACCAACTTAGAAGTCACGCTACTACAAATGCTTGTTATAAGCACACTTGACATGCTCAAGATAGACTTGATGATGTTCAAGAGTGTTGAGATGATGTTCATCTAACAACTCAAGCTGTGCTAGATGGTTTTGACGATAGTCTTCATTAGAGACAAACTCTCTGAGAGAGACGACGAAGAGAGGGAATCTGGACTTCCAAAGGAAGGATAACCTCAGACCCATAGATAAGAGAGAAGGGAGTAGCACCGGTAGGGGTACAAATGCTAGTCCGATAAGCCCAGAGAGCAAAAGGGATGTGTAAATGCCAATCCCTACCAGCTCGACTAGTTACCTTTGCGAGGATATTACGCAAAGTTTTATTAGAAGCTTTAGCTTGGCCATTAGCTTGTGGATAGTATGGAGAAGAAAAGATGAGTTTAATATTGAAGGTGTCACAAAGTTTCTGCAAATATTTGTTTTTGAAAGACTTTCCATTGTCTGTAATGAGTTTGTGAGGAACACCAAAGTGACAAATGATGTGTTGATAGACAAAATCAACAATAGGTTTAGCTTTGGTCGATGAAAGAGGAATAGCCTCCACCCATTTAGTGAAGTATTCTATGGCAGTAATGATAGAGTGATGTCACTACAAAGAGCGTGGATTGATGAGACCAATGAGATCAAGACCCCATTGTGAAAAAGGCCACAAATCCACTTGCAGTTGTAAATCCTGACTAGGGATATGTGTAAGATTAGCGTGTTGTTGACACTTGACACATTTCTTGACATACTCACAGTAGTCTTGATTAAGAGAAGGCCAATAGTAACCTAAATGTAGGATGCGCTTAGCCACGGCCAAACCACCAAAGTGTCCACCACAGATACCATCATGGACCTCCTGAATGGCCTTAGATGATTCGGGGTTTTGAGGCATCAAGCAAAATACCATCAAAACCACATTTGTAAAGGACTCTGCCTAGAATAGTATAGCGGTTTGTGCGTTGGATAAAATATCTTCTGCCATTGGAAGTCAAATCTAGAGGAAGCACTGAGTAGGATAGATAATCGAAAATGTGTTGATACCACTCATCTTGAGTGTTAGTCATGATAGCGTTGATTGAAGTCAACTACCTGAGATGAGATGGTTGGTCTAGACACTGAACAACCACATAAATTCATGAATCTTCAGTGAATGGAGGAATAAGTGAGGCTAAAGAAGCCATCGTATCTACAAATCAGTTTGCAGTGTGAGGAATAGCCTGGATAGTAAATTTATTGAAATATTGAAGTTGAAAGAGAATGATATCGCGATATTTTTGAAGGATATCATTTTTGCACTGATAGACACTAGTGATTTGATTAACGATGAGCTCAAAGTCACCGAAGATGTCGATATGGCAAGCACTCGAGATTAATGGCATTTTGAAGACCTAAAACGAGGGCTTCATATTCGGCCATATTATTGGTACATTCAAAGTTAAGCTTGTGTGTGATGGGGATAGGTGTACCCCAAGGAGGAATCATAACGAAACCTGCTCCTCCCCCTTGCTGACACTTGGACCCATCAAAGAAGAGTTTAAATTTAAATGGAGATAGACTAAAATCAATTTGTTGATGTACTCATCTGGGAATTGAGTGAGGGGACTTGAGTGTCTCGGAAGAGGGGCATCAACTAATTGATCAACGCAATATAACCTAGCCCTTGATATATTTTGTGAGATGAACTCGAGGTCAAACTCTATCATGAGCATGAGCCAACGAGTGATACGATCATTGTGATAAGGTTTTACATGCATTGTCTTGAGTGGATTGACACTCGTAACAATGTAAGTTTTATGATTAAGGAGATAATGACAAAGTTTAGAAGTTGTGAAGAAGAGAGCACAACACAACTTTTTCAGCTTTAGAATAGTGAGTTTCATACTCATGAAGAGTGCAACTGATATAATAGATAACTTGTTCCTTACCATTAGCATCTCGATGTGAGATCATGGCTCCCAGAGCATGGTCAGTCATAGAAATATAAAGATAGAATGGCTCCCCCTCAGCATGGAGGTGTGAGCACAGGTGGAGAAAGAAGATAAGCTTTGAGATCATCAAAGGCTTTTTGACAACGCTCATCCCATTCAAAATGAATGTTTTTACGAGGAGATGATGAAAAGGTTGACAATGGTCTGAAAGCTATGAGATAAAATGACGCACTGATTGAAGGTGTCCTTGAAGACCATGAAGAGCTGTTTTAAGTTGGAAGGAGGAGGCATCTCAATGATAGCCTTTATTTTTGTGGATCGACCTCAATACCCTTGATAGAAATGATAAAGCCTAAGAGTTTACCAGTGAGAACACCAAACATGCATTTAGATGGATTTAGGTGAAGAAAAAATGAATGAGTCTCTCAAAGAGAGGCAAAGGATGAGAAGATGATCCTGATGGTGTTTGGATTTACCAAGGATGTCATTGACATAATCTTCTATAGTTTTGTGTAAGAGGTCATGGAAGATGTAGGTCATCATGCATTGATAAGTCACCCCTACATTCTTAAGACCGAAGGGCATGACGTGATAACAAAAAGTCCCCAAGGAGTTATGAAGGAAGTCTTATGTTGATCCTCTAGTGTGATGAGAATTTGATTATACCCAGAGAAACCATCCATAAGAGAAAGCATCTCGTGGCCTGTAGTTAAGTCCACGAGTTGGTCGATATTAGGTAGAGGGAAATCATCTTTCGGGAAAGCAAGATTAAGATCCCAAAAGTTGGTGCAAATTTGAATTTTCCTAGTAGCTTTGGTTACTGGTACTACATTTGAAACCCATTGTGGATAGTCAATGGGTTGGATGAAGTTGGTAGAAAGCAAGCACTGCAACTCTTCTTTAACGAGGAGAGCTACACGAGGATGCATCTTACGTAGTTTTTGTTTAACTGGTTTGATGTTTGGAAGAGTAACGATATTATGGACCACAATGTTAGGATCGAGGCCTAGAATATCTTCATATGACCAAGAAAATGCTTGGCGATGGTTGGAAAGAAAGGTGGTGAAGTCTCCTAACTCCTGTGGGTTAAGAGATTGGCCGACCTTAATGATGCGAGGGTCTTCAGAAGTCCCTATATTAAGGTCGATAGTGGCTTCGTTAAGAAGTGTAGATGTGTCAGAAGGAATGGTTTTAGGAAGATAAGAATCCTCTGCCCCTAGATAAGTAAGGACAAAATCATCATCCAAATAGTGGATAGTATTGATAGTAGGAGAGTCGTCTCTTGACTATTTTAGGGAAGACCAATGGTATGGAAGTGGATTTTCCATTAGTCTTATAGGTCAGTGGACCTAAGGAAATGAATTGACTAAAAAAAAAAGTTAGACGGGATGGAAATGGTGTCATCCACATCAAGCAATGCTTCAACATGATGGGAGAAGATGGTTCCTCAATGGAAAGAGGCTCAAAGAGAATGGTGATGGTGGATTTCAAGGAGGTTTGAACCCTAAACCAAATTTTTGATGTGGTTTAAGAGTTGGAATGGATGCGAGGTCATGCACACCCTGTTCATACTTTCCCAGGCCAAATCCCTTCCACACGCATCGATATAGATAAGTTTTTGCAAACTCAAGATTCTATAGATAATCAAACCCTGCGAATAGGGTTTGGCCCTATGAGGAGAATTTGGATGATAGTGAGGTGTATCAAGACCACCATAGATGAAGTCAGTCTGTTGATTGGGTAGACCAATGGTGATGATGTGGCTAAGACCTGGTTGATATTCAAGTTGTTTGTCTAGCCTACCATACTCGTTAGGTTTGAGATGGGCATCAAAAGAGAGAAGGGGAAGCTCTCCTAGTAAGAAAAATGCTGCAAATGTATCTTCCAGATTTTGTAGATCTAGTAGTTTTGTTACAGGTATGGAAGAGGACAAAGCCTCGTCAGGAGAATCAGTGTTCTCCTTTAGGAGGGACAGACCCTGTGGTCATGTCACATTGTGTAGACGGAAAAGGGTCTCTTGGATGAGTATAGATTTTGCCCTCATACTATATTTTATGCATCGATGGAGGGTTGATGGGACGCAGCATTGTACAGATCTAGGAGCATCCGAGGATCATATTATAGTGGAAATTTCCTTCGACAATGTAAAAATATCATGAAGAAGTTTCTTGCCTATCGAATGGGTAGGACCACAGTTCCTAAGGTAACCACCAACTGATCATTAAATGATCGAAGAGTGAAAGGTAGTGGTGACACTACGTTCTTTGGCAACTTAAGTTTCTCAAATGTGTGGGAGGAAATGACATTGAGTGTAGCACCACTGTTAATCATAGTGTGTTTTAACATAGTGTTATTGATTTGAACTGTGATAAAGAGAGGAGCCTCTAAATCCTCAAAAGAAAGGGGAGGAATTTCAGAATCCTCAAAGGAGATGGTGGTTGAAGATCTATTCAACCCGAAAACCATCTCAAAAGGTTGGGCTCATCTAAATTCACCGTGATGTAGCACAAACTATCAATCAGAGCCTGGCGATGCTGGGGAGATGACTGAATGAGGTCAAAAAGAGACATTTTGACCGGAGCATGGGTGAGTTGTTTCATAACACTCTCCTCAACTGACATGGGAATTTGAGCCCAAGGTGAAGCATGAATAGAGACCCGAGGTCTCGGGCTGATGAGGAAGGAGGAGCTCCTTCGGGGGCAACTAAAATAATGACTCATGGTCAAGGAGTTGTAGAAGATGATGGATTATCATACCATTGTGTTCTAGTGGTGATAAATTGTGTCATTTGAGAGGGTGGAAGATCATCCAGAGTGATATCAATAGAATTGGGGGCCTGAATAGACCATTCAGGCTCAGATGTAGTTGGGATGATAGGAGACACTTGTTCCTCTTCCTCCTCCAACAGGAGATCATTTTCTTCCAAGAGGCTATTAATAACAGATTGAAGGGCTTTACATCCCTCGGTGTCATGACCTGAGTGTGATGGTAAGCACAAATCACATCAGAGTTAAACCATGAAGGTTTTACTCCTTTGGGATTATAGGGTTTGATTGGAGGAAGTGATATAAATGAAGATTAGATAAGTTGGTAAGGATTTCAGTATAAAATCCGGTAGACAAAGATGTGGACAGAGGTGAAGGAAGGCACCTCTTTAATCTTAGCAGACTGCTGAGGTAAAAGAGCCTAGCATATCTAGTTTGACAGTCTTTTTAGGGACTATTTTTCTTTTTGAACACTAGGAGAAGTAGCCTTAGGTGCTTGAGATGGAAGCAAGTGAGGCAAGATTGATTTTAGTGAGGAGGAGCTCCTAAGATAGATTTTGAAGATGATGAAGACATGACAAGTGTTTTAGTCTTCGGAGATGAAGAAGGTTGTTTGACCAAAATAGATGATGATTTAGATAAGACTGATTTAGATGGGGAGGAGCTCCCAAAATAGATTTGATAGGTGGCACAAAGGGTGCCTTGGTTTTGATGAAAATGATGGTTTTGATAAAAGAGGTGGTGACGCCTTTCCAAAGAAGTAAATCCACTTTACGAGGCATATATGAAGAAGATGGTGTTATAGAAGAAGCCCCTTTTCAAAGTAAATCCAAATTTAAAGGCATAGGCGAGGATTTTTAGGAGGAAGCGAAAGACAAGAGTTTTGATGGTAGGGTTTAAATATTGGTTTTCCTTTTCAACCTAGGATGGTGACAACTTCAACCACATAAGGTGATTAACCATTTTTGGAGGAAGTAAAGGAGATGATATGAAGAACGATGTGACCTTAGATTAAATTCCAATTGCTTATGTCCTAGAGTATACCTTGAGATAAGAAGATAATAAGAGCTAATCATGACTCTAGAGAATCATGCACCTAGGGTGAACACCTTGACACTTGGGCTAGATATGAGGTAGGTAATGAAGTTAGAGCTCGAGGAGGGTATTTATATGCGTAATTAGGGTAGAGAAAGAGAAAGAGACAAGTGAGGAAGTGAAGATCTGAAGACACTCAAAAAAAGAAAGAACTATGATATAAATGGGTAGATAATTATAGGAAGGATGTATTGAGGGATTGGGGAATGTAAATTTTGTTTTGTGAACCTTTTCGCATGGATGATCCAAATATGATGATGACTGCGGTCTTGCCATTCTTCGATATTCTGTAGTAATGCTATGAATGAATATGGTAAGGTTACCACTCACATTTCTATTAAGATTTCCTTTCTTGTATCTTCTACATATGTCTATTATGGTCTTGTTCTTGTATGATCATGAACCTTAATTAAATGCTAAGTCTCTTTGTGGATTTATGACTTCTTAGTTCTGTTATTTTGTGAAGCACTTCCATTTTATATGATGGCAAGAGTATAGAAGTCATCCTGAGCTCTATAATTCTTACATATCTTTAAAATCACTAAGTAAGATCATGAATGATGTCTTTTAGACTCACATGAAAGAGAGAATACTCGACTCCCTCTCTCAATGTCTTAGGTGAGTGCCCAGGCTCCCATTGGGTTTGATAGGTGGCATGCATGAGGTTCCCTTGTTCTTTAGTGGGTGCAAAAATGACTACATGCAAAAATGATTTAGATAAGACTGATTTAGATGGGGAGGATCTCCCAAAATAGATTTTATAGGTAGGAAAAAATAGGTGCCTTGGTTTTGATAATAGAAGATGATGGTTTTGATAAAAGAGGTGATGCCTTTCCAGTAGGTAAATCCACTTTACGAGGCATAGATGAAGAAGATGGTTTTATAGAAGAAGATGCCTTTTTAGTGGATAAATTCACTTTTTTATGAGGTGTAGAGAGGGATTTTTGAGGGAGGGCACCAAGAGTTTTGATGGTCCGAAATATTGGTTTTCCTTTTCAGGGGATGGTGACAACTTCGACCGCATAAGGTGATTGTAACCTTTTTGGAGGAAGTGGAGGAGATGATACCGATGATGTGACTTTAGACTTAAATTTCAACTATTTATGTCTAAGTTCAGGATTCAAGTATGGGTGTTGATGCTATCTCTTTAGATGTTTCCTTAATAGGCAAGGAAGCACTCGAAGGTGAAAGAGGTAGATAACGAAGAAGCAGCTTCTTGTGAGGAGAGTACTTTAGATGTAGTAATCGTGGGTGTAACTTACTTGTAGGAAAAGAGATAGGAAGAGTCAAGATCGAAGACGCTTCCAAAGGCATAGAAGTTGGTACAACTATGGGTATGTTGACCAAAGGCATGGTTGCGAAAAAAATGGGAGCGACAGAAGTAGAAGTATTCGTAGTGGAAACTTGAAGGGATGTAAATGACTCAAGCACCGAAAGAATGTTTGATGATGAGATAGATGAAGATGACACTGTCTCAAGTATAGATGGAAGATCGATATAGAAGAGGCAGAGGGAGATGACTCTATCTCTAACAATAAAGGAAGACTCAAGATGGACCATCCGAGGATGGTGGAATCTCGGAGGTTGAAGGAGTGGAAGGAAGTTCCGATTCAGTCGACATGTTTGTAGATGGCTCAGAATTAGAAGAAGAACTATCAGTAGAAATGGAGCTGATAGTATGCGTGTTTGGTTTTTGAGATCCCAAGCGTCATTGTTCGGGGAATGATTTGGAAAAGGTTGTTTAAAAATGTCAAGCGCCTGATTTGGGGGAGCATTTGGGTTATCTAGAATGAGCTCACCTCTATCAATGAATTTTTGGATGATATTTTTGAAGGTCTGACATCATTCAATGTCATGGCCTTTGTTTCTATGATAATGACATAAAGTCATTTTCACGATACCAGAATGGTCATTCTTGGTTCTCATCAAAATTTCTAATAGGAGGAAGTTTGATCATGTGAACTTCCAACATTTTGTCTAAGATAGAAGCATATGATTCCCCCAACGAAGTAAAATACCGAGATGACGGAGGTCCTTTTCGAGAAGATGAAGAGTCTCTCCGAGGTGTTTGATTAGAAGTGTTATCAGATTGTGATGTTTTTAAGATGATAGCATTTGTGGACCCCTGATTCTTGTCTTTGTTAGAAGAAGAAGGGTTTGATTTTGTAAACTGAGAAAATCTGTTTAGACTTAGAGAGAAGTTTTAACTTTCCTTGTTCGATGGCGCGAGACTCAAGTTTTGCGTGCCATCGTAAAGGCTTCTTCAAATGTATGAAAGGTTTGAATCCTTAAAGTGGAAGAAATATGATTGGCGCAAGATCAGTAAACAACTCGATTTGTTGAGATTGAGGGAGGGAGAAGGACAACTGATTTATTATTCCTCTCCAACGAGCGACAAAGTCTGCAATAGACTCATCATCGAATTGATGAATGTTATAAAGATCTGTGATCGAGATCTTATGTGTGATGTTTATTGAGAAGTTTTCAACAAACATCTAGGCTAATTGAGAGAAAGAAAATAGAGAATGTTGGGGTATGTTATTATACCAGTCTAAAGTGGGCCCTACTAAAGACATAGGAAAGGTACGGAGCATAAGCTCCTGGTCTTGACTATAAGGTAGCAAGCGTGTTTAAATGCTCACAGGTGTTGTTGAGGATCCTCCCGACTATGAAATTTTGAGAACTTAGGAAGTTCCCATTGGGGAGGATAAGGCTTAAAAGCCACTGATGGATGAATTGGTTCATTACATACTTCTTCAAAAGAGTATGAAGGGCAAGCCCCTTTGGTGGAGGCTTCTAGGTCTACGATTTTCTTGAAAAGAAGTTGGACGACATCAGATTGAGGAGGGGGCATGTTGGTATGTCCCGTATAAGAAGTGAATGGTATGTTTTGTTGAGGCGTTAATGGGGGATTCATCTGCTTGATTAATAGGATGATAAGAGGAATAACCAGGTTCTTTAGGTGATGCCTGATGAGGTATTTGGTGTGAAGGATCCTGAGTATAAATAGGCTGTGAGATGACAAGTGGTTGAGAGAAAGGTTGTTGAATGAAAGATGGAGCCTGTGATTGGTGGGTTCCTACACTTGCCGACTGAATCGGAATGGATTGAGGAATGTGGGTGTTGATTTGATTTGATATGGTTTGTGACATGGGAAACAAACTCTGAATGAGGCTTTTGACTATCGATTAGTTATTAAGGGTGTCGATGCCAAGGGATGGGTAAAAGCCATCTGTCACTGGAGCATTGGAAGAAAGATCAACTAGAAGATGAGAAAGAGGAATTGACTGACTCGTAGGAGGGGGTTGGCTCAAAGAGAGATACTGACCCTGAGATGTAATAGATGACATAGAAGAATTGACAATAATTTGTGGGAGTGTGGATGCACTCATCATAGCTGAAGAAGAGGGCCTCTCAAAGTAGGTTGTGGGGTAGCCGAGGTAGCTGCTACACTAGGGATAGGTAACGTCATTTGAGAACCAGTCGACATGGTTGGTGGAAGAGAAAAAGGAGGCATAGATGTGCCACCTTCTTTCATGGTTCGAGGTGAGAAGAAGCATGCTAACTATTCTATGAGAGCCTGGGATGGCTCATGAGGATAATCGTAAACCTGCTTGGATTGGTGGTCCATGATCAGATATTCGAGTAGACTTATGCACTAAGTAGTCCATAAGGGCTACCGGGTTGTGGTCAAGGAGTGCCTAAAATTTAGGATCTCCATAAGGAACATACTCTATATCAAGGGTAGATGGCACCTCTGAAGGATCGGGGGAAGCTGATCATGTGATGGGATCATTTTAGGATGATAGAAAGGATTATATGACCAAGATGGGGAACCAACTAATATTGGTCCCGAAGAAGACCCGAGGGGTGCCGAAACATCCAAATTAGTGGGGGTCTCAGATGAGGAAGAGGCCAGTTGAGCCATTTTTCTAGATTGTGACTAGGTGATGACCGACATCATAAACAAGCACAAACACAGAAAGAGATTAACCTAATTAATGCATAGACAATTCAAGTAGTGTAGGTGATTATCTCTTTTAAATTTTCATGCTTTTTAAGAAAGAAAATGTTAGGGAAGGATTTTTAGAATGGGGACTACTCAATTGGCCAAACTAAGGATGGTTTGGGGAATGTTTTGGTGAGGAGTCCCAAAGGCACTTTAGTAAAATATTGGTATGTGGCTTGATATAGGGGCCTACCCCCACACTTCACACACCGCTGCGATAAGGGAGTCGGGTGCTTTGCCAATATATACCAGAACTTTCGTGAATTTATAGCATGGCCCGAGTACCACGTAGGCTCTTCCTCTTGGATGTCACTTCCAAGTAGGCGAGGCCAGGGAAGGAGTTTTTGTTTAAATGCTTTATACCTAGTGATTTTGGCTTTGTGTGCAAGGGTGAAAAATAAAAAATCAAATAGTGTCACTACCAATTTTGATTAATTTTCCAACCTATTTAGAGAACTAGGTGAAGAACATACAACAAAAATGAAAAAGAAAATGTTCTTTTTAAGCACTAAAACCGAAGTGTTTGATTTCAATGAAGACAAGTCAAACAAGTTCTTTCCCAATGTGATTAATTCATTTTAAGCACTAAAACCAAGTGTTTGAGTGTGATAAAAACAAACAAACAAGTTCTTTTTAAGTTCTTAAAAAGGAGAAAACACCACAAAAGAGAAATACTTGTAGATTTAGCTCTCCAAGGTGTGTGGATTTCAAAAGCACATTTTTGAGCTTTCTTTCCTCAAAATAATCCCATGAACAAGCAAACCGCTCCACAAAACAGGGTTAAGCAAAAACATGCAAACAAATCCAACAAGATATATCCAGATAACTAGATACTAGTGGAAAGAAAATTTCTATTTTAAGAAACTAGAAAATTTCAAAGAAATGACAATTTTGCACAAAGAGATGAATCAAAATGCAACTTTGAAATCAAATGAAGAATTTACTAATCTTTAGAAATAGAAATTGGAATTGAGATTTGCAAAAAAAAGGGAACCTAACTTTGCAAATTTAGAAATGAAAGAAGCAAGACCAAAAATGATGAAAGGAAATGCTTAAGAAAAACTGATGAAAATCAGTGAAGAAAAAGAACAAAGCTCAAAATTGGAAAAGAGATGAACTTACCAATAAGGGACTTTGGTGGGTCCCACTAGGTGTGCTAGAATGTAGATCAAGAATTTCTACGCTTGTTACCTATCCAAGTTAATGAACCAAACTAAACACAAAAACCCTGGAAAACTCAAATAAAGTCAATACCTGATTAATTGGACAAGATTCAAAGATGTAGATGGAAAGAATGTCGATGAAGTCAAGATGGGTGCACATGAGCAATCCTACGAGTAGATCCAAGAAACTTGCGATGCACAAATACTTGACAGAAAAAGATGACGTTAGAAGATATAAGAGTGAACTTGCCCGAAAAGTGGGTCCAGGAAGCGATGAGCTTCCTCGGTGGATGTCAGTTCACGTTTTCAATTAAGAATAAAGGCATACATGATAAAAGATGTAAGAAAATGTTTAGATTTTCTGATTTTAAGTTGTAGATAGAATGTAAAAACATAGAAAAAATAAAAGAAAGTAGGAAACTGTAAAAACAAATTGAAATCGTGTTACTGAATTTAGTACTTTTCTGAGATCGTCGGCATCGATCGGTCAGTGATCGGATAGTGATCGGTTGATGGTGGTTTGGCACGCGCGATTGACACATAGGTAGAGAGGCCAAAGAGTAAAAGCGAAAAGCAAGCTAAGCTAAAATAGATTAAATGTAAGCCCAAACTACTAAAGATTGATTAGAAAGCAGAGATTGAAGACAGAAATGGGAATCTAAGGTAGAAATTGATGGATTCTAACCCAAAAACCAAAAAAAGGTTTGATCGGTGCCGATTTGGATGAATCGACATCGATGGAAGACTAATCAACATCGACCAAAAGGAAATTATAGAAAACTAATAAGAAATGAAGTTACGATTTGATGAGGATTAGAAAATCCAATGAAGGGAAATACCTCTCAACACTTGATTGATGATTGATGATGACAAGGAGTGTGGGAGACCCGTAAGAGCTGTAGACACATGGACAAAGTAACAATACACCTCTCAGGGATTAAAATGCACAGAACTCACTCTCTCTCTCTCTGATAATCTCTTTAATCACTCAAACAAAGTAATCTCCCTAGTGACCAAGCTCTTCTGAACTAACTAGAGAGGATCTCGGGTCATGTAAATTTATAGTCGGCTCCAACCGAGATAAAATTGGCACCCATCTCAAAGAATCTGCGTCGTCGATCAAGATCACTCGGGCGCCGATCGTGAACTTCCCAAAGAGGCAAAGAAATGAGTTGTGGGGATAAGAAACTTATCCCTCCAACTCAAATACGGGTAAAAAACCCACTTGCATGTTTTAGGAGAGAGAGAAAAGGTGGGATGGATGAAGAATAATGATATGGGAGGTTGGGAAATGATATGGGGTGAATAAGTAGTTGGAATAATGGTAAAAAAGGTAGAATTACATGGTTAATGTTTAATTATCCATGGGTGAAATATAATGGGGTGGAATAAACTTAGGATAGGTATTTTAATTAGATAATTAATTAATACCCTAAGAGAGAAGAAGTGATATAAAATTGCACCGGGTTACCCAAAAATAGAATAGATAAGCGAACACGGGGACACTAAATTGGGTAACCAATTTTAGGTGTCTACATGTGCACCCAACAAAACAACCATATTATTACACCACTTACCCATATCTACAGCATTTACCTTTCCTATTGACCCCAACTTTCACCACACCTATCTACATGTTATCCAAAATTCACCCCTCAAGATAATTTTGATAACATGCATCAAATTCTACACTCCGAGCAAGTAGATTGATTCAAGACCCAAATCATGTTTTTGGGGCTATCGACATAAAATTTTCCTCCGTAATTTCTATTTCATTAATATATGTATTAGGAATAGGACGTTGTTAAGTATAATTAGTAGTAGCGTCGATAGAAGATAACGGCGATGTCGACGGTGCCGCCAATAATGTGGAGTACGGTAGAATAATGCAAAGTACAATAGGAATGTTGTAAAAAGTAAATATTTGTCGTAAGTGGTCCGTAATGTTAAAATGTCAAAGTTTGGGTAATTAGAGAAGTAGGGTCTACATAATTAGGAATTAGAAATATTATATTGGTAATAAGGACAAGGAGTGAGGTCATAAATATTTTGTGTATTTTATTTGTAAAAAGTCTAAAAATGTGGAACCCATGTAAAATGATAAGGTTTATCTTATCTTAAAAGATAAGCTTACATGTACAGATAAGAGTTAAGGTATGGAATATGATTCATCGGAGTGGATTTCTTATCCTATCTTAGAGATAAGATGGATAAGCCTGGAAGTTCTATAAATAGAGAGGCCACCCCCCTCATTTAGCATAGAAGGAAGTAGTGAGAAATATTGTAGGAAGTGTGCAAAGGAAGCCATCAGTTTAAAGGTGTGTTGAAGAAGCCATTAAGAGGTGTAATTGTAAAGTTTCTCCCATAGTCTTGGTGAAAGGAAAGTGAATTCAATAACACTTGAAGTACCTCATGGGTGAGATTGTAACAATTTCATGTTAATATTATAATTTACTTTGATATTTCAGATTTGTCATCATTCCGTCTTATCATAGTCGATGGTATTCTTGTGTTATGTTGTTGTTTTATTTCCAGATTACATCCACCAAACTAAAGGCTGTGCATTAGTAAATAATCATAGCACGAGGAGTTCCTGGTGAAGAATTATCATAGTGCTAGATTGGTGATGACATTTTGGTTCCGTTGCCGGACCATTCCTCGTTGGTGGATTTTCTGGAGAGATATTCCCACTTAGTCAAAAATCAATTGGAGGGTAACCTTATTTTTACTGTGCATAGTAGTTACCATGGTAAAGTCATTTTTACCATGAATAGTAGTTACCATGATAAAGTCATTTTTGCTGTGAATAGTATTTATCACAGTAAAGTCACTTTTTACCGTGAATAGTATTTACCGCAAAGAACTTCACTTTTTACTATGAATAGTGTTTACCACAAGAAAGTCAGTTTTTACCACAAGATAAGTCAATTTTACCATAGTTTACCGTGGTCATTTCTATTTTCTGTAGAAAGGTGTAAAGTCACTTTCTAGTATAGTGATTCCAGCTTATTTGTGCACAAAGTCTTGTTGATTGTACATGTGGGTTGGTATTTCACGGTGGTTACTTTTGAAAATGGGAAAGATTCCTATTTTTTTCAGCTCAATCTAATGAAGATGCTTCTTCTTTCATTCAAGTGTTTAAACGATCTTGTATTTGTAATGGCCTTATAAGAAGGGAACAATGGACTGAATTTTTCCTACCTTTTTGGATGGTTCAAGACTTAGGTGGTTTGAAACACTAGGTGATAATGTGAAAAATTCATGGGATTTATTAACTGAAAATTTTCTTGAAGAATTTGGTGAACAAAAGAAATATGTAAATATCGTGATCGATATCACAAAGCTATCCCAAGGAGAGAAGGAGAAGATAAGGGATTATCATGCTCATGTTCTAGAGCTAAGGAGGAAGCTCGATGCCCGATCCGAAGGAAGGATTAGCGGATGGGTTGATGAATGGCATGGATAATCTCCTCTGTAAGCACTTCATTCTTGGGATGAAGCCAGAGATCGACAAACGAGTGAAGTATGACCACCCAGCTACCATTGAACAAGCAAAGGAGATTGCAAGAAGGCAAGAAGAAAGCATGGAAGAGGAGCCCAAAGAAATTGTTGCTAAAGTAGAGCCTACACCAAAGACCTTTGGTCCGAATCCACAACCACTCTCGGTGAGCACAAATATTTCTCCTAGTACATCTACTGAGTATGAAGATCTGATCAAAAAGATGGGTCAGTTAACTATTAATCTTCTTCAAGGAAAAGAATTTAGTTCTCAGGGAGGAGATAGAGGTCCAAAAAGAAATATTTCTGAAGTTGTATGTTATGGTTGTTATAAAAAGGGTCATTATAAGTATAATTGTCCAGATAGAGCTTCTACATCTGGTAAAGGAGATAATGATAAAGGAAAAGCACCTGTGAATTCTTTTGATGTAGTAGATAAGAGCAGAAATAATGAAGTAGATGTGTTTGTAACAAAAAGAAAGAAAGAAAAAGATAATCAAGATGGAAATGATCCTAAGAAGATGAAAGGAGAAACTAATAAGAAACATAGGAGAAGAAAGTTAGGTGTGCAGGATTTTCTGATTTCACAGGGGCAAGGACCATACTCCATCTTGGAAGATCTGTCCAAAAGGCCTGCAAATATTACATATGGTCAACTCTTGGCTATGTCTTCTGAGAAGAGGCGGGAGCTGCGAAGTGGACTCAATGCTCGATGAAGGAAGGAGGTTGAGGTCCCTGTTTTGGAGGTAGAGGCGGATCCCTATGCTCCACAAGCTGAGGTATTATGTAATGGTATTTCAATTCATGATGTCTTAGTTGATGGAGGTGCTGCAGTTAATGTAATGACCGAGTCTGTAATGAATATGTTGGGTTTAAAAATTGATCGCCCTTCAACACTTATGTTAAGGTCATTAAATAAGGAAAAACTAAACCAGAAGGTGTAGTTTCAAATGTGGCAATATCTGTTATGGGTGTTGTATGTGTGGTAAACTTTCAGGTGATGAAAAATGGTAATGCTTGCTTACCCAATGCTACTGGGAAGACCATGGCTAAGGAGAGTTCATGCAAGAAACTACTGGAATGAAGGTTTCATGACACTTGCACGTGGAGAGGGTGAAGATAAACATGATCCCTCGACATCATAAGGCGAAACTCAGTGGATTCAAGTGATGAAACCGATGATTGGACATCCTCTCGATTACTCTAGTACCAATGAAGTGGACACTTTGAAGATGAAGAAAGTGAGGTTGATGTTTCACATGGATATCCTTCCAGTCACACCAACTCATGACCCCATAAAATTATCTGAAGAAGAAGTTGATGATCGTCTCCAACAAATAAAGATTGGTGATGTTGTGATGGAGAGTGAGAAGGAATCCTACCTCCAGCTCTTTCGAAGGTACATACACATATTCACTTTTGATTACAAGGAACTCTGTCAAGTAAGTTGGGTAGAACATTCTATTGAGCTGGTAGATGGTGCTAAGCCCATAAAGCAAATGCCATATAGAATGAATCCTAATTTTTCCAAGACTGTAAAAGAAGAAATAGATAAGTTGCTTGATGCAAGATTCATATTTGCTTGTGGAGAATTCAGAATGGGTTTCTCCCATTGTGATCTTAATAAAAAATAATGGGAAGCTAGGCATTTGTCTTGATTACAGGAAGCTCAATAAGGCAACAAAGAAGGATCATTACCCTCTTCCATTTTCGAGATCAGATCTTGGGCCAGTAAATGGCCAGAGTGCTATAGTTTCTTTGATGGATATAGCGGCTACAACCAAGTTCGTATAGCAGAAAAGATCAGTGAAGACCATGTTCACCACTCCTTGGGGAACGCTTTCTTATAGAGTTATGCCTTTTGGGTTGTGTAATGCTCCAAAGAACATTCCAGCGTTTGATGAATAGGGTGTTCGAACCCTACATTGGGACCTTCATCGAGTATTTCTGGATGAGTTTACATCTATGGGAGCAAGTTGGACCACACCGCACTCAAATGGAGACAACATTTCAAAGGTTAGATGAAGCACAAGCCTCACTAAACCCTACAAAGTGTGTCTTTGGATGTTCTAAAGGTGTTTTGTTAGGGCATGTTGTATCCGAGAGATGGTATTGGTGCGATTTTGATAAAGTTTCAAAATCAAAGATTTACCATTTCCTATTAATAGAAGTAAGTTGAGATCATTTTTAGGCCATGTGGGTTACTATAGAAGGTTCATCAAGAATTTCTCAAAGATTGCCTGACCACTAACCCAGCTTCTTGAAGAAGGATGTTACTTATGAACTAGGAAATAAGGCACATGAAGCTTTTGGAAAAGGCAAGGAAGCCCTAGTGTCTTCACTGTTTTTGAAGAATCTAGATTGGAGCAAGCCATTCATTGTGTACACTGATGCCTCAGATGCAGCACTAGGAAGTACTTTGAGCCAAAAGGATGAAAATGGGAATGAACATCCAATTTACTTTGGGAGCAGACAAATGAGCAGTGCTGAGGTAAATTATACCGTGCTCGAAAAAGAGGCTTTGCTATCATTTTTCTTTGTAAAGAAGTTTAGAAATTATTTGCTTTAGGGAAAAAATTTCTAGTTGAATGAATCATCAAGCTCTAAAATATATTATAAATAAGCCTAACCCATCAAGGAGGATAGCAAGATGGATAATTTTGCTACAAGAATTTGAATTTGATATTATAGATAGGCCAGGAAAGAAGCATGTCAATGCAGATGCACTCTCTCGAGCCTATGATGGTTTAGGATCATCTTGTGATGATGATGATTTCCCTGATGCAGCATTGTTATCCCTTGACACAATCCCTAGTGAATACATAGATATTTGGAATTATCTAAATG
Source organism: Taxus wallichiana var. yunnanensis (assembly GCA_018340775.1). NCBI lineage: Eukaryota > Viridiplantae > Streptophyta > Pinopsida > Cupressales > Taxaceae > Taxus > Taxus wallichiana. The sequence continues at coordinate 752,552,559 of CM031238.1, forward strand.
AATTCAAGTTTCTTGATGGTGTCAATGCAAAGACTAAGAGAAATATTACTCAAGCCAGTTGTCCATATTCTATTCTGCATGGAGTATTATTTCGAATAGGACCTGATGGACAGTACAAGAGGGCAGTTGGACGTGATCAAGGGAAGGAACTACTAGAATAATTCCACAATGGTACATGTGGAGGGCACTTCTCTAGACAACTTACAGCAAGAAGGATCTTGGATGCAGGTTATCACTGGCCCACTCTTTTTAAAGATTGTTATAATTATTGTAAGACATGTGATATTTTTCAAACACATGGTAACCGTAAGACTTCATCAACTTCATTATGTCCTATTCTTCCACTTGGTCCCTTTGAAAAGTGGGGAATAGACATTTTAGGTCCACTTCCAACTACATCATGCCAAAATAAGTATATTGTAGTTGCCACATTATTTAACCAAGTGGGTTGAAGCTAGGCCATTAAAAACTTTCCATGGATGAAGTGGCAAGGTTCATATATGAACGCATTGTCACCAAATTTGGTTGCCCATTAGAAATTGTAGTGAGATCAAGGAAGCCACTTCATTAATGAGGTGGTAGAAGCCCTAGTCAATAAGTTTTCTATTAAGCACAGGAAGGCAACAACATACAAGCCAAGCACAAATGGACAGGTGGAACGAACAAATTTTGTGTTGTGTCAAATTCTAGCAAAAGATGCAGCCTTGCAGGTACATAAGTGGGATAAAAAGATTCATGCAGCATTGTGGGCATATAGGGCAACATCAAAGTCAACAACAGGATACTCCCCATTTCAGTTGGCCTATGGCATTGATCCAGTTCTTCCTATTGAGTTTGATATTCCCACTGTGAGAGTTATGAAAAATGAAAGGATGGATGAAAGTGATTCAGTAAAAGAAAGGTTGGTACATCTTCATTTGCTAGAGGAAATGAGGGAAATAGCAAAGGATACAAGCCATAAGAATAAAATGAAGTAGAAGGAATACTTTGATCAAAAGATCCGTTGGTCTCCATTTCGAGTGAATGACTTGGTTCTAGTATATGATTCCGTATACAAAAAAAGAAGACAGAGAAAATTTCTTCCAAAATGGATGGGGCCCTACAAAATAATAGTTGAACATGAAAATGGTACATACCGACTAGAGGAATTGGATGGCACTCCCATTACAAAATGGGTCAACCACGACAAGTTGAAGATTTTCCAAGCACCAGAATAGTCTACTCCGAGGATGGAGTAGAAGCTAGGAAGGGGGAAGATGTCGACACTAAAATTTTCCTCCGTAATTTCTATTTCATTAATGTATGTATTAGGAATAGGATGTTGTTAAGTATAATTAGTAGTAGCGTCTGATAGAAGATAACGGTGCCGTCAGTACAGTGCCACCAATAATGTGGAGTATGGTAACAATCAAAGTATAATAGGAATGTTGTAAAAAGTAAATATTTGTCGTAAGTGGTCCGGTAATGTTAAAATGTCAAAGTTTGGGTAATTAGAGAAGTAGGGTCTACATGATTAGGAATTAGAAATATTATATTGGTAATAAGGACAAGGAGTGAGGTCATAAATATTTTGTGTATTTTATTTGTAAAAAGTCTAAAAATGTGGAACCCATGTAAAATGATAAGGTTTATCTTATCTTAAAAGATAAGCTTACATGTACAGATAAGAGTTAAAGTATGGAATATGATTCGTTAGAGTGGATTTCTTATCCTATCTTAGAGATAAGATGGATAATCCTGGAAGTTCTATAAATAGAGAGGCCACCCCCCTCATTTAGCATAGAAGGAAGTAGTGAGAAATATTGTAGGAAGTGTGCAAAGGAAGCCATCAGTTTAAAGGTGTGTTGAAGAAGCTATTAAGAGGTGTAATTGTAAAGTTTCTCCCATAGTCTTGGTGAAAGGCAAGTGAAGTCAATAACACTTGAAGTACCTCATGGGTGAGATTGTAACAATTTCATGTTAATATTATAATTTACTTTGATATTTCAGATTTGTCATCATTCCGTCTTATCATAGTTGATGGTATTGTTGTGTTATGTTGTTGTTTTGTTTCCAGATTACATCCACCAAACTAAAGGTACATGTGCATTAGTAAATAATCATAAGCACGAGGAGTTCACTTGAAGAATTATCATAGTGTTGGATTGGTGATGGCGGGGCCCCCGTCAAATTCTCTCTAACTCTCCCATCCAAGAAAAAATCCCAACAAGTTAGAAAAATGGAAAAAATGCAAAAAATAAGGTTGCAGGATTGTTTTAAAGCATTTTGGAGTCTCAAGGGTGCGAGATCATACCGGTGCGGGTCGTACCGAGGTTCGTCATACCAAGTTCATGGCCAAAATACAAAGAAAATCGGCTAAGTCAGACATTTTTGTCCCGTAGGCGGTCCAGCGGGACAATTGGGATGTCAAGAACCGTTGGACGCGAAAAGGTGAAATGGCCACAGGCAATAAAAATCGTCAAGTTTTTTTTTCACGTAGTTTGGGACAGCCGGGACAAAAGTACGCGTGGGGCGTGAATTGGCCGATTTTCCGCAAGACGGTCTATTGCACGGCCAGTGCAGAGATTTTCATCCGGGACAACGGGGACAAAAGTACGCGCGGGATGCGAAAAGGTAAAAAGGTCACAAAAGGGAAAAGGAAGCCTGAATCAGCTGATGCGGAGATTTTCATCCGGGACAGTAGACGCGTGGCCCGGATTTTTTTGAAATAGCTACATAAAAAGAAGAAAAGTCAACATTTGACCCGTGAACTTCAAACGGCCATAACTTTTCACTCCGAGCTCCGATTTTCATAAAATTGGACTTTCTGGAATGAGCACGACATCCTCTACACCAAAAAATGATGGTAGATATATTTAAATAAAATAAACATATTCGGATCCAGTCAGTTAATGCTCATTCCCGTCAAATGATAGAAAACGCCTGCCAGACCCAAAATAGCTACCCACTCAGAAGGCCATAACTTTTGCATTTCTCAATGAAATCACACAAAATTTGTACCGTTGGAATCATGGCTCTGATTACGACACAAAAAAATCAAGAAATTATATATTTGATGAAATATCGGTGGGTGTTTTTATAAAATGTGGCCGGGTTCATAACAGTGTTTTATTTGGTAGTTGGGAGTGCAACTAAGAGGCATGGTCACCATTCTTTCTCTCTTGCAGCACCTTGGAAAGTATGGGAGACTTTTGCAAGTAATATACAATCATTTTTAATCCATTTAATTCCTCTTACAAGTTGTTGAAGGAATGATTTGGGATTTCCATTTTCCCTTCTCTCTCTCTTCTCTTTTTTCTATAAATTGGAGTGTTGGGCTTGTTGTAAAAGGGGGAGTTTTTAGATAGCAAAGATCTGTCAAAATTGCTTTTTGAAGCCAATTTTCTATAGGCCCTTGTAGTGGACTCCTTGCATGGTGATCCAGCCCTTATCTTGTAATAGATTGAACTGTGCATATCATGAAGCAATAAAATACAAGTTTGTGGATGTATCTTCCCCTGTTGTGTTTTCTTGCATTCTTCTTGCCCCTCCAATCTTGATTACAAGAATATTGTGTCTACTTTATGTTCATTCAGAATCTATTATCATTGTGTATGTTTGAAATGTTGTTGTGAATGCATTTTTGCTAGATCGTGGAGAACTGTCATCACCACTTCTAGTGTGCACTTTGCTTCTGTATCTCACACATTGAAAGGATACTCTCACACACCCTCCTTTTCTGGTGTATCACCGCTTTAGTGTAGGCTTTCATTTTATGCATTCTCTCTCCTGGCCCCTTGGAATTTAGATTAGAATAGTTAGTTTCCCTTGCATTAGAGTAAATGGTGACAGTAGTTTAGGAGTAAAGAACCAGCTTTCTGCGGAGGTCTATCTCAAGTAGCAAGTCCCACAACTTGGAGATAGTACCCATGTTATCCAATCACACCGTGAGTTCAAGTGTATGCACTTGTACAAACATAGGGTGCTTGTGATTTGGTGATAACACTACCCATGCCCCAACCTTCCCCTTCCTACCTTTTTGACCTAATCTACTTACCCACACCCATCCCTTTGACCTCGCCACTTTTTTTTCTCCCCTAACCCTCCCTATCCCCTATCTACCCTTACCTTTGCCTATTTTCTCCCCCTACCCACTACATTACCTATTTTTTTCCATGTTTAACCTCAGAAAACCGGTGCCTGGTCACCATTAATCAAGCTCAGTCTCCCCTTGACCGACCATGGTCTACCTATGACCATCATCGGTCACTTTATTTGTGACCGATACAAGGTCCATACCCACCAACGTTGGCCATAGTGCGGCGATGTCGTTGTTCACCTTCACGCCGACCACCGTGACTCCCAAATCCCAATTTTTTCTCCCCTCCTCATCCTACCCACCCACTCCTCCCCTTAACCCTCTAATCCTTCCCTAACCCCCTTTTTCCTACCTCTTACCCTTCCCCATTCCCATTTCCACCTTTTTATCCCATTTGCAAATTTTTCCTCCCCCAAACCCCCATTTTTCCTCCTTACCCAATTTTTACCCAAATTGACAAAGTAAATAACTACAAGGGTTAGGATCCTACCTCATCCCACTTACCGTTGTGGTGGCACCTCTGGCCTCCGCACTAGTCCTCCCATCCCTCTCCTTCCTCTGCCATCGGTGAATACTTTCCAGATTTCTAACCAATCGAATACCTCACCCCGATCTCGTGGCCCCACCCTCTCACTCAACAATCACCGCCTACGTGGCTCACTAACTCACCACCGAAGTCCTCGGTTGTTTTCTTCCTCTTTTCTACTCTCTTGTCATTTTCTCTCTTTTTACAATTCAAAAATGAATTTAAAAATGTGGGTTTTTCACTTTTTATATCATGCCCAACTTTCGACCGTAATGGTTTCCCCTTGACCGACGATATTCGGGTGCCCTAGCTGACCGCCATCGGTTCCCCTTCACCAACATCAGTTCATACCGACCGATGTCGCTTACCTCGCATAGCCTTCTTCCTCACATTTATACCTAATTTTCTACGCCTAACTCTATTTCCACCTCCCGCACCTCACTTTACCACTTTACCTTCTCCTCTTTCCCTCAACCTTTTCAACATCACCTCATCATCATCGAGGTCTCATTATTTTAACCATACCTCGACTTTACCCGTGTTGTGCCCTATATACCTGGAGACCTAGAACACTATTAGTGTCATTTAACCCAATGTGCTCTCACTATACCTTGTGACACCGTTACCCGTGTTGTTTGACCTCATGACCTTACCTTGCCTATTATCGCTATGTATAATCGGACCCAACCACGGTGTACTAAAACATACCTAAACATTCCTACACCGACCCATGTCGTGTTTCCGACCCTATCCTCTACTTGGATATCATAATCGCTTCAAACCTTGTTTGGATATCCCTATCGACCTTGGATGATGTAGAGTTTATAAGCTCTTCAACCTTGTACCATGTCGCAGCTTATACGTGTGTGTGTGTTTAATCGCCACTACCTTTGACCTTGGCCCATTTACCTGTTTGCTCGATTTGACCTTTACCCCATTACCCCATTTTTCAACATTCTTCTTCACATCTAGTTTTATCAAACCACTCGCCGATTCACTCTGTCACCTCATCAGTTCTTGGTTTGAGGGGGATCACCTTCACCCTTACATGGGGCAACCACATCTTATTTTTGTTAGCATCGTTTACCAGTACAAACTATGCAACAAAAAGTGGCAAAATGTAGACATCAAAATTAGGTCACGCTCCTCTTAGCCCCTTATTAATTAATCGAATCAAACTAATTCATATAACCATGATCTTCTTTCACCCACACTAATATTAATTTAATTATATTAATTAAATTAATCCTTATCCTCATTATAACTATTATTTAATTATCCTAATTAACTTAATACCCACCCCTCCACCTCACCTAGCCACCTCACCCTAAGCCTATTATTAGCAGGTTTCCATAACCAACTAAAACCTAACTAACACCCTAAAATTGAATGTCTACACCTCATTCTCGTGACACAACGGTCACTCCGACCCTGTCCGGATGAATAGTGAGATCTGGTAGCCATTATAGCCATGATCTCCTATTTTTAGCATGCCTAGGGAATCCCACCTTAACCGATGCACCCTTGAACCGAAGCCCATGGCCACTGCATAACCGCCATCGGTTACCATTAATCCCTCTTCCTACCTCATTCTCGAGGTTGGAACATTAATAATTCACAAGCTCACATGCAAGCAAATAAAATGAACACTCTCTCACACACGTAGGCGTCTAGTATTCATCTAGTAGCCATCCAAAGCACGATCCCAACCCATATTTAATCTGAAGCAAAGCAAGAAGGAGCCCAGGAAGTCCATGCAAGAGATCTATAACACTTGGTGCCCATCCATATCATTCAATCTCATACCATCACCTCCATTCCTCATTCATAGATATATAGATAAGCTCTAAGGTAGGTAGAGTATTTCATTCCTCTATTTATTTCCTTCTCCTTTGTATTTCTTTCCCTTTGCTGTATTTTTCTCTATCTAAGCCATCTCTATACCACCTTTCATACCTACACCCCACATCCCTGCAAAACCTTACTAAATCCCATCCAAACCACTTAGAACCTCACCCTAACCAATCCAGTCCTTTTGCAATCACAAAGGAGACCTAAAACCATTTCGCTCGGACTCTCAATCTCCCATAATGAACCGACCTCGCTTAACCTTAATCGGCGTCGGTTACCCTCTACACGGCCCTAAACTCAAACCATTCCTTTTAAGTTACCTAATACTCACCCTAGACCCACCAAAACCCTATTTAATCCACCCATTGACCTGACACCCCACCTAGACCTCACAAGTACCTTATTTAACACCACCGACAACCCGAGAAATATCCTTGAGACCTCTATTTTGACCCCTATCAATCCAGGTTAGTGACTAGCGTCGATCACCCTTAAATAGCATCAATTAGCCTAATACTAACATCACTCCATACCTTGACCTAGAATAGACCTATCAATCATCTTATCCATTGACCCAAATTACCCAGAACCATACCTTGACCAGTCCACCGCCTCTGTGAGACACCTTGCCTCTTGAACCTTATAACTTAGATTAGATTCACTTGTTGTATGTGAATGAGATACCTAAATCATTTTAATTACAATAGGACTTTACCTGATTATTTACATTAATTTGTTTTAAACAAAGTGGACTAATAGCCATCCAAAGAAGTATCACACTTCCTAAACTAGCACATAACTAGGTAGTCCACTATCATATATCATTTAACTTCTATTTTGTGGTCTTGCTTTTTCTTTCGATTAGTTCCTCCCAGCCAAAATAAATCTCTCACGATCAATGTGGATCAAGGAGTCGATCACGCTTAACAACCTTCAACCTTTATAGCAGTATTCCTCCTACGCCCATTACCTTATCTGTTTTGTCATTTTCTAATAAACACTAAGAATCAAGTGAAACATGACTTTCTAATTATTGGAGATGATAGATGATATGTCATGGTGGTTTGAGAAAAATTTCATGATGTTAGGATGTGAAAATGTCAATTTATGTCAGTTTGATGAGACAGGGTTAAGAACAAGGCCATTTCTAGCTCGAATTGGAACTTTTGATGCTCACCCCAATTGTGTGCTTTGCATGGACCTTGTGGCTTTCAGAGATGTTTTTATAGTGATTTTAGAAGGTTTTAAAAATGAGGTCATTTCATCGTCACATTTTTATGAACGAATGTTAAGAAGGTAAATAACTTTTTATGAGTTTGAAACCCTAGTCGAAAGCGAGTTTGAGAGATTTACTTCCTAAGTGGCCAAAATTTCTTCCTAGTGCATGGATGATGATTGTAACATGTATAGGACTCCTTCATCATTTTATGAATGTATGGTATAGGTCATGGTGATGAGTGGGCCCCACTCAAACATGTCATTTTCTGAAGAAGTTTGTTTTGGGACAAGGTTGTCCAAAGGAGTTACAAACTAAATTTATTTTGTATGATTTATGTGAGTTTTTATTGATGTAAAAATAGGTTTTAGGACATGTTGATGTAGTTACATGGTCAAATGAGCTTCATTTAGGTTGATTAGTCAAAGGCCATTTTTGAGCCGGTAAAAAAAGATGTTTTCAATGAAATGAGCATAACAAGAGCTACATGTGGAGTTATGAGGTGATTAAAGTTATGTTGGAAATATAATTAAGAGATATTTCTATTTATATAATGTTTTTTTCATGATGATGAGTTTTGCTAATGTTTCTAGGTCATTTTTTGGATAGGAATATTTTTGTGAGTGTAGGACAGATAGGATCTACTGGATGTTTTGAGTTGGTTGGAGCATGAGATAGATTAGGTGATTCATTATATCACATATATATTGAATAAGGATGAATTTATCATCCAATTAATCCATTTATAGGTCTTTATTGTTCTTGCAAATGTGTTAACTAGCTTATCTTCGAAAATAGCTTTTTGGACAATTTGATTTGGTGAAGACAAGATTGGTTGAGGTTTGACAAGGTGATTGTTTAATGAATTATAACTTTCTTACAAGTGTTCTACAGGTTATTAAATTTACATTTAGTGGTCACATGACATATTTGGGATGTTTTGGAGTGATCTAGTGGAAAAAATATGTTGATGGCATCCTGAAGGGTGAAGGAAACAGGTGTTTTGAGAAGAATAAAGAACAATGGTCTCACTAAATGAAATATTTTATTGGTTGATGTAAATTGCGACCATTTACGATGTTTAAATTTTAATTTAAACATGTTTTTGATTTATGGGTCATGAAAAATATGGTTTTTATGTTAGGGTATGATTCTCTTTGTACCCATGGGGATTTGATTATTTTTGGAGCATGTAATGATGATTTTTGCTAGGACAACCTACTTAGGTCACTTGTGACTATTATGTTATGAATTTGGGATGTTTTTATGATGCATGGGTTGAGACAAAGGAGGGAAAATTTTTGTGTTTGAATTTGAAATGTGAAGGAGCTTATAAAATCATTAGTTTGGGTGCTTTTTGGAGTTAGTGGTGTGTGTGCACAAAGTACGACCTAGGTGAGTGAGTTTTATAGGTGTTGAAGCATGAATTGAGATCATATAAATTTTTTTATAGGTTTAATAATATCATAAATAATGTCCGCAATGGTTTGAATACTTGAGAAGTGAAGGAAAATCTAGATTGTGCAAGTTTGAAGACCTAGAGTTTATATGAGGTTTGAAGAAGTGTGAGCTAAATCGGTGGTCTCTATCAGTTATGGAAGAAATATTCCAATGAACAAAACATCAAAATGTGATTGATTGGGTACTTTATCATACTAGGGGTTTTAGCCTCCTTGTGGAGTTAGTGCTTCACAAAATTAGGGGTTGGTGCTCCTTATAGGGTTTTGTCTCTATTAAACTAAGGGTTAGTGCTCCTTGTGGGGTTTGTGCCTCATTAAATTCTAAACATATAAATAAAAGGATTGTTTTTAGTGATTTTTCTTCCCCTTGAAGGTTTTCCACTTATATCTTGTGTCTTGTGTTGATTATCTTGCTTATGGTTTCTTGCACATGTGATAATTTATTAAATGCACACATTAATGGATGGTTAAATGTTTATGAGTTTTTTTAATAATCAAATCTAAAATCTGAGTTAAATTTTTATAAGGAATGATTCACCCCCCTCTCATTCCATTGTTCTTCTAAAAATTTGTATTAGAGTAGGTCCTTTTAGAGAAGTTTGACAGCTTGAAAGGAGATCCTTGAAGCACAAAATTGGCAATTGGTGCAGCTTATGGGCAAGGCACCAATGTTTGATGGAACAAACTATTCTTTTTCAAGTTTAAGGATGAAGACCTTTATTATGTACTAATGGTTTGAAGTTTGGAAGGTTTTAATGATGGCTATACTCCTCTTACCACTCCTCCTACCAGTAAAGAAGACAAGGATGCATATGAACTCAATTCAAAGGCTTTCAATGTTATCATTCAAGGTATTGGAGAATCTGAATTGGGAAAGGTTATGCATTAAAAATCAAAAAAGGAAGCATGGGAGAAATTACAAGTTCTTTATGAATATGAATCAAAGGTAATAATTTCCAAGCTTCAAAATTTCAAAAATTAGTTTGAATCTCTTAAGATGAATGATGATGAGTCCATTACTGCATATCTTCTTAGAGTTGACAAGGTTTTCAATAACATGAAAGGGTTAGGAGAATATGTGAAAGAAGAAGTAGTTGTTCAAAAGGTGTTGAGATCTTTAAATCCTAGATATGACTCTAAAGTTTCTACTATAAAAGAAGCTAAATATTTGACTAAGTTGAATATGGATGATCTACATGGTACTTTGACTGCTTATGAGATGAGGGTAATTGATTCTAAACTTATTAAGAAATTCATAGCCTTCAAAATGGAGAAGAAGGATAAGGATTAAAAGGTCAAATATGAAGATAATACTCTAGAGCTTGATGATGAAGAACTATTTTCCATGGTTGCTAGAAGAATGATAGTTGAAACTGGTAAGTACAAGGGTAAAATTCCTTTTAAATGCTTTACTTGTGGTAAAGTAGGTCATTTTTCTACTAAGTTCCCTCATAGACATGATAAAAAAGAAATGACGAACATGATAGTGATCACGAGAATAAAAATTGGAATTATGATAAAAATAAGAAAGGGTTCAAGAAGAATCATTTCATGAAGAAGAATAAGAAGAGTCTCTATACTAAGAAATAGGACTATTCCTCTTATGCAAGTAATGAAGTTGATAAATCTTATTCAGAGATTGAATCTGATCACAATGATGTAGGTGATGAGGTTATTTTCATGACAAAGGAAGTTATGATATCCTCTAGTGGTGGTTATACTTTGTGGGGTGATCTTTCACCTGATTCTTGCAAAAATGAAGGAGGAGATGATGGTTTAAGGCTTGAGTTGGCATGTGTCCAATCAGAACTAGAGCATGCTGAAAAGAACAACAAGAAGTTGAATTCACAAGTCAAGGAGTATGAAGAAAAGATACAAGAACTTGAAGGGAAACATTGGGCCATTTCTGAAAAACTTGAGGAATCAGTGAGAAGGTTAGAGTTGCAAATGAGTAACATGACTCTTAACCTGCAATATAAAGAGGAAGAAGTGATAATTCTCAAGAAAGAACTCTCAGATGCTGCAAGTAAGATGAAATCCTATCAAATTTTTGAAGAAATTACTAAAGCTCTTGATGATCTCTTAAACAATAAGAAAGTTGTAGGTGACAAGGATGGTTTAGGATTCAAATATGAAGTCAAAGACATCAAGGTGAAGAAAGAATACATGTTTTCATAAAATTTTACCTCCTTGGTGTAATTCATGTACTCCCACCGATACCAATTGGGTTAACAAGACTCCTCCTTTGATTTGGAAAACCAAGCACTAGGGGTTGGTCACTAGGTGGGTTTAGATGTGCACTGATGACTCTCCTTTCTCCACGTGATGAACTCTCATCAGAAGTTGAAGGGGATTCTCTCCCACAATTTCCAAGATGGGGTAGCATAGACTACTCAGGTTCCACATCCTCTACGTGAACCTCAAATCCTTCCCACATTGTCCTCCTCCATAGATCCATCACACCTATAACCTCATGTTTTCTAGCCATCTCCCTTTCACGAGCTTCACTATACTTGAGTCGTCTCTCTTCCCTTTCCTTTTCATCTACAATATCCGCCATCTTCCTCCACCCTAGCTTCCTTGCCCGAGTTCTCGAGATAAGCTTATCCAGCCATAGAAAATGCCTCTAAACTCGAGGTTATGATCAAAATCTTCATAGCCAAAGGGGTAGCATACAAAACTAATCCTCTAGGCTCCCTCAAGAAATCAAACTTAGCAACTTCTAGACAAGAATACGTATAAATGGTGTATTCTAAGTTATAACTAGTCAACACTCCTCTCCACCAATGATCAACAACATGTTTCTAAGTCATATCCATATCTTACGACCTATGATAATCATCTTGTGTCCATACGTATGATCTGTAATATCAGCTCAAACTAGATGCATCTGCTGAGAACCATTCATGCAACTCTATTGGAAAACAATAAAATAAGGTCTTATACAACTCATTATACATGTGCTCATCTACCCATCTGCATGTATCAAACTAAGGTCTAGTGCTGAATCTTTGAGAAAAATCATCCTCCGTGCTTTTAAACCATGCTTCAACACTCTCCAAGGTCAACCGCTCTGTCATCACACGTCAATGGAACCAAGGTATGCAGAGGCATCCATTTCTTACAAAAGGAACAATATGTAATGGCATTCTTCACAACTTCGAAAAGAGGGTCCCGTTATCCAAATTTCACCCCCCAGAGTTAATTTGATAACATGCATCAAAGTTTTTAGTTCCAAGCAAGTAGATTGATTCAGGAGAAAATCATAAAATTGGCTAAGTCCTACTCAAGACCGCCTTTGGGATAGTTGGAACAATTATACGTGGAAGGCGTGGATCGGCTGAAAATCCTCAAGCGGCCCAAACAAAAAAGGGACATCTGGGACAAATGGACGCGAAATGCCCGAATCGGCCGAAAGAAAGAAAATTTGTCCAAGTCCTTTACCGGGAGCAAGCGGGACAAGAGTGCGCGGAGGACGCGAACTGTCCACTTCACCCAAAAGAGAACTACAAAGCCTTTGGACATTTGGGACAAATGGACGTGAAGGACGTGAACATCCGGCAGGCCGTGGACAAATCACAAAGATGACACGTGTTGCCAAGGAAAAAGGTCCAAAAGGTCAAAGGGGTGACTTTTCGAGCAATCGATTTGAACCAATGAAATAGTGCCACGTGTCCAAGTTTAAGGGGCCCACAAGAAAACCCACGAAAATGTGGAGAGAAAAATTGCTCAATGGCGAACAGAGAACCCGCCATGTGTCGCCTAGATGGCGAGAGCGTGGGAAAAGAAATTTTAAAATCCGTTTTTGCCTGTTTTGTGCTCCAAATCTTTAGATCATCATATCTTTCGATCCAGAGCTCAGATTTGCACGTTCTTTATATCAACGGAAAGCTGTTGAAGTTATCTACATGATTCTGGGATCAATCTCACATTTTGGTGCAGTTTGGAGGGAGAAAATTAAGAAAACGTCTCTGACGCGTGGTGATAGATAGAAGTAATGCTTCAACAACCAACTTTAATGCAGCAGATAGCTCGCCGCTCCTGTTAGACAGCCCGCCGTTTTGCCAGGATCTGCCGCTTCTGTCATAATGAGATGATTTTTAAATGCTACCAAGAAGTGGTTGGGGCAGATTCTGGATTTCCTCTCTCTTCCCTCTCTCATTTCTTGATATATATTGTAAAGAGAGCTCCTTTAAGGGGTCGGACATTCTTGTTTTGCATCCTCCCTTCTTCCCTCGCTTGCAAGAGAAATTGTGGAGCTTTCAAACCTCCCATATGGGTTGTAATGCTAGTCCTTTTACCTCTTGGCCACTGCAATGTACTGTATCGACTCTTGAGCAATAATATATGTGTTGTGATTGACTCTCGACCCTCTCATGTATTCATTGCTGTCATTTTGATCTCTTATTGCAGTTTGGTTACCTGTGCATGGTGTTTGTATTGCATCTATGTGGTCTGTGTTAAATTTGCAAAATGAGTGTCTAACATTCCTCGGTGCATCACCTTTGTATTTTAGGTTTTATTCTATGCATTTTCTTACCCTATCTCCTTGGCAAGTTAGATTAGGTTTTAGCAAACCCTCTGCATTTTTTGTGTGCATCTGAACAGAGGAATAGGAACCAGCCTTCTCTGGAGAATCTTTTCTCATCTTTACAAGTCCCACGCTTGGAGAAAGGATTCCATGTTGTGCAATCACACTGGATGCCTGAACATCAACCTAGAAGCCTGATTTGCATCCAGGGGTGCTGTGAGTCTGCAACAACAGTTTTGGCACGCCCGGTGGGACACTAGAGGTCTCATTTTTATTGCAGCAAAGTTGATATGCATCTGCTATAGTTTTCTTGCTTATAAGAGCTATTATTTGCATATCTGGTGACTCCAAGGGGAAGAATCAACTGGTTTCAGCAGTACAGGCCTGAAAACTCATGAGAAGAATCACCACAAGGTCAAGAGTTGGAGAAGAAGAAGCGCTGTTTGAATACCTATAGTTATCTCCAAGAAGAAGGCAAAGAGGAAGAAGGATTCAAAGGTCTCCATCTCCACCAAACAGAACTCTCTCAACTCCTCCACCTGATAGGCCTTTCATTCAATATACAAGGGTTTTAAGACCAATTAGAATGGCTCAGAACAATCCCTACGTCAACTTCACAGCAAAGAACTCACTTGCTCTCAATGCACAACATCCATTCTATTGCAGCCTTGAAGAACATTCCCTACTTCACTGGAGAAAATCAGACTACTCCAGGTGATCATGTTAAAGATATTGCTAACCTTTGTGCAATCCATGAAATCAATGAAATGCAAGTGGTTGTCAAGTTACTGGCATCTTCCTTCAAGGGTAAAGCATTACAATGGTTTAGGAGCACGGGAGGCTGGTTACCATCACAAATCAGGAATCGATTGTGTATTGCACTTCACAAGCAATTTGGAGAGAAGGGAGACAACTTGTCTCTTTTGGAGCAATGACAACTATCAAGAGAGCCCCCAGCGAGCGGTGGCGACTTCAACTTCAGATTTCAAAGGTCTTGGGATAGGATTCCCAGTGGTAGTCGGGCCAACAAATGAAGGTGCTTTTCTATATTACCTTAAAGCTTTGAATTCGATATTTCTATGTTAATTCAATCTATGGGAGGCACAACCTTACTCGCTGCTTATAGTATTGCCATTAGAGCCGAAAACCTGCTTATTCAAGCTGGTAAACTGCTCCTAGGCCTCCCATGCCCTTATATCCAAACTTAGAAAATCTAAGCACTAGTCAAGCACCCACTTTGGCTCCTGTTCCCACTCCTAGAAATCGAGTTCAAGTGAAGCTTCCAATTCATCTCCAAGTGCTTTGAATGAACTCCAAGAGGTCATGAAATAGTTGCAAAATTTGGGAAATGAGCTGGTTACTATCAAAATACAGCAAGCTCAAAGTGCTAGACCGTATCAGCCTCCAAAGCACAGCATGCCAGGATAGGCCCCCATACCAACAAAATAGGTCACCAACTCAGGGCTGCAAATGTGAATCAAACAAGTCCTCCCTCTAATAGACCATTCCAGCCCTATAATCCAAATGCTATATCTACCTCTAAGGCATTAGTGCCAACACAGAACAACATTGCTCAGGAATATGACTGGTGCTTTCCATGCAACGAGCCTCATAACCAATCCATGTGTTTCAATGGTGCTCTCAATCAAGCACTGATGGTGACAACTACTGGTGTGGAGGGCGAGGGAAGTCAAGGAAATAGTCAACAACAAGAAACATTCCAACAACAATCAGCCCCAAATGACACCACGTTGGTGAACTGGCAAGCGGAAGATTTCTGTGGCATGAATCAGGCAGTCTCTCAAGGTGTTGCAGCCAACACAAGGTCAAAGAGGAGAAATTTGGGTGAAGAACAACCATTAGCCCTAGCCAATCCACAACCTTCCATGGCTCCACAAATGATTGGCAAGCAAAGTCCAGTTTCAAGTGCACAAGGACAGCCAAGAACAGCCCCTAGGCCAACTCAAATGCCAGCTGTTGCTGCCCACGTGCAAGGGGTGAATGTACAAACCAAGGGACAACAAAAGGATACTTCATCCCCGTTCAGTATCATTGAACAGATGAAGAAGACTAACGTCAATATATCAATGTGGGAATCCCTATCCATCCCAGGACAAAGAGATCTCTCATAAGCTGCCATGAAGGATTGGACAACTTCAAATCAGCGAGTTCGAGATGCAAGACAAAGTGCTTACAAATGCTGCCTTGACTTTGAAGGAAGCCATGGAGGGCAACAAGGTAAAATGTTGAAGCCCCCTCCTTTCTATGTTTCATTAATCATTGGGGATAAACTAGTACACAATTGCATGATTGATTCCGGGGCAAGTAGCTCAGTGATGCCCAAGCAAATAGCTGATCAAATTGGGTCTCCAATATGAAGTAATCTCTAAAGGGGTAGTGCAATTGGATGGGACAGCAATAGCAACAGTTGGAGTGATTAAAAACTTGAGTCTTACCTTGCATGCATGTCCAAATGTTGTTGTCTTACAAGATATATCAATCATAGACCTTCCACCACTCTTTGCCCTTTGCTTGTCAAGGGACTTCACAGCCAAGATTGGGGGGTATTTGTCTGCTGATTGGTCTCACATGCTGTTTAGAACAAGGTATGGAACTAAGGCTACAATTAGGTCTGAACCTATTGCAAACTTCCATATTGAGCCTTACACTCCAAGTCAGATTAATGCCAATTGCTCAGCATTTGATCAAGAAGATCACCCTAGTACTGATGAGGCTGACACCAAGGTTGGAAGTATCCCAGACCTAACTCTTGATGAATGGGCAAACAAGATACATGCTTTTGATCCCTATCAAGAAGTAGAAGAATCTGAGCTGGGAGTCTATTGTATACACGAAGAAAATCAACTTGTTCCTAGCATCACCAAGCCAAGCCATAATGATGACAATGAGGTATGGCAGCTGTTTTTAGGCGGATCGAGTAGGCAAGGTGCGGGAGAGGTGGAGCCATGCTTGTTTCACCTCAAGGCATCAAATATTATTCACTTTTCGTTTCCATTTTCTTGTTCAAACAACACAAATAAATATGAGGCCTTGATTCATGGACTTCATTGGGCTAGGAAAAAGGGATAAATAACTTGCGGTGTTCGGGGATAGCGAGTTAATCATCAACCAAGTTAGAGGACAACATGCTACAAAGAACGACTTGCTGAGGAGCTACAAGAATAGGGTATGGGACCTCATTGAGGATTTCGAAGCTTTCAACATTATGTCCATACCCAGGAAGAAAAATGAAGCCGTGGATAGGCTCTGTGATTGGAGCAATGTTTGATGTGGTTGACAACATCAAAGGGAAAAAACACAGCCACATATCCATGTGATTGTGAGGCCAGCGCCTGATTCAGATAATACACAAGTCGGGCAGTGTGTTTGAGAATGATCAACAGATCGTCAATTTTCTACAGGAAGAGGCTGAATTCTCAGCTAGAAATCAGGACAGATTAGAGCAGCAGTATGGGGATCAAGTAGTGCAGCTGCGGACAAACAAGCTTCCTAAGGGTTTAGTAACATTGGAGTCTATCTTCAACCCTAACGACTAGTTCCGTAAGGAAAAGGCTAACATACGAGCCAAGAGAGAAGATTCGAGCCAATTAACGGTTGGGAAGGCAAAATACTTCAAATTGGTAAAGTGGCCACTGAGCAAGAGAAATCAGATTTCATATAGCTTTGCCAAGAATTTCCAGATGTCTTCGCTTGGAGCTATGAAGACTTGAGAGGATTCAATCCGAAGTTGGCACAACATACCATAGAATTGGATCCAGATGCTAAACCCATCAAAGCGAAGCGAGACCATCACCCTCACATTGAGCCTCTAATGAAGAGAGCTTAACAAGCTAATTGAGGCAAGCATTATATTCCCAATCAAGCACTCAAGCTGGGTTGCAAACTTGGTTCTGGTCAGGAAGAAGAGTGGAGAAATCAGGTTGTGTGTAGATTTCTAGGACCTCAATAGGGCATCTCTCAAAGACCATTACCCACTTCCTTCAATGGAACAAATATTGCAAGTAGTATCCGGTTCAGAGAGATTCTCTCTCCTAGATGGCTACTCAGGGTATAATCAGGTGATGGTGAAAGAAGATGACCAATTCAAGACGGCTTTCACCACCAAATGGGGGACCTATGCCTACAAGAAGATGCCATTTGGACTATCAAATGCTAGAGCCACCTTCCAAAGGGCAATGGATATGGCATTTAAGGGGTTGATCAACAAAATAGTTCGATATATCTTGACGAAGACATCATCAGTATTCTCAAAAATGCAAGTGGATCACCTCTTGTCATTTGAGGCAAGTATTTCAAAGATGTAGAAGATTTGGGGTATCATTGAATCCCAAAAGTGCATATTCTTGGCTCACGAGGAAAAATTCTAGGCCATATTGTTTCAAAGGAAGGGTTGACGATTGACCCAGAACGGGTTGAAGCAATTCAAGCATTGCCATTGCCAAGTCACAAGAAGGCTCTTCAAAGCTTCTTGGGAAGGATCAATTTTGTCCGCAGGTTTGTTCCAAACTTTGTAGCTCTCGTAAAGCCAATAACGCTGATGTTAAAGAAGAGCATGGAATTTAAGTGGACATCTGAAGGCAAGGCAAGTTTTGAGGCAATAAAAGAGGCTATATCTCAAGCCCCAACTCTTGTCAATCCAGAGACTTCTCCAAGGACTTCGTGCTATATGCCTTGATGGTGGAGACAATTTCGTAATCTGGCACAACAAAACAAAGAAGGATTAGAACAACCAGTTGCTTTCTTCAGTCAAGGCTTGGAGGAATACGAAACTAGATACTCTTTCATTGAAAAGCATGTACTTGCAGTGATCAGGAGTTTAAAGAAATTCAAGCACCTAGTCTCAAACAACAAGATCCAATTATTGGTCTCTCATGCGGGAGTCAAGGACTTCCTTCTAAACAAGGATCTGAATGAGAAGCGTGTAGGGTGGATAACTCGTGTCATGGAATATGACATCGAGATCAAGGTCACCAAACTAGTACGTGGAAAGGGACTATGTGAACAGCTAGCCTTGAGTCAACAGGTTGAAGTAGGTGATGAAAAAGAGACTGTCTTGGTACTACAGGATGGCCAAGAACATGAAAATGATGATGTGCCTACTCCTTGTTGGACTCAGAATATGATACACTTCCTACAGACAGGACTATGCCCTCCGGAAATGAGCAAAGCAAAGAGGAGATACTTCAGATTACAAGCCATTCCATATGTGCTTGTTGATGGTGTTTTGTTTAAGAAAGACATCAATGGGGTTCTATTGAGGTGCATTGGGACTGGTCAAATTGAGAGGGTGTTACGAGATTTTCACGATGGAGATTCTGGAGGACATTTTTCCCCATGAGTAATAGCTCTCAAGATAATAAAGGCAGGGTATTATTGGCCCACGGTGTTCAATGACTGCTATACATGGATAAGAAAGTGTAAGAAATGTGCACTCTTCACAGGCAAAGAAAGACTAGCAGCGCTTCCATTGCACCCAATCTTGGTTGACCAACCATTTCTGCAATGGGGATTGGACTTCATCGGGGTCATCAACCCAAACTCAAGCCAAGGCCACAAGTGGATTCTCACGGCAACGGACTACTTCACCAAGTGGACTGAAGCAGTAGCGCTCAAAGAGGCAAACGAGTCTAATATACTAGAATTTTATGAAGGAATAGTGACCAGGTTCGGTGTGCCGGCCACTATCATATCAGACAATGCATTGGCATTCGTAGGTTCCAAGATTACAGAATGGGCTGTCAAGAATGGAATCTACTTGAGCACCTCTTCCAATTATTACCCACAGGGTAATGGACAGGCAGAGTCCACGAACAAAAATTTGCTAAGAATCATTAGGAGAACTCTTGATGAGAATCAGAGGTCTTGGCATACCAAGCTGAAATCAGCCTTATGGGCTGATAGGATCACTCCCAAAAGATCCACAGGTAACTCTCCATTCAAAGCGTGTCTATGGAAAGAGGCGATGTGCCTATATCATTAGAACCGCCTACATTGGAGTTCATGAAGAAGTTGAGTTGGTGAGTTCAAACCAATGGAGGCCGGTATGCGAGAGTTGATGGAATTGGAAGAAATTAGAGAATGTGCGGTTCAAACAATTGAGAAAGATCGAGGCCTTAGTGAAAAGATGGTTTGATAAGAGAGCAAGAGCAAGGACCTTCCAGAAGGGGACCTAGTTCTGAAATGGGATGCAGATCGGGCAAAACCAGGAAGGCATTCCAAGTTTGATGCCATTTGGGTAGGCCCCCTACATGGTCATGGAATGTAAGAATAGCAATGCCTTCCATTGTCTACATTGGATGGAGAAGAACTCCCGATTAAAATCAACGTGGAATCTATCTTAAACATTGCTACGAAAAGAAAAAGGTTCACCCTTGTAAATATTAGCCTAGATTTCAATTCCTCTAAGTGCGTATGCACATTGTCTTATTGTAGTTAGGTTTCGGTTTCCTAAGTGCTTTGGCACGGGTTTGTCGCTCCTAGGTTGAGTTTTTACAATTCGAGTGTGATCTCGTAGAGGAGTTGCGTATCACGCTCATTTCGGTTATTGCTTATGACTCCATGCCCAATGGATCGCTAAAAGGACACCGATCTTCTACCTAGAGAGTGACCCCGAAAAGTTGCCAAATTTTTATCCAAATTTCACCCCCCAGAGTTAATTTGATAACATGCATCAAAGTTTTTAGTTCCAAGCAAGTAGATTGATTCAGAGAAAATCATAAAATTGGCTAAGTCACCTCAAGACCGCCTTTGGGACAATTGGAACAATTATACGTGGAAGGTGCGGATCAGCCGAAAAGCCTCCAAGTGGCCCCAAACAGAAAAGGGACATCGGGACAAATGGACGCGAAAATGCACTGAATCGGCGAAAGAAAGAAAATTTGTCCAAGTCCTTTACGGGAGCAAGCGGGACAAGAGTGCGTGGAGAAACGCGAACCAGGGTCGGTTCGCTCGAAAAAAGAGAACCACAAGCTTTGGGACATTTGGGACAAATGGACGCCATGAAGGACGTGAACATCCGGTAGGCCCGTGGACAAATCACGGCATGACACGTGTCGCCAGGAAAAGGTCCAAAAGGTCAAGGCGAGTTTTGACCATCCGAACCAATGAAATAGTGCCACGTGTCCAAGTTTAAGGGCCCACAAGAAAATCCCGCGAAAAGGTGGAGAGATAAAATTGCTCGTGAACTGGCAACCTCGCCACATGTTTTCCAGGATAGCGGAGAGCGCGGAAAAGAAATTTTAAAATCCGTTTTCACTTTGTTTTGTGCCCTAAATCTTGAGATCATCATATCTTTCGATCCAGAGCTCGGATTTGCACGTTCTTTATATCAACTCTAAAGTGTTGAAGTTATCTACATGATTCTCGGATCAATCTCACATTTTGGTGTAGTTTGGAGGAGAAAAATAAGAAAATGTCTCGACGCGTGGTGATAGAAGGCCAAGTAATGCTTCAACAACCAACTTTAATGCAAAGCAGGCATGCTCGTGCTCTCTGTTAGGCAAGCCATTTTTCCAGATCCACCGCTGTCATAATGAGATGATTTTTAAATGCTACCAAGAAGTGGTTGGGGCAGATTCTGGATTTCCTCTCTCTTCCCTATCTCATTTCTTGATATATATTGTAAAGAGAGCTCCTTTAAGGGTGAGACATTCTTGTTTTGCATCCTCCCTTCTTCCCTCGTTTGCAAGAGAATTTGTGGAGCTTTCAAACCTCCCATATGGGTTGTAATGCTAGTCCTTTTACCTCTTAGCCCTTTGCAATGTAATCTTTGTATCGACTCTTGAGCAATAATATATGTGTTGTGATTGACTCTTCGACCCTCTCATGTATTCATTTCTGTCATTTTTATCTCTTATTGCAGTTTGGTTACTGTGCATGGTGTTTGTATTGCATCTATGTGGTCTGTGTTAAATTTGCAAAATGAGTGTCTAACATTCCTCGTTGCATCACCTTTTTATTTTAGGTTTTATTCTATGTATTTTCTTACCCTATCTCCTTGGCAAGTTAGATTAGGTTTTAGCAAACCCTCTGCATTTTTGTGTGTGTATACGAGCAGAGGAATAGGAACTAGCCTTCTCTGGAGAATCTTTTCTCGTCTTTACAAGTCCCACGCTTGGAGAAAGGATTCCATGTTGTGCAATCACTGCTGGATGCCCAGAACATCAACCTAGAAGCCTAATTTGCATCCGAGGGTCTTTGTGAGTCTCGCAACAACGGGTCCCTATAATGAAACCAAGATGTAGTCATTTTTCATACCCATAGAACAAAGTCTAATCCCATGCGCATTGGCCTATCACCCGGTGGGCTGAACTCACCCGAGGCACACGCGGGTGTTGAGCCTCTCTTTTATGTGAGTTTTGTGAAGATGCATTCCTTATGATAGAGAATTATATGTAAAGAGATAAAAGACACATACATTCATGGTGAGAGCTTAGAGTGAGTTATTATATCAATGCACCCATTCAGATAACTAGAGAAATATCAATTAACTAAAAGGTCTGATCCATAACATAAGGAAAATGCATGAGATTTTACACCCATGAACAATACATATTAGAATAGAAACATATATTCCATATTGATCTTAGTTTGGTAACCACATTACATTTATCAAGGCCATACCGTGGCCATTGTATCAAATGTAGAATGAGACCCATGCATCGAAACCTAAACTAGGCCCTCCATTTTATAAGAACCCATCAAGATCCATTCCTTGAGATATATCATCACCCCTACAGGTCCTCCAAATGAGAACCTTAACCCACATAACAAACTACCATTTTTGCAGGGCTTCGCCTCTCTAAATGCACACTCTCTCTTGATAGTGCACACACACATACATCCACATACCACCTTCTTCTACCCGAGAACCTCTATATATAGATTTTGTGTTCATCACCATGCCTTCCTGGAGTAATAGATCGGTTTCCAAGTTTCCATGTGATCCTCCAATGGAGCATACCTATTCTGATCTGAGCTCTCCACTCTCTATAATGATGTCTTTCTAGAACCTTCTATCATATGGAATATTCCTTTCTGGACCACTATATTGTCAGGCTGGCACCTTATCCAATCTGCATGTGTAGTTGGGTCATGCTTTTCTCGTGTGCTACCAAGAATGTCGAATATGGCTAAGTCCCAAAACCCTTGCTTTGCCTTGTGCATGCAGCCGTGGGTTCTACTAAACCTTTCTAAAACCCAGTCATGTGTGCCTTTAACCCCACGCACCCTTCTTTACATAGGTCCTGTACACCCATGTGCCTTCTTGTACTTAGTTAATATTTTGAGGCCCAATAGTAAACCAAGCACCAAGGAAGGAAAGAAGGACATTTACAACAAGGACATTGAAAAAACCAAACAAATTAGGAAACTTAATGCCTCAAGGTATGAAAGGTATTTTAATGGTTATTGATATACATGTAATGGATTTTTTCATAGGGATAAGGAGTGTAGGACTCCTAGAGATACTCATCCATGGAAAGACAATAGAAATGATCATGTTAAAGATGTTATATGCTACAAGTGCAATGAAGTAGGTCATGTTGCTAGTGCTTGTTTGAATGATACATCTATTCATGTTAATGATTCCAAGAAAATAAGTACAATGGTATATTATGGCTGTAAAAAAATGGTTCATGTTAAAAAGTATTTTTATTAACATTATTCAAATCAAACAATAAGTTTTCAAGGTCCTAGAGTGCAAGTTAGTGGAGTTCAAAGACCTAGAATGTATGACAATGGTCAAAGAAGAGTATGGGAACCTAGAGGAGACCTTGGTGTCTCATCAAGAGCTTATGATGATGGAATGAGAGGAAAAATATCAAGTTTTGATCAGAAGAGAGAGAATTTTGAGTTTTCAGGTATACCTAAGAGGGCTTGGGACCTCTTCAAGACCTTCTTTTAGGTCTTCATTGTGCTATATACCTCTATTATGCTTCTTAGAGGTATACTAATGAAAATGAAGCATTCAACTGAGGGGAGCTATTTAGGTATGTTCATGTGACTCTTCCATAATCATAAGGTATGTCTTTAAAAGTGTCCTTTAGTTGAGGTTATCATGGTGCACATTGGTTTTCATTGTGTGTGAGATGTCATGATCTCGGTCTTGTGATCATAGGGTGTACAGTCTGAGTCCTTCAGATCTATGTCTTGCATTATCATGATAAATTTTTTGTCTTAGATGTCTTTAGTATCATCAAAGTGCCTCATTTTCATGTTTTTGAATTATGTAAGTGGTATTGAACTCATGAAATGTGCTCTCTTCCTCCCAGAGTCCAAATTTAACAATGTTGGTAAGTATGTGGTTTTGAAGTTCCATGGTAACCATTTTGAGTAATATGAAGTGTCTTGGAGTCATTATGTGTTGTAAATGCAAGTGTAAAGAATTTCTAAGAGTCCATAATATTTGTAGTGCTATATTCTTATCTCAAGAGTCTATTTAAGAAGATCATGTGTCATAAAAGGGCCATTCACTTTGAGATGTATGTGTTGATCATCTATAGTGTTTTGGGTATGTTCTTTGGATTATGAGTCCTTGAGTTCTAATTTAAGAGTATCAAGAGGTTAAATGTACATCTTTGATAAAGGTTGAAGATGTGACATTTCATCAATAATATTGACTTGATCAAGATATTGTGAAGAGTAGGATTTGTATAAGTGTTCTTAAATGTTGTCGATCTGAAAAAAAGGTGAGTTCAGGTATACAAATACTATACATGCCTTAAATCAATTCAATGCATGATCAAAGTTTTAGGAATGATATGAAAGTGGTGATGATAATGTTTTGGGGTCTTATGGACAAATTTTAGGCATTTTTGGTTCTTCTCTATTAGGATTGGGTTCTCACAAAGATACACCTTGATCGATATAGATGGAAAGTGAGGTTTGAAGGTCCAAATGATGGATTCTAGGGATAAATTTTTGAGAAATTCATCTAGACATGGAGGGATATGATTCAAGAGGTTTGAAGTCATAAGTATGTCTAGATTCTTAGGAATCTCTAACAGAGTTGTGACTTGATAGTGTTAGTGCTAAAAGGCCTAATTTGTAAAGTCTATTTTGAAAGTTGGGGATGATTCCCTTAGAATATGTTCTCAAGGTGTATGATGGAGCTGAAATGGATAAAAGGGAATCTATATCAGGTATTTTATCCTCATGAATTCTTGAAGGACAAAATTTATGCATGTTTCTTCAAATATCCAGGGCGATTGACTATGATTGTGCATTTGATGATGTAAAGTAGATATGGTAAGTTTGAGATGAACTTTCTGAGCTCATAGGATATATGCAAGACTGTGAGATCTATCAAGGTGTGGAAGAAGAAGGTTTAAGGATAAAAGAAGTAAATATTTATAGTTTGAGTGCTCTTGGAGCTTTATGGATTGTGTTTTGTCTTGGTAAAGAACCGAGGGTCATTATTCAACATTTCTAAGTAGTTATTGATTGAGCATGAGATAAAAGTGTTTGAGATGACGCCCTCAAACAAGTGCGAAGTAGTACTTGTGAGTTATTTCATTCAAATGAAGAGTTACAGTGACATGACTCGAAGATGTGGAATTCACAATGATAATGTGTATGAGAAGCTCCATAACTATGTTGATTATTGAATGATGAAGGCTACAGTAAGAAAGTTGATTCAATTTATCCTTTGATGTGTTTGAGCCTAGAGATGTTGACTTATACATCAAGGAAGATGTTATGTGCCCTGATGATTGATATTAGACCTAGTAAGTCTAGTCTGGCTCATTTGTTAGTCCATACACAAGATGGAATGCTACAAGTACATGACACAAAGGAAGAGGTAGAACATGTAATTATCACATAGTTATGGGTGTATAAATTTATCTATGAAATCATCTAGATCTTATTAAAGATGTGGTATAGGATTGACAAGATGTTTGAGGATCAAATTTTCTAAAGGTAGTGTGGTTGAGAGTTTAGTGAGAAAAATGACATTATGACAAAAATTTGTTTAAGAAGGCAGTGTATGAGGGTTCTTTACATGAATGTTGTGAGTATGAGTCCATTCTGAGTTGACAAAATAATATCTAAGTTATTATTGTGTTGAAAGTTAGAAGAGGTCATTGAGGTCCATAGCTGACTTAGTTTCCTAATATAGAGTATACATTGTTATAGTGATTATCACGACACCATCTCAGGTGAAAGGCTTGTAAGTATTGTCTCAGGTTTGTTGAAGAAGACTCAGTGTATGACATTACCTTTTGGTATGAGCAAGGTATTGGATATTAAGATTGATCTTTTGAATCATATCTAAGTCAAATGTTGGTCTTAGTAGGTTAGTTATAATGCTATAGTACATGAATGGTGCTTAAGAATGCAAAAGCTCAGTCAAGACAGGGGGAGCAAGTGAGATTACTTCTAGATGATGATATTAAGGTCTTATAACATATGAGGTATGCATTGTGTGAGCTAGAAGTTTTTTTACTCTTGGATGCATTATTTCATCCATATATGATTGTCTAAGACTAAGAAGATGCTTTAGGGTAGACAAAAATGTTCAAGGTGATTTCTAGCCAAGATAGTAAGGTAAGTTGCTTGAAATTGAACTTTTCTACTTGAGATAGTAGTCTTAAGTCTAGGGGAGTTGTCAGTTATATGGTCAAGGTGTTCATGAGGTTCTAGGACATGTCAAAGTTGGTCTTAAAACTACTAGATATCCACTTCGGGATGTCAGTCTATATGTGAAATAGAGAGCAAGAAAGTGTAGTGACAAGCCAATGTTATGCCTAGACAAGATGGTGTATCCTCAAGAAATAAGGTATGATGGTTTTTGTAACTCATGTATGACATTGTTGGCATATCCATGGTGTTGTTGGCTTAGATGATGGTCTGTTACAGTAGATTCATGAAGGTCAAAATAGGGATGAGGTGAAAATAGCTAGTTTGTGCATGCCTAAAAGGTGAAAAATGGTGTATTGGATCCAAGCAAAGGTAAGATGATTCTTTATTCATGTTTTAATTGATGTATTCATATGGTGTAGATGTTTGGCCTAGGGGAGCATGGTGGTTGCATGCTTGCAAAGAAGGAAAAATAGGTTTTTGAGTGCAAATTTCAAGGTCTTGTGCTTGAATAAGATCTTTGGTTGATGTTTTTAACCAAAGCATGATGTTATGAAGTTGTGGAAGATGAAGAACATGTTGTTATAGGTATGCCTTTGTCATTAATGTAAAAAGGGGATAAGTTTCAGGTAGTTTTCCATCATTGACAAAGGGGGATTGTTGGCATGTAGTCCTATAGGTGTTTTCATTGATGCAAAACCACATTAATGAAAAATTGGATGATGGAGTAGGGTCATATGATGTTGTGGATGATGTTGGCATGATGGTTTAGATGTGTACTTGATGATACAAGGAGATTCGGTGAGGATTGTTTGCTCTTGCAATCCCATTCAGGTGCCTAGGTGATGTTGCATGGTGGTATGAGATTCTTGGTTGCTTGAGAATAATGTTGTCATGATGGATATTATATTTTAGAGTGCTTTTTAGCACTCACATCAGTTTCGGGGGTGCATATACAGGTTGGTGGCCATGTTTCAGGTGTTCATTTGAAGCAGGTATGGATGTTAGGAGGTATGAGGATGAGTTTTGGAGCTATATGAGATCATTGATGAATGTATTCAGGTGTATCATGGTGTACCAGGTATTTTGGATCATTTTTAGTGCTTTCATGATGAGTTATAGTGTTTTTCCAGTTGACCCTAGCTTTTACAGTGTAAAACCCTAAGGGGTAGCTATGCAAAGTCTTAGTTTCTGGAGAGTTTGAGATATGGTGATGAATTTTTGATGATTTTATATGTTATTATGATGTGTCATGGTGCTTTGAGAAAAAATTTAGGATGTTAGGATGAGAATTTTGTAATTTATGTTAGTTTTGGTGAGACATGGTTAAGAACAAGGCCATTTCCATCTCGAATTGGAACTTCTGATGCTCACCTTGAATTGTGTGCCTTACATGGGACATTATGTATTTTAAGGATGTTTCTAAAGTTATTTTATAAGGTTTCACAAAAATAATAAGTTCATTTCATCGTCACATTTTTATGAATTAATGTTAAGAAGGTAAACAACCTTTTATGAGTTTGAAACCTTGTCTTGAAAGAGGTTTGAGATATTTGCTTCCTAAGTGGCTAGAACTTATTCCTAGTACATGGATGATTATTGGAAAATGTAGAGGACTCCTTCATCCTTCCATAAATTTATGGTAGAGGTTGTGGTGATGAGTGGACCCCACTCAAACAGCGCCGGTTTTTAAGGAACTTTGTTTGGGACAAGGTTGTCCAAAGGAGTTGCAAACTAAATTATTGTTACATGATTTATGTGAGTTTTTACTAATCTAAAAATATTTTTAGGACATTTTTATGTAGTTACATGGTAAAATGATCTTTATTTAATTTGAATGGTCAAAGGGCAGTTTTGAGGTGGTAAAATGTAGTCTTCATGAAATGAGCATAACATGAGCTACAAGTGGAGTTAAGAGGTGATTAAAGTTTTGTTGGAAATATAATTTAGAGATATTTCCATTTATATAATTTTTTTCATGATGATTATTTTCTATAAGGTTTCCATGTTAGTATTTGGATAGGAATGTTTTTTCTAGTGCGACAGACATGATCTACTTGATGTTTTGAGTTTTTGGAGCATGAGATGGATTAGGTGATGTTTTATATCACCTGGATAGTTAATATGGATGAATTTTACATCAAATGAATCCATTTATAGGTCTTTATTGTTATTGGAAAGGTGTTAACTAGTTTATCTTTGAAAACAATGTTTTGGATAGTTTGATTTGGTGAAGACAAAATGGTTGAGGCTTGAGCAAGGTGATTGTTTCATGACTTATAACTTGCTTATAAGTGTTATAAATGTTTTTAAATTTTCATTTAGTTGTCACATGACATATTTTGGATGTTTTGGAGTGATCTAGTGCAAAAATATGTTGACATGGTCTGAAGGGTGAAGGAAACAGGTGTTTTGAGAAGAACAAAGAATAGTGGTCCCATTAAATGAAATATTCTGATTGGTTGATGTAAATTTAGAACATTTATGATGTTTAAATTTTGATTTAAATTTTTTCATGGTGATTCTGGGTCATGAAAAATAAAGGTTTTGATGTTAGGGTAAATGTGTTTTATGGGTCTCTTTATACCTATAGGGATTTATTCTTTTTAGAGCATGTAATGATGATTTTGGCTAGGAAGATCTACTTGGGTCACTTGTGACTATTATGTTATGAATTTGGGATGTTTTTATGATGCATGGGGTTGAGACAAAGGAGGAAAAATTTTATGTTTGAATTTGAAATGTGAAGGATATTATAAAAGCATTGTTTTGGGTGCTTTTTAGAGTTAATGGTGTGTTTGCAAGAAGTGTGACCTAGGTGAGTGAGTTTTACATGTGTTGAAGCATGAATTGATATCAGATCAAGTGTTATATAGGTTTAATAATATCATCAAGAATGTTTTTAAGTGTTTGAAGAATAGAGAAGTGAAGGAAGAGCTAGATTATGCAAGTTTGAACACCTAGGGTTTGTATGAGGGTTTGAAGAAGTGTGAGCTGAATTAGTGGTCTCTATCGATTATGGCGTAATATTTCAAAGATCAAAACATAAAAATGTGTTTTATTGGGTGTTTAATAATCTTGGGGGGTTGTATCCTCCTTGTGGGGTGCTTCACAAAATTAGGGGTTGGTGTTCCTTGTAGGTTGTTGCTCTACTAAACTAGGGGTTGGTGCTCCTTGTGGGGTTGGTGCCTCACTAAATATTAAAAATATCAATATAAGGATTTTTTTATGGTTTTTCTTCCACTTGAGGGTTTCCTACTTATGTCTTGTGTCGATTATCTTGCTTATGGTTTCTTGCACATGTGATAATTGATTGTATGCACACATTAATGGATGGTTAAATGTTTGTGAGTTTTTTTAATAAGAAAATCTTAAATATGAGTTAAAGTTTTGTAAGGACTGATTCACCCCCCTCTCTCATTCCATTGTACTTCCAACACAATCAAACTTACAATTTACAATAATAGATTCAAATCTTGCAAATTCATGCTCTCGTCCCTTGAGAATACTCTAACGATGCTCGGTGTTCGTCCTCCACCTTCCCGAAACGCTTGCACAAAATCTCTTCCTTCATTCTCTATTAAGAAATGACTTTCACACCTTAAAATTACATTAAAGTAACTCAAAAATGGGAAAATGATATATGCATCAGGAGCATCTCATAATTCTCAAAACTTTCTAGTTTACATAAGACCTAGAAATTCCACAAAATTTCTCAAAAATTAGTTTTTATAAAACTACTTTGTTATCCCAAAAACACATTCATACCATTACCCTTGAATAAAATCCAACTCATCTTTTTATAGACTTGGTTCCACCACTTGGCCTAATGGTTGGGCCTTATTTTGGCATACGATGGGGTTAGGGGTTGATCCCCTTTAACCTCCCATGGACTAATTTTTTTCTTTGTTGGAACTTAGTCCTACATGTCTCGTGTGGAGGGTGGCGGTGTGGTTTAAAATGGATCGAATGGTTGGGTTAGGTGGATACAAGCCATTTTGAAAATATTGCACTTAGAGGTGGTCGATGGGTATGTGGAAGAGCTAACTCAAGTTAGGAGGTATGTAAGAAAATTGAGCAGAATACGTGGGGAGTTGAGTGTTGTGTTGGCGGTGGTTGAGTTGGTTAAGATGGCTCGGTGAGGTGGCACCCAGACTTGGCGAGTTGGTGCATGGTAATAGTTTAAAATTACAATGATCATAAATCCCACATGTATGGTGTGGAAATATATATAGGTATATATTAAAAAAAATTTGACAATGGTAATATGAATATACTTGAGGCAAAGGCACCCCTCTATAAAAAGAGTGTGTCAACCCTGGCTAAGGGCCCCTAGTTAGCAAATAGCGGGATCCGCCTATTTGAACTCTAGTGTCAAACACTAAAGGTGAAAAACATCCTTTTATTTCAAACTACATTACCACTTGTTGTATTTTGATTGGTCCACATGGAAAGTGTGCACATGTCCATGTCATCTCAAACTTACATAGACCCATATTTTTGCCAAATGACCAAAAATTTAGTGTGCAAGTAACTTCCTGCATACAACCCGTGTTTTTGAGTTCCACATACCATCAAAAATCTCTCAAATCCCTCTACCATATTGTAATTATTTTGGGAGATTTAGGGAAACTATGTCCACTAATTGACCTCCAAATCATGCCTCCCCATAAAGATGGATTTTGTTCCAAAAAAATTTTTTTTACCCACTAAAACTACCAATCATCTTCTGCATCTCACAAACACACAGGATTTATAGAAACATCGTTGTATGAAAAATTTATTGAATTTTTTTGAAAAGCATATCACCAAATTGATTATTTTAAAAATGGACAATCTACATGCCAAAAAGAGGCTAGATTCAAATTGGTTTTCTATGAATCATATTCTCTGCAAACAACATAGATCAGTTTGAAAAGAAAAACAAATGCTAATAATAGGTGAATGTCTAACT
This sequence comes from Taxus wallichiana var. yunnanensis, assembly GCA_018340775.1. Classification (NCBI taxonomy): domain Eukaryota; kingdom Viridiplantae; phylum Streptophyta; class Pinopsida; order Cupressales; family Taxaceae; genus Taxus; species Taxus wallichiana. The sequence goes on from CM031238.1 coordinate 752,583,775, forward strand.
GAATCCCTATAGAAATTTTCAAACACAGTGACTACAACTACCATCACAAAATTGATTAGTTTAAAAATAGACAATCAAATGCCAAAAGAGGTAATTATCAAATTGATTCCTGTGACATGGCCAATCTCTGCAAATACAATCTCACCCAAAATAGATCAGTAATAAATAGACACCAAAATGCCAATAGCTAGGCTAATGTCCACTGACCTTGTGAAACTGCCAGATCATTGTAACTACAAATATGTTTTTCAATGTAATCAAAATGCATTCTAACATTATAACCATATTTAGAAATCACATTTATTGCCCACATGGGTCTTATAAAACATGTGATTTAAAATTATGGCAAAAATAAGATTTCACATTGTGATCACAATTACAAACACTGCCCAAAATATGGGTCTTAAAATGCATCTAACATATACATGCCAAAAATAGATGCATTCCCAAAACAACAGTTACTCTGAAATGCAAGTATGAAAAATTGAACACTACCAATGTGCCCAACAACTTGCATAAACAAATGTCAAAAAATCTCCAAGATTAAAATATGAGTTTGATTCCCAAACTATACCATGAACTCAAAATGCTAAATAGAGATTCAAAATAAGAAGATAAGAAGATAATTGAGCATGATAAACTTGTCTCTTAGTTCCTCTCATGAATCTAGATAACTCCAAAATTCATTTTCCCTTTTAAATGCTTTTAAAATTTGGGTTTAATTCCTTTACCAAAATCAACAAGAATCCCAAAAGCAAAGGTAACAAAATGAATTGAAAGCATGTTATTCATCAATATCAACAATGTTATATAAATCTATCCATTAAAACAAATGATTTTTCATTGTCCATATCAAAATAAAATGGACTCATCTGTGGAAAATTTGTGGATAGATCCAAGGTTGTTTTATTTTCTATTGGTGGATTAACAACTTCTTTTTATTTACCTTATAAACCAAATTCTTCTTACCATTTCTTGGATGGCATGTTGGATGAAGTTTCCGCATCTTTCAATCTTGTGTCCACTTATACGACAATGAGTGCAAAAATTTCTCTTCTGGGTGAGGAAACCTTTGTGATTTCTCTACTCGAATGATGAGATTGGTCTTTAAAGAGAGCTCATCAGGAAACCACTTCTACAAAAAAAAATTTCTCTTCCAATAATAGGCAAAAAAATGATTACTTAACCCATAAAACATGCACACAAAAGCATACATCATTTTCTAAATATCAACCCGTATTATTTAAACTGAAAGAGTGGACCATCAAATTTTTACAATTTTCCTTTTTAGTGCTCAAAGGTGTGTAAAAAGAAGGAAGTGGTATTTCATTACCTCATCTTTGTGATTTATCACACTTTTCATCCTGTGACGATGAATCAACAATTTCCTACAAAAAATCCTCCTGCAGAACTAGTAGGGTAATAACTTGGTTGTTGGAAGCTTATCTCCCTTAAGTATTCTTGGAGCACTCTCTAATTTCCATTCTCACACTAGAATAACCCAAACCTATAAAACAAGGATAATCCTCTACTTGTATTGGTTTAGAAATACCTTGGCCATTCTTATCAAGGCCTCTTCCATAAAATCCCATTTTAAGCAATAACTTAGATCAAATGTCCTTAGTATGTTTGTTAAAATTGCACAAAAATAATACCTAAAACTAAGTCTAAATTTGAATATGAATGGGAGGAGGAAAAAATGGAAAAAAACTTACAATTACACTCATCTCTCATGGTTTTGCATCTAAAGTGAAAGGCAAACCCTTGTTCTGCTCACCACACACTACAATCTAATCAAAATCTCATCTTTAGTCTCTAAGTCTGATTTCAAATGTTTAATTTTCTCTTTAAGGGAGTAGAGCTTGCATCTCAGAAAACATTCTCATCTTGAATTTTGTTTATGCTTTAAATATCTTCCAGTCTTTCTCTTTTCAAGGCTTTCCCCATAGCTACCTACCTTTAAACAAATTGTACTTCCCAAATAATGCACACTGCAAATGGAAGATCAAGCAAAAATGTCTGCAAATCTGATGGAATTAGAAAACCAAACTAATATCAAATGCAAATTGAAAGAAAACCACTGAATTCAACTAGCTCTGATACTAAAAACTTGATCTGTAAATGACAATAGACCCCCTATTGTTTTGATAGTTTATAACACGATCAATCAACTATAAGCTTTCATGATTTATAAAGAATCAAATTGATAAAAATCTGAATTTTAACAGTCATAAACTGATCCAGAACTAATTTTAAAGATTCCCAAAATATACTTTATTCACAGCTTGATCAAAACCATCTAGATTTAATTTACCTGATTTCTCATAAATGTTGTTAACTGATTATAAATATGCTTATCTAAATTAAATCTGATTTAAATAATGCAGAAAATTATCAGAACTCATAATGTAATAAAATCAAATAATAGATGACACTAGAATTGTTTAAGGAGTTTGGAAACTACCTACATCTCTGGGTTCATTTCAAATGATCCATTAAAATTTTCAAAACTATAAGTACAATAAAACTTACAATTTACAATAATAGATCCAAAACCTGCAAATTCATTCTCTTAGACCTTTGGAATACTCTAGTGATGCTTGATGTTCATCCTCCACCTTCCAAAGCACTTGTAGAATCTCTTCCCTTCATTCTCTGTCAACAAGTGACTTTCACACCTTAAAATGACATCAAAGAAACTCAAAAATGGAAATATGATATATGCATATCGGGCAGAAATCTCAAAATTCTAGACAACTTTCTAGTTTACACTAAGGCCTAGAAATTCCCTAAGTTGCTACTTTTTAAAAATATTTGTTTATAAAACTAGTTTGTTATCCCAAAAAGACAGTCATACAATTACCCTTTAACAAAATCCAACTCATCCTTTTATAGACTTGGTTCCACCACTTGGCCTAATGATTGGACCTTATTTTGACATATGACATGTTAGGGGGTCGATCCTCTAACCTCCCATCGACCACTTTATTTTACTTTTTAGGACTTAGTCCCACATTTCTCCCATGGAGGGTGGCGGTGTGGTTTAAAAATGGCTCGGGAGGTTGGGTTAGGTGGTTGCGAGCCATTTTGTAAATATACCATGTAGAGATGGTCGGTGGGTATGTGCATGAGTTGATTTAACTTGGGAGGTAAGTAGGTGATTTGAGCAAGATACGTGGGGAGTTGAGTGCTACGTTGGTAGCCAAGTTGGTTAAGATGGTTTGGTGAGGTGGCACCTAGACTTAGCAAGTCGGTGCACGGTAAAAAAAATACATGGCAATAGTTTAAAATTACATTAAGCTTAAATCATGTATGTATGGTGTGGAAATATACGAGGGCATATATAAACAAAATCTTGACAATGGTAATATGAAGATATAGAGGCAAAGGCACCCCTCCATAAAAAGAGTGTTTTGCCTCTAAATGAGGGCCCCCAACCAAAGAAATAGTAGGCCCACTGTTCGAACTCAAGTGTCGAAGACCACAGGTGAAAACACCCTTTTATTCAAAACTGCATTACCACTTGTCACATTTTGATTGGTCCACATGGAAAGTTCGCACGTATCCATGTCATCTTAAACCTTCGCATGAGACCCATATTTTTTAGATTGACCAAAAATTCGGTGTGTGATAACTTCTGCATATGGTTTTGTTTTCAAATTTACACATACCATCACAAATATCTTGAATCCCTCTATCATACTTGTTGTCACCCTCAAAATTCCCTTCTTTTTCCAAGTCTAAACCTAAAATTTTGAGTTGGTGCCATTTTGAAAAGTGTTAAAATAGAGTATTTTTAAATCTGGTACTTTCCAAGGACTTAAGGATTCTTGAAACCTATTCTATTTGATGGGAAATTTCTTCCCCTTTCCAAAAAGGTAAAGAAGTCTTTCTAACTCCTTGTACTTTGCAAGTTATGGCTCGGCGGACCTAAGTTGGTGTTTTTTGCCAAAAGCGGGCTGGTGGGGCCAAGGAGTCATTTTGGAACTTTGTTCTTTAGGTGGAAAAAGTGCAGTTGGAAATTATAGCCCCATAGCCTTGAAAGGTGAAATGAAGTGCCACCCCACAACCAATCAGATGTCAACGCATGTGGAGTTCGGGTTGAAAATTCAAAGCAAAGGCATGGGTGGCCGAGAACTTTGAGCCTTTAAGTTTTTATCATTGAAAGGACTAAAAGGAATAAGGTAAGCTCCGATCCCACCACCTATTAGAAGATGCCACGTGTTCAGGGTTGACAAGTCAACATGGAGGCACGAGTCTTTGGTGGAGAGTTAAGTTTTTTGGCTCTTTTGGTAAAAAGCACAAAGTATGAAAGAGAACCGCCTCCCCACTACCTATCGAAGGTGCCACATGTATCATTTCACCATTGAATAGTAAAAGCTGGGGAAGCGGGACCTCATACGATTTTAAATCTTAGAGGATTTTACCGAAAAGGCTAAAATGTTGTAAAGAGATTTGCACTCTTCTTTGTGCCGATCAAATGATGCCACGTGTTGAGTTGAAAATTCAACACGAGGGCACGGACCAAAATGTGAAAAAATTTCAAATCTCTAAAAAGTCGTAAAATGCATAGGCACCTCTCATGCCCACACCAATGGGGTTCTTCCACGCGGACGACCCAGATTCAAAGGTGTAAAAACAATATCGACTTCTATATTTAAACCTACGAAAGAATGTAATAGTTACCATATGAAGATTTGGTTTTCCACCATTTCCATTTCTTTTCAAATTGGGAACTCAAATGATGCAAATAATTTAGATAAGTTGTAACCAATTCTTACCATGATTTGGGGAAATTTTGTAATTACTTTCTGGGGGGGCTATTTGGGGGTTTTGGAAGTCATTGTGGTGGTTGGAATTCTAATACATTGAGACTATAATTTTACACGGAGAGAGAAATCAACTTGAGGGTTTTCCTTTCTTCCTCTGATTCTTTCTCTTGTTCCTAGTTTGGATTGGTGAATCATTCAATTTTTGCTTGCTAGAAACTTTGTGTTCTTATAAATACAATCTTGAGAACTTTGTGTCTATAGGGTTGTGTCTCATTATAAATGTGAATGGTTATGGTATACATTTCATTTTCTCAATACACATTAGGTTTTCTCTGTACCTCTTTCCCTAAAAACTATTACATTATTTTTCATCCCTAACCTCATCAATCTTCTATCCTCTTGTGTTTATAACTCTATGGTATAAAACTCTTTTCTAGAGATCAAAGACCACATTATGTTGAACATTGTATACTTGTATATAGGTTTTGCCTTTTACTTTCAATAAGGGAACCTCTCCCATTAAAGAGGAGGAATTTTTAGTCCCTTGACTTGGTTTCATCCAAGGTGCAAATCTGAAACCCAACAGTTTTTGGTGACTCCGTTTGGGATTTGTTTCAACAAATTTCCTTTGTGAAAAAAAAACAATTTGATCATTTCCTTGATCTCGCGACTCTAAGATTCACTAGGGCTAGAAGATCCCTTGGGGTTAAGATTCCCTTTTCTAACTTTTGGATCAACAAGGTTTTCAACTTCCTCCAACAAGAAGGAACAACAGAGCTTGTTCTACAAGCACCCATCCTATTTAAGATAGAAACCCTAGAAGTGATATTCCTCAAGAGCAACTAAGCCCTAATCTTTGGGCTCTTATTCTTGTTGGTGTTTCAGTTTCCACTCCAAAAATTTCCCAAGGATGGCAGCACATTTGCCTTGGGGACAAATGGTTGGGCCTTTTTCCCTTCCTCAACCATTACATGAGTTACCAAGGGGTAACAGAAAGAATTTTCCTAAGTTTAGAGGTGATGGGAAAGTTCATCCTGATGAACACATTGCAGCCTTCATTGTTGCATGTGGGGTTCTTGGAGTGGAGTATGAAGATGTCTCTGTCAAGATTTTTGTAGAGACCTTGCAAGACAATGTTGCTGATTGGTTCTACCATCTTCGCCTACTAGATCAATCATTGATTGGACCTCCATGACAACCCAATTTGAGAAACGCTTCAAACCTATCAAGATGTGCATGGTTTTTGGCTCAGCTTTCTTAGATTAAGAAAGAGTCACATGAACCCATGAGAGATTTTTTGGCCAAGTTCAACAACTTTTTTTTAAAAATTCCACAAGCAACTCGTCCTGTGGATCAGATTCAAAAATGCTTCTTCTTGAATGCTCAATTACCTGAAGTGAGCTATGCCCTAAGGAGAGTTAACCTTGCAACTCTAGATGTTGATCAAAGATTAGAAATCAGTGTGGAAGATGATTTGATCATGTCTGGTAAGTTGAAAGAGAATCCTCAAAATACAAGGCATATTCTTCTTCCTCCTCTTCTCGGATCTAATGCAAACCAACTGGTGCAAAAGCTTGCAAATGACCTCATTTCCCTCAAGAAGTAGTTGGCTCAACACACTCCATATAAAGATGCTCCAAGGAATAACTTTCAGCCTAGGAGAAGATTACCTTCATCCCAAACTATATTAGCCATTGAGGGTCCACCTCTCAAGGTGCATGTCAAAGCTACATGTGAGGTTCGAGAACTTGATGATGATGGGAGGAAAATGAGCTTTGTGCGAGAAGAAGAAGAAGTTGATGAAGAAATAGAAGATCCCGGTGATTCTCGAGTGCTCTTCCTCACAAATGAAGGCCTTGATGATGAAGATGACTACGCTGAAGTAGTAGTAGACATAAATAGTGAATCATATGTTGTCATAACCCAAGAGAAGACAAACAAAAAAGAAAATGTGGTGCAGCATGCAAAGAGATCTAAAGATCCTCCTACCACTATTCTAGTTAGTGTAAGGATGGGTTCTCCTATTCCGACTACCTCCATACAAAAGGTAATTTCTTCTTGTTCTTCTCCCTCTACTTCTACTTCTAAAACTTCTAGTTCCTCGTCTCTAGGAATGACAGGCCTAGTGCTCCTCAAGATTTTAATAGTGATGCCCCATCCACCTCTGGATCCTTTGACATTATTGATCACCTAAAGAAGACTAAGATTCAGATTTCAGAGGCTGAGTTTTATCAAACTCATGCCAAAGCCTTTGCCAAAATGGTTAATTTTGTCAATTCTAAGTCTAAAACCCCATTACCTACGTCCAAAGGCCTCTTACCTACTCCTTCTTCCTCACCCCAACCCACCTTGTGGGCTGCGATCACTTCACCCAATGATAAAATCAAACCTTTCTATGTGACTCTCCTCATATCTAGCCACCAAATTAGTAATTGTGTCACTGACTTGGGTGCATCAGATAATGTGATGCCCACCAAAGTGGCTCATGCCTTGGGCCTAACCCTAACCTGTAATTTTGGCTCTTGCTATTCCATGGAGAGTAGGGAAGTACCTTTGGTTGGGAGAATCAAGGATGCATAAGTAGCTTTTGTTTCTTTTCCAGAGAAAAGGGTCTTGGCCACGATCTTGGTGGAAGACATCCCTCCTTAATATGGAATTTTGGAGTAGAAAATTTTGGGAGTGGGAGGTGAGATTCAAATGGATTGGTCCCATGATTTGATTCCTGTTAATGGAAAGATGAAGAAGCTTCTTCTTGAGAAGAAAATTGAATACATTGTGTAAAAGACAGATGATCCAAAAGCACAAATTCTTTATGAAGACATTGGGCATGGGAACTATATGATCATGTCTCAAGATGAGACAAATCTGCCAAAGGAAGTGTTGTTTGATCCTAATGATGTTTGGACCTTGGAATTTGATGGTAGTTGTTCCTCAGCTGGCTCTGGAGTTGGTGTGGTGTTGGTCTCTCCTAAGGGTAAGATTCATCCTTTCTTTTCAAATTTCATTTTGAAAATACCAATTATATTGTTGAGTATGAAGCCCTTGTCCTTGGGTTGAGAGTATGGTGAAGGAGATGGGAGTGAAGAACCTTCTTGCTCTTGGAGATGCAGAGCTAATAGTGAATCAAGTCAAGGATTTGTATCAAGTAAATAATAGAAGATTAAAACACTATAGGAATCTGGTCTAGGATTCTATTGAGTTCCTTGATGCATTTTCGATTCAAGTTGTGCCAAGGAGAAGAACACTAGATCTAATTTTTAGCTATTTCAGGCTCCTTGTTGATACCTCATCCTAACTTCTCTCGAGGACAAACTCACCATTGAGATGGTCCACAAACCCATTGTACTGATAATGCGAGATAACTAGAAAGTATTTAATGATGATCAGCACTTGCTTTCCTTCTTAGAGCTCGAGACAATTTTGATCAATTGTACTTTGAAGGAAGTAGCATCTACCCAGAGAATGTGTGTCATCCAAGGGGAAGGTGTCTAGGAGGAGATGGATCAAGATGGTTTCATCAAACTAAAAGGTAACAAGATTCCCAGGGGCTTGGTAAGTCTGGAGGAACTCTTTGATAAGCATGATGGATATATCAAGTCCACAACTTCCAAGAAAGCTCAACAATCTACTAAGACCAAAAAGTGAATATTCGGAGCTTTGATGAACCCAAAATGGTGAACATTGGAAAGTGTTGTGCTCAGGAGGAGAAAAGAAAGGTAGTAAATATATTGAAGAGGTATGTTGATGTCATTTCTTACTCATATGATGATCTCAAGGATTTTAACCCTAAGGAGATGCAACATTTTATTCCTCTTAAGCCTGGGATAAAACCTTTGAAACAAAAGAAAAGGCAATATAATCCAAAGCTTGTTGACACCATCTTCCAGGAGATACAAAAGTTTTTGAAGGCCAAGATCATCTTTCCAATTCACCATTCAACATGGATTGCTAATATTGTGCTTGTCAAGAAGAAGAATGGTGAGATTCGGATCTGTGTTGACTTCAAAAATCTAAATCAAGCTTCCTTGAAGGAAAACTACCCTCTCTCCATTATGGACCAGGTGTTGTAAGATTTCATAGGCTCGAGATGTTATCCATGTTGGATGGATTCTCTGAATATAATCAGGTAGAGGTGAATACTGTAGATTAGCATAAGACTACCTTTACCACTCCTTGGGGTACATTTTCCTATAGGAGAATGCCTTTTGGTCTCATTAATGTTGGTGCTACTTTTTAGAGGGCCGTGGACTTGGCTTTTGGCAGTTTGAAGGGGAAATGCATTATGGTGTATTTGGATGATTTGACTTGTGTTTTCCAAGACTAGGTCAGATCACTTTCAACATCTAGAAACAATCTTGCAAAAATGTAGAAAACATGGAGTCTCTTTGAACCCAAAGAATTCAATATTTTGTGTCACTCAAGGAAAGTTATTGGGACATGTTGTTTCTAAATAAGGGATTAAAATTGATCCAGAGAGATTTCGTGCCATTTAGCAAATCCTTCTTCCCACAAGTAAGAAAGGTGTCCATTTTTTCTTTAGTAAAATCAATTTCTTAAGAATATTCATACCTGATGTTGCAGAGCTTACCATGAGCATTTCTCATATGATGAAGGGCAATCAAAATTTTGGTTAGTCTTTGAAGGAAAGGAAGCATTTTGAGAATATTAAGAAAGTTATTGCAAAGACTCCTATCTTGGCATGTCCCGATTTTAGTAGGGATTTCCTTATTTATTGCTATGCCACCGAGAATACCCTAGCTACCATGTTAACTCGTAAAAATGTTGAAGATAATGAATTCCCAATTGCATTCATGAGTTATTTTTAAAGGCTCGTGAGTTGAAATACACCATGATGGAGAAGCATGCATTTGTAGTTTTCAAGGTTGTCAAACAGTTTAGGTTTCACATTCGAACTCTCATTCCACCGTGCTTGTTCCTGACACAAAAATCAAGTCCATTCTTACCTAGCAATAATTTGGAACCAAGAGAGGTAATTGGGTGGAAAAAGTGCAAGAATATGATCTTGACATTAGGCCAAGAATATGTGAACTCATTGTTGAAGGAGCTAATGAAGAAATGTCAATAGATGGAGCTGATATCCCAGCTTATTCTCTTCCTTAGTTCTACTAATGAATGGTATTCCAAAATTACATATTTTCTTACCTATGGTGAGTTTCCATCTCACTTGGGTGCCAAGGAGAAGAGAACTATCAAACCGAGGTCTGCTTAGTATGTTTTGTGGGAGAATTCCTTGTTTAAAAGGGGCAAAGATGGAAGGTTTTGAATTGTGTGGATAGGGAACAACGAGAAAAGTTGTTTTCTTATTTTCGTGATCAAGCTTGTGGAGTCATTTCTCTTCTAACCGTAATAGCTCACAAGATCCTTTGGGCTGACTATTATTTTCCTACTCTATTCAAAGATTCCTATAAGTGGGTAAGCAAGTGTGAAGCATGTCAAACATTTTTGAAAAACCTAAGTTAGCCGCCTTGCCTCTCAAACATGTGGTGATTGAGGAACCTTTTCAAAATGGGGTCTGGATTTCATTGGGACACTCAATCCACCTTCTAGTGTTGGCCATACTCATGTGTTGACTACCACATATTACTTCACCAAGTGGGTGGAAGCCATTCCAGGTCAAGAGTACTAATTCAAGTAGTATGCAATTTCATCAAGGAGAATATATTGGTAAGGTTTGGTATACCAAATAAGATCATAACTAATAATGCCTCCAACTTCTCTTACTAATATGATGGATTTATTCTATGGGTATGGAATCTCCCTTGGCACTCTTCAGATTACTATCCCCAAGGAATGGACAAGCAAAATCAACCAACAAGAATTTGGTGACCATTATTAGAAGGCTTATAAATGAATCTCAAATAGATTGGCATAAGAATTTGTATGATGCACTTTGCATTGATATAATTACACGTAAGAGATCAATTGGAATCTCACCTTTCTAAGTGGTGTATGGTGTTGAGGCCTAACTGCACGTGATGGTAGAATTTCTAGTTTTGCATCGATGAGAGCTATTGAAGATTCAAGTTTCAAAGGGTCTATGGACAAAAAAATCATGTACCTTCAAAATTTGAATGAGGAAATATAGCAAGTTGATGATAGAATAACAGCCCATCAATTGAAAGTGAAGGCTTTGTTTGACAAGAAAGCCAAACCCAGACTTTTCCAAGTTGGAGACATTGTGATGCTATGGGATAAGAGACATGAGCCTCGTGGAAGCCATGGTAAGTTTTTTTTTCCGTTTGATTGACCCTTTCAAGATAAGACATTTTTCTAGTGAAAAATCTTTTTATCTTGATTAAATGGATGGAACTCCTCTCCCACTTCCTTATAGTGGGCAATACTTAAATTTGTTCAAGTCCTAGGTGACTAGTAAGTCCTTTTATACATTGTGTATAGTCTTTGGTTTTGGTTGTTTCCCTTTCCTTGTTCCTTGTTGTGTGGTATGTTTTTTTTCTATTTCCTTCCTTTCCTTGTGTTGGTTTTGCCTTTGACTCATGTTGCCCAATGGATAAGAGAAACTGGTCTTACTTTCTAGAGTGTTCTACAGTTCTTGGTCTTTCCTCATCCCCTTTGTTCCAATTCAAGTCATCCCCGGAAGGAGCCAATTTTTGTCACCCTCAAAATTCCCTTCTTTTTCTAAGTCTAAACTAAAATTTTGAGTTGGTACCCTTTTGAAAAGTGTTAAAATAGAGTATTTTGAAATTTGGTACTTTCCAAGGACTTAAATATTCTTGAAACCTATTCTATCTGATGGGAAATTTCTTCCCCTTTCCAAAAAGGTAAAGAAGTATTTCTAACTCCTTGTATTTTGTAAGTTATGGCTCGGCAGACCTAAGTTGTTGTTTTTGCCAAAGCAAAAAGGCGAGGCCAAGGAGTCATTTTGAACTTTTTCTTTTTGTGGAAAACTACATTGGTGATTACAGCCCCGCGGCCCGAAAGGTGAAATGAAGCACCCCCGTAACCAATCGGATGTCGATGCGTGTGGAGTTTAGGGTTGAAAATTCAAAGTGGTGGTATGGGTGGCGGGAGAACTTTAAGCCTTTAATTTTTCTCATTGGAAGGACTAAAATGAATAAGGTAAGCCATGACCCCACCACCTATCGAAGATACCACATGTTTAGGGTTGACAATTCAATGCGAGGCGCGGGTCTTTGGTGGAGATTAAATTTTTGGCTCTTATGGTTAAAAGCACAAAGTATGAAAGTGAACCACCTCCTCCACCTATCGAAGGTGCCATTGTCTCATTTCACCGTTGATTAGTCAAACCAAGGAAGTGAGCCCTCGGAGGATTTTGAATCTTTGAGCCTTTTTGCTTGAAAAGGCTAAAATGTTGTAAAGAGAGTCACGCTCCCACCGCCAATCAAATGATGCCACGTGTCGCGTTGAAAATTCAACACGGGGTGTGGACCAAAATGTGAAAAAATGCCAAATCTCTAAAAATTTGTAAAATGCAAGGTGCCTCTCGTGCCCACGCAAATGGCGTTACGCCACGTGGACGACTTATATTCAAAGGTGTAAAAACAATATCGACGACCTATATTTAAACTGCGAAAAATGTGTAATGGTTACCATATGAATATTTGGGTTTTTCTACCATTTCTATTTCTCTACAAATTGGGAACTCAAAATGATGTGAATAATTTAGATAAGTTGTAACCGATTCTTACCATGATTTGGGGAAATTTTGTAACTACTTTCTCTGGGGGGCTATTTGGGGTTTTTGGAAGTCATTGTGGTGGTTGGAATCTTGATATGACAGACTATAATTTTTCACGAGAGAAATCAACTCAGGGTTTTCCCTTTCTTCCTCTGCTTCTTTCTCTCGTTCTCCTAGTTTGGATTGGTGAATCATTCAATTTTTTCTTGCTAGACACTTTCTGTTCTTATAAATGCAATCTTGAGAACTTTGTGTCTACAGGGTTATGTCTGATATAAATGTGAATGGTTATGTTCTACATTTCATTTTTCTCAATACACATTAGGGTTTTCTCTATTACCTCTTTCCCTAAAAACTATTGCATTCTTTTGCATCCCTAACCTCATCAATATTCTATCCTCTTGTGTTGATAACTCTATGGCATAAAACTCTTTTCCGATATCAAAATACCACATTATGCTTAAAATTGTATACTTGTATATAGGTTTTTCCTTTTTTTTCAATAAGGGAACCTCTCCCATCAAAGAGGAGGGACTTTTAGTCTCCTGATTGTGGTTTCATCCAAGGTGTAAATCTTAAACCCAACAATACTGTAATGATTTTGGGAGATATAGGGAAACTATGTCCACTAAATTGACCTCCGGATAGTTGGGGTAGCCATTGGCTAGCCTCCACTTGAAGTGGGCTTATCTTTCATTTCTATTTTCTGAGCTTTAATTTTTACTTTCTTTCATTTAGTTTCTTTATCCTTTCCTCCCTTGTTAATATTTTTTTATCTTTTTCTCTAACTCCTTCTTTGTGGCTATCCTAGCCTTCTCTTTCATTCTCCTCATCATTTTTATTTTTTTTTACTTACTAATTTTCCTAATTCTCTTAATCTCTCTTTTATCAATTATGTATTTTTTTACTTTTCTTCGTGTTGCCTATTTCTTCTGCCTTAACCATCACCACATCAAATTTTATTAGTTATGTCTCTTGGATCGCCCCCTTCATGGACACCATCTTATGGTGCCTATCCCCAAAGGATCCTCCTTACACTTTTAATTAATCCCTTTTACACCAATAAAATGTAGATTAAGAATGGGAGTTGTTTAATAAATCTTCCTTTGACTCTACGTGTAAAACCTCTACCTTTTTTTATCAAAGCTATTTCAACCCTGAATCACCCAAGTAATAATGAAATAATATAGGGTGGTCTCAAACCGATTTAATCTAATTTGGATTAAATATTATTTTAGAGTAAATAAATGATATTCGATGATTAAGTATAATCATATACAAGCACTAAGCATTCAACAATGTAAAACCCTAATCAAATGAGAGAGAGATGATGACTTAGTTGATTCTATGCAACCTAAGAATGATCGAGACTATGTATTTATTGGAATAGGATAGAAACAACATCATAGAGGCTTGATGAGGGTTTGAAACCCCAAGAATGTACGATACATAAGTACATGTAGGAGGATAGGAGCATTCTGTGTTAATGACTGATCTGGGTATTTATGTCTACTTAAATGCTCGAATCTAGGTTTTTGGGGTCAAAAATCTTCATTACTATTCGCTCTTTCTCACTCTGGGTTTTTGTTAGGTTGCTAGTTAAACCTCTAACATGAAAAAAAAATGAATACATGTACATATCCACAAATCTAATTTAAAAATATACATAATGTGGAGTCAAACTAACCCTAACGGTCACCCAAAGAGTGAACTTACGACCAAGCACTACACTACATCTTAGACTCCATGTAGTTCTCTATGTGTGTGTGTATTCGTGTCATGTGCCTTAGGTTTCCCTTGTGCAAATTATATGATGATAGAAAGCTAGATCTAGATTGTCCCAAATATGCAAAATATATGTGATGGAATAGAATAAACTCCCCTCCTATGCAGTGTATGTATGTAGACTAATGCAGCCCTTATCCCTTGTGTGAATGTGCTAGATATGTACTTTTTAGTGCTCTTGTGCCTTTGTGCAAGCTTAGGTGATGATAGATAATGCTTATAGTGTTTGGCCCCTTATTTAGAAGAAGTAACTAAGTATATATATGATTCCCTTGTTTGAATTTCGTAATTGACAATTGAAAGGCTGACCCAAAGTGTTAAAAGGTGACCAAGAAGCAAAAAGGACCCAAAAGAGTAAGAATAATAAAGAGAGGGATAAGAGTGCCTAAAATGGATAGGATCATCTAGGTACTTATGTCATAATCGGGAGTTAGTGTCTGAGGCCATTAAAAAGTAAATCAATCAAGTGTTGGTAGAACTATAAGATGTGTAAAGCCAATAAAGTGCAAGAGATAAAGCAACAAAAAGGCCAAAAGGAGTTGTCAACCACTATTTTTATTTCTTATGAATCATGTATACATTAGTATTCTTTAGGACCTAGAAATGTACCCAAGTGCATAGATTTTGTGTCTACATTTACCCCCACTTTATGTTGTTGAGTGAATAATTGATAACATAAAGTAGATAGAATATGTGTACCTTGTAATCCAGAGAGGAGTGTAGCCAATAGTGTGCCGAGAGGACAAGTAACCTTATGAAGTGTGAAGTTATTATAATGTGAAGTGTGGAAAGTAGGAAAGGGATGTAGACCCTAGGGGTAAATCATATGCGTAGTAGCATGTTGTTGAGCTTGTGCTTGTTGATGTGAATTTTTTCTTGTTTCTTATAAGGAAGGACCTGCAAAGAAGAGAGCAAGAGAGTAGTCAAAGTTATGTATATGAAAAATCAGAGTAACATATGTATAAGTAAGTAAAAAGTGTGTAAAAGTAGTAGCTAAGGAAAGAGTGCACCTAATGTATGAGAGAGTATAGGATAGAAATTTATCATGTTTATTTTGGATATGTTTTTAGATGGGATTAGGGAGTGATCGATTCCCAACCAAGAAAGCATCAAGCCACAAATTTGAGTGTCTTGTTGCCAAGAGTGATGTTTTGAGTGATCTCACACCAAGGATGATTTTTGGGTGATCTCAAGCCAAGGAAAAGAGTGTTGGGGAGAGAGGTTTTTTCTTCTCTCCTTCAATGATGCTTCTCAAATGATAAGTGTCACTGCATATTGGAATGTCCTAATTTGTAGCCAAATTTCTAGCTGAATTATAACCAAATTGATTGAATTGATTAAATTTTGTAATCGAATACAAGTGTTTGATACTCTATATTTGTATTGTAACCTGTTGGAAATTATGCTAAACTTAGAAAAGGTTTATTTTTACCCTCGGACACAAGCACACATGTGCGACACAAGCATTAACCATTCTTGCCTACTACTAGATGCTAGTGTATGATTTATGTTTGTGATCCAAGTCTGATTTTGAACCACTCTGTAAGTGTGTTCCTTTTCCAATTTTGTATTGTGTTTCTCTTTTCTGGAGCTTTGTGTTGCTGGAAGGGTGAAATTTTTACCCAATAGTTTCCCCACTCATTTAGGGTGTGTGTGATAAATGTAGGAGGAGGCAACCTAAATGAGAGGACCTAAAACTAATATGCATATCATATATTGGATACCTATAGGGGGTAGGGTATTTGCATGGTAGAAACCAAGGCACATGTAAACAATATAGGCTAGAAACAAGTGTTAGTGTAAAAGAGCTAGCATGTAATAGAATACAATGTATCAAGAAACTATGAAGACAAGAGGGACCATGAAAATCAGGTTGCATACATGGGACATCGCTCACAATGTCACAAGACAATCAGGACTAAAGTGGTCATAAGAAAACAATGATCAAGTAAGACATAGGGCATAGCCCGCAAAATAGTGACAAACAAGAAGTAATAGATAATCATGGTTGTATAGTATCTTGCAAGGAAAATACTACACATGAAGCACCCATTAGCATGTTAGAAATATAAATAGTATGTTAAAGCATGTATATATTAGTGAAAAGTTAAGTGAAATAAGACTAGTAAATGTTGTAATAATACGACCTGTGAGTGTGGAGTATAAGAGTAGCAAAGGTAGATGCCCAAAGCCTCTGTGGGACTAGTAAAAAGTGGTGTCGAACATCATGCATTGTGTAAGAATCTGTAAAGGTCTTGCATTCACCTCAAGATACTACATGAATTTGCATGTGTGTATAGAAAAAGATAATGACAGACTAAAAATCCAGCTAGCATGAGAAACAAAGTGCAACATGTAAGCATTATAAGCTAACAAAAGTAAATACAACCAATATAGGTAGATGGCGCGTGAATGTGATGGTGTGATTTGATATGAAATATTTGTAGATAATGGGATTCATGTTGCCCCTAGTGGATGTGTGATGTGTGTTTCATTTAGTAATTACACCCTCAACAGTCAAGTATGAACCATAGAACAAGAGTGTGTCATCGGGTAACAAGGTAGAGTATGTAGTAGCAACATTGTGTTGTATAGATAAGAAGAAGTAATGGTATAAAAATTAAGTGGAGAGAGAGGAAGTTTGATTCCCTTAAGTTTGTATATCAGGAGATGATGGAAAATAGATGTGATCATTATGAGAAATAATAGCCAAAGTATGTATAGTGAACAAAAGGATGTATACCATATATATAAATTAATATGTGTATCATGAATAGAAGGATTCATAAGTAAGCATGAGGAGAAAAGCATGTATGGAGTGGCATAGGAGCAGAAAGGGAAGCCATAAGGATAGGTAGATGTAGTAAGGTGTGCTCATAGTGTAGATCAGAGAAATTTCTACTAGAAATATTGACTTGAAGTGCAAAGCAAAAGTAAGGTATAGGTGTGTATGTGAGTAATATGGATAGGAAACTATTGATTAAAATGTGTGACTATGGGGGAAATTTTGATGCCCCCAAGTGTGTAAGTGATGGAGATCTATCTGATGATGAGAGAGAGATCATACCATGGTGGAAGATGTGGAAATGTATCAGGAGTATCGGTATTGGTGTTAGAGGATCATATTTGCCAAAGTAGGATGTAGCATTGAGAATAGATGGAAAACCCTTTTATGATGGTAAGGGGAAAAGTTCATAAGTGACCATGTATTCTAATAGAGAATTATTAGTAAGGAATGTATCTAATTCAGGCCAAGTGGGAGAATTGGGATCACCAATAAGCTCAAGGTATAGTAGAGGAAGATTATGAGTATGTGAAGTAGTGTAAACCTCAAGAGAATATGTGTTTTTGTGGAAGCTTAGGTGATGATAGATAATGCTTATAGTTCTTAGTCCTTATTTATAAGAAGTAATGAGTATATATATGATTCCCTTGTTTAAATTTCGTAATTAACAACTAAAAGGCTGACCTAGAGTGTTAAAAGGTGACCAAGAAGTGAAAAGGACCCAAAAGAGTAAGGAGAAGAAACAAGGGGACATGAGTTCCTAGGAGTGACAGAAGCATCTAGGTGCTTCTATCCTAACTAGGTGCTAGTATCTAAGGCTATTAAAAATTAAATCAATCAAGTGTCTTTGGAAAAACTGTAAGATGTGTAAAGCTAGTAAAGTGCAAGAGATAAAGTAACCAAAAGGCCAAAATGAGTTGTCAACCACTAGTTTTCTTGCTTATGAATCATGTATACATTAGTATGCTTTAAGACCTAGAAATGTACCCAAGTGCATAGATTTTGTGTCTATAAAAACATATAGTCAAGGGCCCTTGTCACGGTTCATCAAGATATTAAAGTATTTCTAATTTCTTTAGAGTTCTCTCGAAAGGATCTTGTAAATCTAACCACGATCACTCTATTATTTTTTTGTCACTAAAATGCAAGGCCATAATAGATGTGGAAATTGAGACCAAAATTCTTCTCCAAACTCTCCAAAGAAATCAACTTTAGTTCCTTTATATGATTGTTTAAGTCTCTTTGCCTCCTTTTTAATGAATATGTTGATATGATTTTCCCACCAATCTTCAATCTCTGTTAGCACATTTTTCCAATACCATGGTGGTGAAATTTTCCCAGACATCCACTTAACAATAGGAACCTAGGATCAAACACCAAAATGTTAACCTTAAGCCTCAACGCAGATGGTGAGGGTTAAGTAGTTTGCCCTACTATTAAGGATGTATCGGAAGCGCAACTTAAACTATGAACTAAACATAAAGAATTCAAATAACATAATGCACATTTCTCATTGTACCAATTCTCTTTTTTATTTATTCAAGATAACCATTACATATATCTTTCACATCCATCTCACACACTCTTATTACATCATTCTTATTTCTTACTCTCTCTTTATTCACCTTATTCTCCTTATCATTATCATTATATATATTACACTACTTATCTCCATAAGATATGATGATGATAGGATGGATGATTGAAAATGATATATCACATTGGATTACAATAATTATTGTTCTTGTGTTAATTTTCTCAAAATTCACTTCTTTTGGTTACGACTATTTTGGCTCAATCTATGTTCTTGCGCTCTCGATCTTCTTGTGGCTTCTCTTAGGCTTACATAGATATTTGTTTTCTTCACATGGCTTCTAGTAGTGTTCCATGAATTATACAAAATTCATCTATTTTTCTAATATTACGTGGATTTTCATAATTATTTAGGTGTTCAAGTGTTCCATGGATTTTCAACCTTCCATGGGTGTTTGATTTCTTTATCCTTTAGTCTTTGAAATTGATGAAGAACCATGTCAACAACTTGATTCATTCCCCTTGAGGCTGAGTTGTAATATATTGTGGCTCCCTATCCCTTCAGTAAATGGGGATTGGATTATATCGGGAAATTGCCTTGATCTCAAGATGGTCATGTATTCATCATTACAACCACAAATTACTTCACTAAGTGGGTTGAAGCCATGCCTCTCACTAATATGTTTGGCCTTACTACATATAAATTCATCCTCAATCAAATCATTTTCCACTTTAGAATTCCCCACACCATCATATATGACAATAGTGGGAGCTTAAAATTCAAAGAAATGAAGCAACTTTGCACTAAGTTCAAATTCAAACATCGATTCTCAACACCATATCATCTGCGGTGTGAATGGACAAGTCGAGTCCATAAAAAAATCTCAATAAGATCTTATAGAAGATGATATGAGAATCACGCATAGATTGGAATATGAATATATATCCTACATTATGGGCATACCACACTAGTTTCCGTACGGCCATTGCACAACCACCACGTTTTCACTCGCTTATGGAGTTGAGGTAGTCCTTCCACTCAAGGTGGAACTTCCTTCACTCCACATTTCCCTTCATGATATCATTCCAGATGAGGAACTCTGTGAAGCCTATCTCCATGACCTTTCCCTTAGAAGAATGAAGTGACTGAGCATATACTCATAATCAAAAACATAAAAAAACACATTGTTAAAAAACCTAACAAACTTCTTCATCCACGTACTTTCAACGTGGGTGACCTTGTCCTTAAACTTGATTACACATGACAAAGAAGGAAAATATGCTCAGAAATGGTGGGGTCCTTACCTCATCAAAGATATCATAGGTCCTAACACATATCATCTTCAAACCAATGAAGGCCACATCTTCAAAGAACCAACAAATTCTCAATTCCTCAAAAATTTCATGCATGAAGGAACTTGGGAGTTTTGGTACTCAGCTACCATCTCTCGTCCTTTCTTCTCAAATTCACTACTTTATCAACCTTGTCTTTTCATACCAACAATATTATCAACATTTTTTCTTTATACACCCCAATCTTTCCTATTGGATCACCTCACTATTATGCACATCCTTGCTCAAGTTAATGACCTTGATTGGATTTATGTTTCTATCTGACAACCTTATTCTTATAACATATACCTCAGGGTTTTTTGCACTTTTTAGTGTTTTTATACGCCCTTTGGGCTAATCATCCATCTTCTCTTTATTTACACCTCCAATTTTATGACAGTTTCCCTTTGTATCTTCTACCATATGGTTTTTATCACTTTTCAGTGTTGTTACCCACCGCTTGGCTATGACACTATGACACCATACCATCTCAGCATTGTGACACGACATCCATGGGCCACTAGTTAGGTAATTTATGTCTTGTTTTACTAATGATCCTCTAGTGTTTCCTTTTATTTTTACTTCTTCAAGGTTCTTATAGCATTGATTGCACATGCACATGGAAGGACGAGCGACACTATCAGGTATGCATTAGTGGGTATATTTCATTCCAACTAGACCTTTCAACACTTCTTTATGTCCTTACTTTCAAGTATCTACTTTTAATTTTGGTGTTATTCTGAGACTATTTCTTTTAGTTGACCATCCCATGTTTTGCTTATTGCATATGCGGTGATCAATGGCTGGGGCATATGTATACACCTAATTTTTCACTTTTCATCTTTCATACATGTTACTAAAAATTTCCTTTGTGCAAATAAGGGTCACTGATGCATCTATTTCTTTAGTAAGTGCCTTAAGGGGCCTATTGGGTATAGGGTATGATTATTCATATAATCATTATGGTTTAGATATAGTACACATAAAGAGTATCACAATGTGGTCTCATCCTTATTTTTCCTTACATTAGTTATCCTTGTCCCTTTATGTCTCATACACATTGTACTCCTAACACCTTTCTAGCATCTCACCATTTGGAACCTTATTCATCCATTTACTTTATCTACCATACTTATTTTCACTTGGCATGGCACATTACCTCACATTACCATCCTTGGTTGACGGTATCTCTTGTGGGAAATGGTGTCGGTGTTAGGTTTTTCCCTAGCTGACACCATCATCCATGGGTGATGGCGTCGTATATATACCTACCACATTTTGACATTCATGAAGAAAGGAAGCATGTTTATTAGCAACCACTATATGCTTTGGTCTTTTATGTCAACTTCACATATGCTCAGATCTTGGTTCATCTTGCACTTTTCTTGGATTAGATTGGACACTCTTTGTCTTGGTTGGATTGCTTGTAATATTGGATCATCTATAGTGAGTCTAGTATATGACGATGCTCCCCTTCTCCACCTAATAGAGATTCATTCTCGTTGTGTTGCTTCTTTGGAGAGATAGATGCATCAGCAACCACCCTATAGATATATGTGAGTGCTCTTACTCTCTTTATCATTATACATATATTAATTTGTTTCCCTTCCCATTGTGAATGTGGCACTCATTGTAGTCCCTTTTAAATATATCCATTGTGTGTTGGTTCATGTGTGTCTCTTACTCGTTGCCTCGATACCCTTATAGAATGGAAGACTTAGGAGTGAAATTTATTGAGACACATTTTTGGCCCGCCATATAAGGATCATAATGAATTTGAGGGTGATTAATATATGGAGGTGACTCTTCCTTAATTTCTTATACAAGATAACTCATGAATCAAGCCTAAAATAATCTCATGAAATTATCTGAATTTGAAAACTGACTATTTCCTCCTTAAAAACAATACCAATGAAGGTATATAATATCAAAAATAATATTATCTAAGGTAGTTAGTAGTTTCCTAGGGGTTGGGAATCAAAGTTTAATAAATAGAGTATCTTTGTGCAAGTTTTTCAAAATGAATGATTTTAATAACATCCATGAGACCAAATAGACTATGGGGCCAAGAGATGAAACAAAAGGGCACCACTCTAGCATAACAACTAGACACAGGGGGCCACCTATCAATCTTGCATACTTCCAATCTATTTTGATGTTTGATCTTCTACTATGTATCTTGATAAAAAAATTGTCTATCTTTTCAAGCCTTGTCTCCTTAAACATGTCGAGTTAATTTGTTGAATCTTAGGGTGTCTTCACACTTGATACATATACACTATAAGTTACACACTCCACAATGTAATGAGATTTTGTCTCCACCCCACTTTTTACAAATTAAGCATATTCTCATTTCCCACTCCTCCTTTGGCGTTGTCCACCTATCTCTCTCACACCAAAGATGATGTGAGCTAGTCCTCAATTGGTCCATCATCATCTTTTCTTCCACTTGATTTCTAATCCTATGTAGCCTTTTTTATCATGTTCCCATGTAGGATTAAATTATTTTATATAATTATGTTTTATTTTACCCAAGTTGCTTTTTCCACATGGTTATCCTGAATTTATCCCTTACACACTTTTTGATTTCCTCCATATTATCTTTGCATTCTCATAAACTAATGTCCCACTTGTTCATCCACTCATTGTTTTGTTCCATCCACGTATTCTTCCTTCTTTTTAGCTCTTCTTCCATCACCATTTTGGGTCATCACCAATTCTCCATATTTCATACCTTTTTAAAATAAAATGTCCAAGTCATTAACTCTACATCCATCGAGAATGGCCTATTTTAGTGAGGTCGATAAAATAATTCAACCTTATGAAATTAAATTAAACATAGCAATAAACATTAAAGCATATAAAATAAATTACATAATGAACATGGATATAACGTGGAAAACCCCGAGATGGGTAAAAAACCACGGTCAAAGAGAATTTCCATTAATGAGAAACATTATACACAATTCGCCACACCCTCCAACTCCTCACTTCTCTCCATAATAATTCACCACATGAATTATGAATTACAATGATCTGAAATCATTTGACCCACGGGTCATATATAAATTATATGATCGGTGTGTCTTCTCACGAAGCACCCCAATTAAATAAATTGATTTAATTAAAAACCAATTAACCATAAACTCATAGTTTATATTAAATAATTAAGAATATAAATATTCTAAATTATTTAATTATAAACTAAGGTTTATAAGAACACTTAATATTATGTTCTAACACTCCCCTTAATATTAAGTGGGGAACATATGCCAATGTTACTGTTTATACAACAAGATTTACAAATCCATAAACCATAGTTAAGGTTTAGGCTAGCATATCACATTTGAAGGATTTATACACCTTCATCATGCTCATCTTACATTTTGGTACAAAAGGATTTAGAATCCATAAATCAGAAGTTATGATTTAGGCTAAGCATGATTTGTGAGACTACATCTCACAGTTTCTCATGGAAAAATCTCTACCAACATCTCTAGGAGCCTTTTATAACATAAGGACCTCCTTTAAAACAAATGCAACACATTGAATCGTATACAAGTAAACTTAGAGTTATAAGTTTAAAATATCATAAAATTTCATTTTACAATGCTTTACAATAGAGTATAAGTATAGAGGAGAAGGATAAACACCATTGGCCATTAGGAGATGACATTGACATGCACACTTCCTTTTAATGACGACTCGAAAGTCCAAGCATTTCATGAAACTTGCAAAACTTTACAACACACAATGGCTTTGTAAACATATCTACAACTTGATCTTCATTCGGGAGTATTAGAGATCTATATCACCATAGAGCACCTTCTCTCGGATGAAATGCATATGAATCTCTATATGCTTTGTTCTCTGATGCTGAACTAGATTATTAGTTAGAGCAATGCAACTCTGACTATCACATAGAAGAGGAGTACTTCCTTAACTTCTATGTGTATCTCTTCCAACAACCACTTTAGCCACATGGCTTCTTTCACTACTTCCATCACACTTCTATATTCTACCCTCAACGAAGAGATGGAGACGTTCAGTTATTTTTTTCTACTCCAAGTAATGGCACCTGAATCAAACTCGAACACATATCTAGTTGTAGATTTTCTATCTAACACAACACATGTAAACACCAATTTTGGTATCCCCATGTCCCTCATTCCTGCGCTTACTCCCCTTCATTTTCATTACTCACATACATATCTCTCTTCCCATTTCAAATTTCCCACTTTCCTATCTTACCCCATTATATATTTTATTTCCCCTAATTCACCCTTAATCCCATTTAATTAATCCATAATCATCCTTAATTATCCCTAAACCTATTTATTAACCATTTTTATCCTCCCTAAGCACCCTATTTACCATCCCTAGGTTCTCATCTACCTTTATTTAATGTATTCTTATCTCCCAACCACCTTTTGTCTTCCCTAAGCATCCCTAACTCGCATTAACCACCCAAAACCCTAATGTCACTTCATAGGGGCTCTTTGCATCGAGTTGATCACATTTTCACCGCCCAAATCAATGGACCATCGTAGTCACTTTGAGACCCATCCGGTAACTTTCAACCCTATAAATACGACCATACCCCTCCTCTCACCATGATTCAAAATACAAAAATTGCTAAAAATATCTAGAAATAGACTTTCAGAACTTTCCTGAAAACTACCAAAAATAGAAATTTTAAGAATTCCAAAAATAGATATTTTGAAGCCATGTTCTAGATCATTTGTATTTTCTTAAGAAGCAAAGGGTAATGCTACATCAAAGGGAGCCAATGGTTTTCATTATTTATTATTATCATATTTGTATTTCATCTTATCTAGCTCATCTCATATTCTCTGTTTTAATTCACATTCTATTGCATCATATCGGTTATACATTATCGGTTTATCCTTATTTTCTATCAAAGTGGGT
Organism: Taxus wallichiana var. yunnanensis; assembly: GCA_018340775.1. Taxonomy (NCBI): domain Eukaryota; kingdom Viridiplantae; phylum Streptophyta; class Pinopsida; order Cupressales; family Taxaceae; genus Taxus; species Taxus wallichiana. The sequence continues at coordinate 752,608,589 of CM031238.1, forward strand.
TAACATCCATCCTAGGAAGTTTTCACTTCTCGGGACCGACATTGTCGAGAAACCCACCATCCTATCTACTAATAATTTTCTTGTTGAGTTTCTCTTTGTTGTGCAGGTAATCAAGCTCACTACGAGGAGGATCTTTTGCGCCGTATCTATCATCATCTCATCTAGAGGTAGCCTTAAACCCTCTCATTATTGGAGTTTCTTGTTTTCTTTGTTACTATTTCACTTCTAGAGGCACTTGAGGAAAAGCGTGAGGACCCAACTAGGTGATAAGTGGATAAGGTGCCATCCTGAAGCCTTGAGAGGCCAAGAAAAGGATATTCCATAGGGATATTCCTAGAGACATCATTACAGAGAGAGGAAGGTTTGCAAAGGGATAAACATTCACCTATGAAGGACCACATCGACACTTGGCACACATCTTCACTCTTGAGAGAAGGCATGGCGGTGGTGTTGATCTTATATAAAGGAATGCTTGGGCAGAAAAATATAGAGAGAGAGATATAGATATAGATGAGATGTGTATAGAGAGGAGAGGCATAAAGAGGAGGGATATACATATGCATATATGGGTACTAAGGAGTAGAAGGTAGGGTAAGGAAAAACAAATGTAGTAATGTAGAGAAATTTAGTTGCTACACTAGGGTTTAGGATTCAGGTACTAGAGAGAGCTATATAATGATATGTCATTAAGCATTGGATTTGATGTTAGGTTCTATAAAAGGGTTGGGAAAAGTAAGAAGTTAGGATCTCATATCATAGAGCTCTTTGAGCCTTGTTGTATAGTTAGACTCTATCACTTATTATATATGGTCTGAGATGACCCTTTTGACTATAATGTGGCTACCAAAACTCTTTAAATCAATATATATATATATATTATATATATTTATGTTTTGTATATTTTTTATGGGTGTAAACCCTTCTGATATTTAGCATGTTATAGCTCAGATCTATTTTCCTATGGTTCATTCAGTGTTTATCTACCTTCTCTGATGCATGGGTGTGTGTGTGGATCTGCTAGTTTTATGTTCTTCTTTTAAGATGCATGTATTTCTATCTCTGCAAATAAACCCCATTAATGGTGGAACCTTCTCACAAAGCTCACATAAAAGGGGCTCGGCACCCACATGTGCCTCGGGTGAGTGCCCAGTGCTTGCTGGGTGATAGGTCAGCATGCTTGGGGTTAGAAAGAAGTATTAAGGGTAAAATAAATGACTACATCTTGGTTCCATTTCGGGACCTCTTTTTGAAATTTGTTGTGAGAATGGTGCATGTGATGACGAGTGCTTGACCTTGGATAATGTCAAATGGCTTAAAAGCATGGAGGATGAGTTTTCTCAGAGATTTAATACTGACCTAAGTTTGATGCACACGTAAATGGGTAGAAGAACATCTGTATCATGAGTTGTATGAGACCTTATTTTTGTTTTCCAGTGGATTTGTATGAATGGATTTCATGCATATGCATCTAGATCAAGTTGGTACTATAGACCTCATGTATGGACCCAAGATGAGTATCGAGGTTGCATGATGTTGATCTGACTTGGACACATGTTGTTTGATCATTGGTGGAGTAGAGTGTTGATGAGTTACACCTTGGAGTACATGTGATTTCTATGTATTCTCTGTCCAGAGAGATTGTTGAGTTTGAGTTCTTGAGGGAGCCAAGAGGATCATTCTTGCATGTTATCCCTTTAGCTATAAATATCTTGATCATTACACTAAGTTTGGAAGCATTTCCTATGGCTGCTAAGCTTCTTCTGAGTGCTGGGTGAGGAAGCTAGAGTGGAGGAAGATGGCAGACCTTGTGGCTGAAAAGGAGAGGGAAGAGAGATGACTCAAGTATAATGAAGCTCATGAAAGGAGTTAGATAGACAATGTGAAAGTTATAGGAGTGATGGATTTATGGAGGTAGATGTTTGTGGGAAGGAATTGAGGTTCACGCAGAGGACGTGGAGCCTAGAGTATATGCTACCCCATCTTGGCAAGCATGGGAGAGAGACCCCTTCAGCTTCTGATGAGAGCTCATCACTTGAGAAAGGAGAGTCATCGGCACACATCTAATCCACCTAGTGACCAACCCTTGGTGCTTAGTTTTCCAAATCTAGAGATAAGTATTACTAACCCAGTTGGTATTGGTGGAAGTAACCGATCAACACCTAGGAGGTATAACTTTTCATTTGGCACATCTATGGCTACACAATCATTTCTATGTGTTTGGAGGTATATTGTCTAGAATGACATTTGGGAAAATTATGGGTACACAAAGCTTGGTATCACATCTAGAAGTGGTGTGGGGACACACATCTAGTAGTGGTGCAATATCACAAACTATTGGCATGCAGTTTAATGTGACAATGGGGACACAAGGCATGACCACTTCAGACCTTTAGCTACATGAGGTGGATCTGGTGGGTCAGGTGGAATAGAACTAGTGACCTAGTGTGGACCTGAGGATCTAGAGGATCTAGTGGGTCAGAGGGACAAACACTGGTGGATCTAGTGGATCTAGTGGTGGAGGCAACATCAGGGAATCAAGGTTCTGATCAGGTGGAGACAAGGGCCTCAACCACCTCAACAAGTGTTTTTTGAAATGTCTTTACATCTACCAGATTACAAAGGTTTTGAGGATGTTGTAGAACATGTACACAAATGTGAGTTGCTATGGCATGTGAAGGGGATCACTACCCCAAGTGGAAGGAAAGTCAAGTCATTTTGCAATGATGTTGTAAGGGCACACATAGTTGGTACCAAAAGTATGACCCCCACCAGAAATAGTAGATTATACCATGCATGCATAATGCCTTCTTAGCTGAATTCCATATTCCTAAGTTTGAACAAAAGAGCATTAGTGCATGATGAAGGAGATTCAACAAGGTATGGAAGAGAGTGTGTGGAGTATGATGCATTTTAAAACTCTCTTATCAAAATTATCTTATGATATTCATCCTTCTCAACATGCTCAATGGTTTTTTGAGGACTAATAACACCCTTCAGAGAGTGCACTTTCACATAAGACTTTCACAGACCCACATGAGGCCTTGAGGCTACCCTCTGCACACGTGGAGGCTATAGGAAAGCATGGATACCGGTGTTAGTCCTTTTCTTGAAGCTCAAATTTTGCAATGGAAAAAAAAGTAATTGGAGAAGCTATCTCATGAACTCAACCATGAGACTCACAAAGGGGCCTATGGTGCATGGATTGTGAGGTAGAGGGGCATACAAAGGATAATTTTCCTCGAGATCGGTATGTGCACCATGATGATGGTAGACTATGAAATTTTCCATGGAGATCATGATGCAAGTAGGTGTCCACTACTACAGCATGATCCATAAGAATGTGTCTTGTTATTATTGCAAGATTTTCACCTCTACTACTCATGACACCAAGGATTGTAGATTAATTGACCAGATACATGATGCCATTGATATTGGTGTGTGCACCAGACCACATTGTTAAAAATTCCAAGGATGATGGTCATCACTATGAAGGATGCACAGATGGAGGAGCTCATGGAAGAGGCTTTCATGGAGGATTTAGAGGTCATGGAAATCACGGGAGGTGGAAGAGGTGAATTCCCTCATGGAACTTGTTATAATTGTGGGTCCACAGAAGCATTACAAGCATGAATGTCCTGACCTACTACAATGCTCATGGTGTGGGAAGAAGCACAAGTATGAGGAGTTCCCAGAGCTATTTGAACACATGAGCCAACAAAAATGGAAAGAAAAGGGCATCGGGATGGTAAGCATTAAGAAAGAAGACTCATACAAGTGGATGCCAAGGGTGGTGCATGAGTCAAAATTAGAACTTGTATACTAGTGACAATGTGAGCTGAGGCTACACACACCAGGGAAATACCAAAGTAGAGACCACTGATTACAAGAGAAGAGGTGGTGTATGGGAAGTATCCGAGACCCTACCCATCAAAAGGAAGTCTATCAAGAGACCATGGACATAATCAAGAGTCTTCAAGGGGAAATTCAATGTCTAAAGGAGAAATCCAGAAGTTGGAGTAGAAGAAAAGTGTTGAGGTCCCTCAATCAGATATAGATGATGTCAGAGAGGTGTGTAAGATGTTGCACCAAGAGAATATCATTCCTCTATTAGGAGAATGGTTGAGGGATAAGATACCAAGCACTGGAGTAGAGCGCGAGAGGAGGTTTTGCATGCTAACCTTCCTCCCCATAACCTCAACTACGATAAGGAGATTACCTTGAATGTAGTTGTTGATGGATGGATCCTAAGAAATATTCTGATTGACATGGGTGTGGAAGTTAATGTTCTCACCCTAGATGCCTAGAATCAAATGGGAAGGCCCCCATTACAACCATCTTCAAATGTGTTGTATATGGCTAATAAGACAAAGGCAATGCCCATTGGTGTTTTAAAAGATGTTTTATCACTATCCAAGGGGAAAATTCACTGAGACTTCAAAGTCTTAGTGCTTGCTGAGGTGGAAAAACTTTCGAAATTACTTGGGCACCCCCTAGTGCTATAAGAACAATGTTGACTTACATTTCAATAAGGGGTATATAAGTTTTGAGAACAAAGAACATGTTATCATTCCTTTGATGGATGGGAAGTCAACACCCTATATTGAGCCTTTAGGAGAAGAAGACCTAGACAAAATTTATGTGTGCACTATCTCGGGACCCTAAGTTGTGCAACCAACAAAAAAGAGGCATTTTTTAGTGGGAAGATGCTCAATCTATAAGTGATACAACTAGTGTGGCATGTGACAATTGGGCACACAGGACATATGAGTTAGTCAAAAGGTAGTTAAGAGGCTCTGTGATGAGAGTAACAAAGGCACACTCAGTCAAGCACCTAGAGGAAAGAAGTTTCCAAGTTATTCTGGGGGAGCCAACCCTGATGTTTTCCTATGAGAAATGGAGACCCAGTGGAGATGTGAGATCAAAAGGAGAAGGATGCTTAGCTATACCTTTCTCTTTCTCACCACAACACATTGGTGGGTGACCCATCACAATAACCTTCTAGAGTGGCATGAAGTGAGAATCACATTCTCTTAGGTTTTTCTAGAGAAATGCACCTACTATCATACAAGATTATCATGGGAAGGAACCCACCTCATTTCACATCCAAGCATGTGAGAAGGCCTGAGATGGAAGGCAAAAGCCTTGCCACCTTCTTTATGGGTGCATAAGTTGTACTCCACCTTACAAGGTGTGCATGCATGTGCATGGTACATTCACTCAAGAGATGCATCATCAGATAGGAAACTGGCAGGAGTTGATGGCCTGACCTCCTTCAAGCTTTCAATATCGAGTACTAAGCCATCGGTGGATGAGGCATTGTAGGTTGTTAAGCACCTAACTATGGGAGATAGTGCCATGGTGGAGGATAGAATACTAGAATTATTGGGTGAACCTAGGCTTAGAAGCACACTTTTGATGAGGAAGAATCAGAGGAGATACAACTTGAGCATGCATGCATGGAAAAAGAGAAAGGAAAATTGGTCTATGTGATCGATGGTGAAGAAGTGGAAAATTTGGATGTTAACCATACTATGGGTATGTGCAAAGTTATGGATAGTGTTGATGAGAAAGCACATGCACCTACCATGAACCCCTAAAAACCAAGAAGGTTAACATTGGTTCGAGAGGTAGAACCTAAGGAGGCTACTATTGAGATTACTAGGACAAAAAAAGGAGGTTTCAAAGATCATCGATCTATTGCATGAATTTCAGGATTTGTTTCCACATGTGGGTACCATGAGCTTAAAGGAGTTCACCACTCCTTGGGAGAAATGAAGATCAAGTTAAAGGAAGGTGTGCACCCAATTTGAAAGAGACCTTATCGAATGAATCTGAATCTACACATCAAATTCAAGGAGGAGATTGACAAGATGATCGCATCAGCATCATTGAGGTTGTTTGAAGAATCAAAATGGATAAGTCCGATGGTCATCAACATTAAGAAGGATGGGAGGATAAGGATTTGTGTTGATTATAGGGATCTGAATGTGGTATGTGTTATTGACCCTTTTCCAACCCCCTTCACTGAGGAGATCCTGAAGGAGTAGCTTGGGCACAGAGATCTATTCTTTCACAGATGGATTCTCAAGATATCATCAAGTTAGAATTACAAAGGAGGACCAAGAAAAGACAACTTTTTCACTAATGGGGAATATTTTCCTACATAGTCATGCCTTTTGGACTAAAGAATGCACTATTATGTTTTTTCACGCATTGTGGTGCAGGCATTTCAAGACTTCATCCATAAGTTTCTTCAAGTCTACCTTGATGATTGGATGGTATATGGATTAGTGAGGGACCATTGTGACAATCTGAGGCTGATGTTTGAAAGATGTTGAGTAGTTGAGGATATCCCTCAACATTAAGAAATGTGTTTTCACTACTCCATTTGGAACCCTTTTGGGGCATATCATATGTAAGGAAGGCTTATTGTGGATCCTACCAAAGTTTTCATTATTGTGGGATTGGGGGAACCTACCAACCAGAGCACAAGTGTGCAGATTCCTTGGGCATATGGGGTATTACCAGAAATTTATTAGGGGGTATGCCAAGATCACCACACCATTGGAAAATTTTCTAAAACACAAAAGTACATTTCACTGGGGAGAGGCACAACAGATGGCATTTTGATACATTGAAGAATAAGCTTATCACTATGCCCATATTACACTTTCCTTCTTGGGATAAGCCATTCCATGTACATGTTGATGCTTTAAGAGAGGTGGCGATTGGGGAAATCTTAGCACAACCTGGAGAGGGAATTATTGACCACCCCTTGTGCTTTGCTAGTAGAAAGCTAACCCCAACAAAAAAACTATACTACTACTGAGCGCAAAGCATTGTCAATGATCTACGCACTACACAAATTTAGGTAGTATCTATTGGAAACACCCTTTATATTCTACACGGACCACATGGCATTGAAGTACTTGGTAAACAAGCCCATTTTACAAGGGCACATATGTAGGTGGGTCCTATTGTTTCAAGAGTTTGAGTTTATGGTTGTTGTTGTTGAAACTAGGTAAGAGTAATTTGGGACCTACCATTTATCAAGGATTGACTTAGGGAGGATGCATAGAGCATTGAGGATACAATGCCAGATGCACAACTATTTAGATTATGGTGCACATGCCCTCTGACTTGGAAGATATTGTTGTGTTTCTCAAGATGGGTGTGGCACCAAGGGAATGAAGACTTTGAAAGGAAGTAGTTAGCCATATGCACACACCCTACATGTTAATTAGTGGAGACTTATACAAGCTAGGTCAGTGATGAGGTTTTGCACCGGTGTGTGTGTGTGTGTTAGAACATGAACACATTGCAATCATGGAGGAAGCACATGGTGGAATTGCAGGAGGACACTATGCAGGGAATGCAACCACACACAAAGATCCTTCTAGCAGGTTTTTGTGGGAAATGGTTTACAAGGATTGTATCGAGTATTGCAAGGCCTGTGACCACTTCCAATGCCTTGGTAAACTAGGGAAAAGAGATGAAATGCCATTAAGACCAATTTCCAGTGCAAAACCATTCGAGAAGTGGGAAATTGACTTTGTAGGCCCTATTTCCCCAACCACACGAAGGACAAGTTTGCACTATATATCATTACATGCACATATTATCTTACAAGGTGGGTAAAAGTGGTGCCTACAAGGGATTACATAATGGTAACAAAATAGCTAGGTTCTTGGGAAAACATAATCAATAGATATGGATGCCCACTGAGTTTAACAAGTGATAGGGGTACTCATTTCTTGAATGAGATAGTTAGGATCTTGTTGGTAGAATTCATGGTAGCCCACCACAAGACTACCCCTTATCACCCACAAGCTAATGGGACTATTGAGGCATTTAACAAAATTTTGAATCACACGTTAACCAAGATTTGTGATGTGGGAAGAAAGGATTGGGATGATAAAGTTTTATATGTGTTATGGTCATACCAGACTACTTATAAAAGATTGAACAAGGCCACACCTTTTCAATTGGTGTTTGGCATGTAAAGTGGTGTTACCTATTGAATTCATGTTACCATCATTATATATAGCACACGAGGAGGATTAGATGATGAACAAGTGCTTGAGGAGAGGATTGATAAGTTAATGTAGTTAGATGAGAGGTGGGCTATTGCTCACTGGAGTCAAAAAATAGAAAAAAATCTAGGAAGAAGGCATGGCATGATAGACACATCAAGAAAAAATAGTTTGAGGTTGGGAAAATGGTTCTATTGTATGATTCCAAGTTTTTGCACCATCCTGGAAATTCAAAGTCCATTGATGGGCCCATACATTGTATCCTATATACTTGATTCAGTGCTTTCCAGTTACAAGCACTGGATGGAACATGGTTACTAGGCCATTTTCAATGGGAGTAGGTTGAAGCCCTACTATAAATAAGTCTTCTTTGTGTTTGTAAATAAGGTAAGTATTTCCAGTTAGCCTAGGATTTCCCTTAATGCATTTCCTTCTTTGTGTTTCCCTTTCTCATTGTTTTCCCTTTTTTTTTGTTTTTGTGTGTGTTTTGTGTGCACTAGTAGCCACTTACTATTTCAAAAAAATTCTATGCACAGAGGACCACACATCTATTTTTGTGTGGGGTGAAGTGATGTGACAAGTACTGAAGCTGGTATTGGAAGTTGTGTTTCAATGGCCCAGGTTGAAGGATCAAAAGCACAGATTGGAAGAGCGCACATAGAAAAAAGGTGAACATGAGGAGTTTGGTGTCAAAAAGGCTTTACAAAAACCACGTACAAGGGTGAGAAGCATGCAGGAACAACATGAGGTAGGTGATGTCAAAAATTAGGATAAGGACAAAAGAAGTGCCTTCAGTGCTTGAAAGCAGCATGTGTAAGGATCTTCGGTCAGTAAGGGTTTTTACACCAAAAGGTTGTAGAAGTTTTTCACACAGGATTGGGCATGGGGGTAAAAGCACTTGAAGGTTGGCATTAGGAAAAATCCACCTTTAATGCAAAAGTACATTGGTAGGTGGCATGACATTTATTATGAAAAAAAAAAAAGCTATAAGTAGAAGGTCAGGTGCATTATTGTTTACCTTGTATTTGTGTTATCAAAGAGCTCTTGTGAACTAGGGCATCCTTGAAGAAAAATTTGTGTGAAAAAGGGTTGTGAAGATTTGTGTGCATAACTAGTTTGATCAATGAACCAGAGTGGAAAAAGAGTACACATGGGCATGAGCGGAGAAGGTCATGTGTGAGAGGATCCCATGGGTGTTACATCATCTTGTGGAAAAAGGGTTTTCTAGGTTAGGGTTCACGTAAGCTAGGGCATGGGGTTTGAAGGATTTTCAAAGGGAGTGAGCCACAAAGTTGAGAGAGAGCCAGAGATCAGATCAGAAAGGAAGAAATTTTAGGACTGATGAAGAAATGACACCAAGGAAAGTAGAAAATGTTTCACCAAAGAAGGGAAAGGGAAAGGGAAACAAGTTATCTCCACCAGTTTCAATGAAGAATGGTACATGGAGATGCAATATCCAGATGATGTGTATTACTTGGTAAGGAATGGGTATCACATGTTAGAAAGATGGTCATGAGTGACTACAACCATCAAATGAGCACCACAGAGAATGAGATGGCATTGAACTAGTTCACCCTATAGAAAAAGAGGACACCAGATGGAATGCCTATCTATCTATGATGATGAGGTAAAGGTGAAAATGGAGAAGGTCAAGTTATTACAACTCTATGAGTTTCCCTATTTTGGAAAACCTGAGTGACTATACCAATGGTTAATGTCACGCATGCATGAAGACCACTTCTACTTCATAGGACGAAGGATGCGAATAACTCCCCAACTGATTTCTAAGTTTACCGGTCTTATCTTGTGAAGGAGAATCATTAGATGATGACTTGATGATAAGGAGGCCATTAAGAAGACCATTGAAGCTTATGACTACAAGAAGGGTTCATGCTACTTTGACATTTCTATAATTTCCAACCCTATAATGAGGATGGCCATGCACTTGGTCACAAAGTTGAATGGGTAGGAGAGATGGACACAGATCAACAAGGCTTGGTTGAATGTTTTTTCCATAAGATCTCGAAGGGGACCATCTATAACCTATCGATTTCATAGCAGAAGAAATCATCAATGCCACACGATGGAGAGAAGATCATGTTTGGTAATGTCCTCCTTACCATTGTCTTTTTAGATATTGGAGTGCCCGATGGGCCAGATAAATTTTTTTGGGAATACCTAGATGAGAACCCTTCCCCACCAAAATATTTGAGCAATACACTTATGACACCATGACGGCCACCCACAAGGCACACCTAGAAAAATGGTATAAGTGGATGCGTGATGATGCATTCGGCGCTGAAATGGAGAATACCCAAGTAGTTACCTATTTTACTACAAGGTGAGGCTGAATTCACCATATACCAACATTTTTGTATTGGCAGGTTTACTCTTATGATGATGCACCAAGGGTCCCTAGTGTAAATTTTCATTCTCCTTCACAACACAATACTTCTAGGCAGGTCAATCAATCGATTCAAAGAGGAAAAGAAGCTAAGGTTTGACCTCAAGTATGGTAGACCAAGATTACCATGAGCTATGCAAAAAAATTGATATATCCCAAGAAGCACACCTATGTGGAGAAGTATGTCTCCCATGACATACATATGTTGAAACCAGTGACATTTCCTATTGTTTGGGAGGACCACAACAAGGGTATACCTACGTATAAGGCCTAAGTATGAGAAAGGTGCTTACATTGAAAATGATGTCTCTATCCTAGAAAGACCCCACCATAAGGAAGAAGGCCATGCCAAGGAAAAGGGAGAGAGAGGAGGCTCTGAGAAAAAGGCACCAAGCACACATACAATGTAATTTGTAGGTGTGTAGGAGTCGGGTGCAAAGACCAAACACCTATGCATGGAGGAAGAAGTCCCCATAAAAGAAAAAGAAGACACCTAAGGAAGAGGCACTAGAGCAAGAGAAGTCCCCTACAAAATAAGAATCACTGAAGAGAAAGGAGTCACCTAGGGAAGAAGAAAAAGAAAAGTCTCCTATATTGGAATCACCAGTTAGGAAGAAGCAAAAGAGTAATAGAAAAGGTGGACTCAAAAGAAAAAAAGAGAGCATGGAGGCCAAAAAGGGTGATGAGGATGATGAAGAGCATGGTGAGGCTCATAAATCACCCTGTGTATGATGTACATGAGTCAGAGGAAGAGAGGAAATGAAGAGAAGGATGAGGATGAGGAAGGCACCCATAACCAAGGAGGAGGAAGTGAAGAAGTAAACATGAAGGATCAAAAGACTCCAAGCCTGACTAAGGAGTAGATAGAGGATGCCATGAGAGGGAGGTAGAAGGATTATAAAGGACTTAGTGGATCAAGAGGTGGAGCACAACACCAGAGGAAGTACTAAAGGAGATGGAGGAAAGTGAAAGTGTGGGAAAGGAGTATGGAAGCATGGGTGGAGATCCCAACTTAGCAGTAAGCTTCCCAAAGGTAGTGCACATATGCATAGGTGGAAAGGGCATAGTAGTGGTGCAAGAACAAGAAATGACTTACATTAATGATCCAAACAAGGTATTACACATGCATTTCCAAAGTACTCGTGCCTACAAACCAACTCCTTACATGGTCTTCTTTCGATGAAGAGGGTGCATACCCACACACAGGAAAATGCTATCTTGGGATTTTGAGTCCCATGTTGATGAACCCAAATTTGAGGTCAACCAGATGCATTGATGAAGATACCAGATGCCAAGGGAGTAAACCCTCTGGTGAATGCCCAACAATTATCTCGATGAGAAGTTTGTAATGCACTCAACAAAGTATCGGTGGAGTAGTAAGAGAGACTCTTCGGGAGAGAAATGATAGAATAAGGGTCTTGGAGGAAGAGCTTGAGAAAAAATGAAGAGATCATTGAAAGAGAAAGAGATAAAATAAGGAATTGATCAATGTGCAAATTAAGGCATGTGAAATTAAGGGATGAAAAGGCAAAGGTGTGCATGAGATCCATAAGAAGATAGAGGTCATTTCAGATGCCATAATCTTGAAGCACCTAGACTTGCCCCCCCGAGTAGAAAAATATGAGTCAACCATGCACTTCTTGGAAGACTTAACCCACATCCTCACCATGGAAAGGTGGCCACTCACATTAGAGTCAACAGAAGAGGCGATGGCATGCACCAAAAGGAGGAAGAAAAAAGTGAAGATTGGGGAGATGGTTACTCAAGTATTCTGAGCTCCTTTCCACTATAAATACCACCACACAAATGGCCAAGGATATATATGAAAATTGCACTGATAGAGATAGGGTAGTAAGCATATTGGTTGCTACACATGAGGTGGATCTAAAGGAATTTCAAGAAAAGAACAAAGGAAACAGGCAGAGCATGATAAGATCCTAGCCAAGGTTGAGAAAAAATTTAGAAGCAATCAAAACCTTGTGGGGTTTGGTTAAGAATCAACTTAAGGAGCTATATCCCCAGGTCACTCACAGAATGGACACACTTGGGAGATCTTAGCAAGAAACTAGAAGGCATTGTAGATACACTTGAATGCTAAGAGAAATGAAAATTGAGTTTTGATGAAGTAAGCACTCTAGTAGGTGACCTACTTCAGCAGTGCAGGTGAGGTAGATGCCTGGGAGAAGATTGAGGCAACCGTGAAGAAGGAATTCCCACTCCTCCTACAATAGTAGAGTAGATTCTTCTATTCTTTTGTTCTTTATTCAAATTGTCCCAGTTCCACTATTCTTTATTCTTTGAAGAAGCAGGTTGTTTCCAAGGATGGAGAACATGCATAGTAGTGGGGGATGTGTTGGACCCTAAAATATTGGCTAAGTACCAAGAGGCACACGTGCACACATGCAGGACCAATGAGAAGAAGGGCACTCAAGGGAAAGCACACAAGAAAAAGGGGTTTAAGAAGGGTTTTAGTAAAACCAGGGCACATGCGGGAGGTAGAACATGGGTTTAAAGGACTTAGCCATATTTGGCATTCTAGAGGCACTTGAGGAAAAGCATGAGGACCCGACTAGGCATGATAAGTGGATAAGGTGCCATCCTGAGCCTTGAGGCCAAGAAAAGGATATTCCATGTAGGGAATATTCCTAGAGACATCATTACAGAGAGTGGAAGGTTTGTAAAGGGATAAGCATTCACCTATGAAGGACCACATCGACACTTGGCATGTGATCTACACTTGAGAAGGCATGGTGGTGGGTGTTGATCTTATATAAAGGAATGCTTGGGCTAGAAACAGAGAGAGGTAGATTGATGTGTGTATGGAGAGGCATAAAAGAGAGGTAGATATACATATGCATATATGGGTACTAGGAAGTAGAAGGTAGGGAAAAAACTACTACAAATGTTAGGCTTACACTAGGGTTTAGGATTTAGGGTACTAGAGAGCTATATAGAATGTCATTAAGCATTGGCATTGATGTTAGGGTCTGTAAATGGGTTATAGTAAGAAGGGCATAGCTAGGAGCTCCATTCAGAGCCTGTTGTATAGGCTGACCTCTATCACTTACTATATATATGGTCTAAGATGACCCTTTTGACTATAATGTGGCTACCAAACTCTTTTAAATCAATATATATATATATATATATATATATATATATATGGGTTCATTCTATATATCTTGTTTATGGGTGCAAACCCTTCTATATATTTAGCATGTTATAGCTCATATCTATTTTCCTATGGTTCATTCGGTGTTTATCTACCTTCTCTGATGCATGGGTGTGTGTGTGATCTTATAGTTTTATGTTCTAGTGGAACTATTGGGATTTCATCACCCAATAGAAAATTTGTTGCGATGTTATGGCCACCTTATTAATTTTTTGACTATTGGCATATTGGTTAAGCACTGACACCCTTATCATTGTGGTGCATGAAGTGTGGGGGTAGGCCCCAATATCAGGCCTTGTATCGATAGTCATCACTGATTTGATCCTCACGTACCTTTGGGTATATTGAGGTCGCCAACCAAAACAACCTAAAACCATCCATAGTTTGGCCATTTCCTAGGTTCCCCTTTGAGCCCATTTTCTTTTCTTTCTCACATTCTTCTAATAAGCAAGATAATTAAAAATTTGTTGTGTGACTTATTTGAAATATTAAAAATCAGCATAGTTTCTTGTTTTATTGTTTCATGCCCATTATTACATGTTCTCAAGAAAGAAAAATGGAACAAACCATGTCATCCAACAACATTCCTACTTCCAACATTACTTCCCAACAAACTTCAGCCCTTTCTATTATCTCTTCCACTCCCTTGGTCACTTATTTTATAGTTACCCAACCTATGGTTTCCATTCCTCCTCTTCATGAGTCCCAAGCTATCCAAAATAACCCCCATGTTGAGACTAACCCCTTTGTTTCCATTCCTTCTAGACCAGCTTACACCCCCATCTGTCATTTCCTTAGAGACTTTTGGACCTCTTACCATCCCTCGTAGATGTGTGGAGTTCCAAGAGCTTATTGATTTCAATTCCGTTACTTTACATGACTACCTTCTTCGTAAATCTACCAATCTCCCCATTGATGAACCCCTCTTCAAAAAATTTATGCTTATCACTCTCACCCCGAATCCACCCAAGTCCTCACATCACAACTCATTGTGTTCTTCCCTAGAACCATGAACTAAATTTCCATGGTGCAATGTGAACTTGGTTCCCATCAATATTCCTTTATAATTCCTTAAACTCACCAATCCACTCAACTAGTGGTCCCCATTCCTCCCAATCTTCCTCGTATCAACACCACACCTATTTCTTCCATCCCCATCACTTCCTCATCAACTGTCATCATTAGTACCCCTACCCAAACATTACAAGAGTCCCATTTACTTCTTCCACCACTCAAACAACATGATAAAACTTTGGTCCCCATCTCTACATCCTATTTCCACACAAACGTCATCACATCACAACCTCATCCTTCGAGTCTACCCAAACTCACCAACCTCCCCTTCAAAGTGCCTTTCACTACATCTTCCCTAATCAATCTACTCAAGCATCTCAACCACCCCATACTTATATCTCCACTCACCCCATGCAAGGTCAATCCAACATCCTCGTCTCTCAACAACAACAAATGCAAACTTATCCATCTAATTACATCCCTACCTCTCAACAACATCCTATTTCCTAACCCATTCAATCACAACCCTTCAAAATCTTCCCCTTTTCAACCACCCCCTCAAACACCTACTTATCCACAATAATATCAATCTCATCCACAACCTCACCCATCTACCTCCTATATCCCACAATCTCATCCATTTGTTTCTAATCCTCACACATCTACTAACCCTCTTCATGTTTTTCTAAGTAGAATGGCCAATCTTAAAGCCACTACTTTAGGGTCTAAAACCACCTTCTCTTATGAACAAATTTGCAACGAGCCCATCAATCCATCAGTTTCCTTAAAACCTTATCTCACACTCGAGAACTCCCAAAAATTGTATGTTTAATAAGACGGAGGACCCACAACAACATCTTTATGCCTTTAGGCATGCATGTTACCTTATTTCTCACAACCAATATCTTATGCTCCTTAAGTTAGCTGGGTGTCATTGGCATGCCTCACTTTGGAGTGGTATAACAACATTCCCTATTCTTGTTCCCTAAAATCGCAAAACTATTCCTAGAGCAATTTTCTATTAACATTGCACATAAAATCACCATTACATATCTCTATGCCATTAGACAATTTGATGATGAATCTATCGCATATTTCATCGCTAGATGGCATGGCATAATCAATCAATTATCTTTCTCCCTTCCACAGATAAAGCTAATTGAACTCTTTTCATGGTCTTGTGTGAAGCATATTTCCTCCACTCTTCATATCTAATCCTTCCAAACTTTCAAGAGATATTCACCATGGCTTGTAAATTTAACTTCATGCCCTTAAGAAAGGCCATGTTAAACTCTAATCCAATAAACCAAAACCTAAATTCACTAAATCATCTACCCATGGTGACAAATCTAAAAACAAGGCTAACGCCATTATATTCAAATCTTCTTCGATGTCTACATCCCACACTAAGCCTCCGCAAAAATGGATCCTAAACCAACCCTCAATTATACCCCTCGAGTAATCCTACATTTTATTTTTGATGAGTTGATAGTTATGCATCTCATCCAACTTCCCCCTATCCAACCTCTTAACGACTCACGACATAAACCCACATGGTATCACGAGAAGAACTATTACAAATGTCACCAAGTCCATGGTCACGACATTGAAAAGTGTCTTACCTTTAAAGATCTTGTATAAAGGATCATATATCATGGTGATCTTCAATTAGATAACCCCAATGCACCTCCCAATCATCCTCTTGATGTCTTCAAAAACCTTTCCCAACCATCCACCAAATAATCAAACTACTCCTCTTATGTCTCAGGAACCCAATGCCCACACAATCAACACTCTAAGCCAAGAGTTAACATCATCACCTACACCTACCATTCCTTCATCCACTACATCCATGTCTATTTCAGATTCTTCTACAATCTTACCTACATCCATACCCATCTCTACATCCATTATATCTACATCAACTATACCCATGACCATTCCACCCACATCCACTCTAATCATGTCTACTTCTTCATCCATATCTACACCTACCACACCAACACCCATTACATATAGCTCCCCACACATACCTATCCCAACATCTATCACAACATCCTCCTCACATAGCCCTCTATCTATGTCCTCTTCCATTCCTTTACCTATCACCACATCTATGGCTATAACCACTCCCATATCAACATCTAAACTTACTAAGTAGACATCTTCCCCCCATATAATCACAAATAATATCCCCATCTCATCCACATCACCCACATCAACACCTCCCACATCAACACCTACAAAATCTATACAATCCATGCAGCCTCTTCCCATCTCAACAAGCCTCTTATGCAAACATCCCCTTCACATTCAACCCCATATCCACAAAATTTGCATCCAAATCATCCAACCCTATTTCTAAGGACCATCCCCTTGTAGATATCATTTTTATTCCCACTAAGGTCAAATTTTATAAAGAAAAAACTAAAAGCGTCAACATTCCTCCTTGGAAGTCTCTCACTCACCCACACAAAAATTTGGAGTTATCTCCTTTCACGCCCCATCACTCTAAGTCATATAATATCTCATCATTAATCTTAGGAGTGCCCCCATATATTTTGAGGTTGGTCCCTTCATCTGAAATCCCTATCATCATTAAATATAAATCAAATCCACCTATTCTTCCTCTAAAATCAAAATCAAAATCACAACCATCATCTCCTCTTCTCCCAATATCAAGTTAGAATTAAAGACACCCACAAAACCTCACAAGAGTAAAACACCACTCTTTCCTTCATCTACGCTTCAAAACATAATTCATCTACAATCCACACAACCCCCTCATCAAAAACTCCCATCAGATCTTATTAAAAAATTCTTCATTTCCTTATTCGAGCATTTTTCATCACTCTTACTCCCATCAAATATTTCAATTCACGTGTGCAGAAACCCATGTGGTTTGATTCTAATGTCATTTGTGTTTATCATCGTACCCTCGGACATGATACTAAACATTGTAGGGATCTTCAAAACCTCATCCAAAATATTATAGAAGATGATGACCTTCTCATTAAAGAAGACCATCCCCTCCCATCTAATAGTGCATCTGTATCCAATCGTAACCCTTCAACCAAATATTCATCACCCAATGGATCTAAATTGTCTTCTTCTTCAAAAACCTTTTCTACAATCCCCTTCAAGAAATTATTCTCTCAAAAAGGTCCCCTTCTATTTATCGATTCCATCCATATTGCGCAACATGCTCTAGCTCTCATGATTCTCAACTACCTACTCAATCTAAACCCAAAGTTTTCATCACTCCTCCATCTAGAAATCATGCTTCATCATCTTCTTCAAAATCCAAGGTATCCATATTAGATGCCCGGTTTACCCAATAACTCGTTGTCATCGAACAAAGTATTGTGAAGCAACTCCATCAAGCACCTGTTAAGATGTCACTTTATGAGCTCATCCAAAGCTCCCGAATCATGGGAAAGCTCTCATCAACATTTTACAATATATCCATATCACTAATGATGAGACTCAACCTTTCATAGCCCTTTTCTGAGCACTCATAACCTCATCCACCATTTATTTTAATGACTCAAATTCTTGACATCTCACCCGAGGAGCATGACTTCCCACTTTTCATCACTATTCACATCAATGACACATTGATCTGACATCCAATGATAGAAAATGGAGCCAACATCAACATCACATCATCCCATATCGTTGATCAACTTAAGCTTCATAACTTCATTGTCACTTAATCACATGTGGTACTTTGTGCTTTCAATGATGTTTTGGCCCTCATTTTGGGCATAGTTCTCCTTCCCATCCGCATTAGTGAAAGACTCCTTCATGAGCTCTTTTATCTTGTTAAGGGGGAGTTTCAAAATAATATCTTACTTTGACGACCATGGATCCGCGCCATGTGTTGTGTCCCTTCTAATCTCCATCAATGTATCAAATATGAGCATGAGTGGAAAAATCTAACACTCCCCATGGAAATTCCACCCTTCAAATCATATCACATGAATTATTGACCAAATGATGTGCTTGTCCCTAAACATGATTCATTTGAAGCATCTACTAGCTCATTCGTCCCCCGCATCAAAACTACCTAATGAAAAATTTATCGACAATGTGATGCAGTGTCTTCCATTGGGGGAGTACCACCTTCTCACTATCAATTCCCTTCTCACATCTAATCAACTTGGTAGACTCAATAAAGCACCAATGTACCAACCTAATAATGGCAATATCATTTCTCTTGGACCACTTCATCTACGAACCAACCTCATTTATGGTGGTATCAACCGCCCTTCTTCTCACATCGACAAATCGACCTCACACCAAACCATACACAATTGGATTTGATTTCCTCTATAATAGATATTTTGTTTACACCTACCTCCATCATTGCGTATGGAAAGGATTTGGTATGAGGCATTATGAACAAGGAATAAATGATCTTATCATCGACCAATCTCGTAAGCCCCGTGAGAAGTTCAAGTTGGGGTTTAAGGACAAATCCACCAACTCTCTCTCACTTTCTCCATCTTCATCTCCTATGAACATTGACCACTCATCCAACTCTTCCCCATCCAATGAACGCATGGATACGAATGATATCATGTCCATTTATTATAGCTTTTTAAAATCTCCACGATCACTAGACCGCTCACTTATCAGTGTGAAGTTGAACTTAGGTCCCTTCCTCTTCAACTTCATGATATGATAGAGGAAGACTCCCTTACCATTGAAATTATTCACTGCACCGATGGCAATTCCATTCTTTATTATATGGTGGTAGAGGATTCCTATCTTCATAAGTCATTACCTCTAGATACATCCACCCTTCTCAATGAATTAACTATCATTGTCATCATTAGGACTCCACAATATCCCCGCATCCTTAAAGTGGGCTAATCCCTTAATCCTCATGAGCTTGAGTCTTTCATTGCCTTCCTCTATAAATATAGTCAACCCTTTACATGGTCCTATGCTGAAATGTCATGCCTCGATCCTTTTATTGTCATCTCGCAACATTGTTTCCATCCTATTGTTATGCAAATGTGCAACATGTAAATTGGAAGTTTCCAAACATGACAACTATACCTCTGTGCCAAAATTTTCATGTTTTATCATTCCTAGGCACCCCTGGTTAAATCCATTAGTCTAGTCACCCCCTATTTGATGTCAATTTTTTCCCCTAGGTGATTTAGGAAAGTCTACTCATTCCCCTACATGATTTTAGGGAGTTCTCAAAAGACACTATCTTCTCACTAGTAAAGGGAAGGGCTATCGCTAGCCTTCCTAGGACTAAATCAACCCCCCTAGAGCGAACGGAAGGGAAAAATAAACGTGGAGGAAAATTGAAGACATTATAACATCATGGAAACTATTTTGGAATGATTGGGGAAGGTTTGAAAGACTTGGAGAAGTCTCGAGTGAAAATAGGGTTCACAAGCCTAGTGCATACTGCAGGCCTAAAACGGTTGTTGGGCTTCAAAAGAAGATTCTAGGAGCTCCAAATGGAGTTAGAAGTAAAAAGAAACATCTTCAGAAAGAGTATTCCAATACCTACATGATGGTGAAATATTATTTTTCACAACACTTTTTTGCATTAGGTCTTCGTAGTTTTTATCGTGCATGATGGAGTGCTAAATAAAAAATCTGGTTTTCAGGGATAAAATGGAAGCATAAAGACATGATATCCATACCATTCAATTAAAAATTCCATTCCCAATTAGTTTCATATAACATTTTTCTAAAAATGTCCATCGGGAGCTCAAGTTATCGGTGTTTCAAGTTCGGGACTTAGCCAAAAATTTGGAGGACACGTGTCACTCCAGGAGCCTCAAGCGGGATTTTGTGTCCCTGACGTCCCTCAAGGTCAGGGACATCAAGGTTGGAAAATTTCACCCAGCCCCCTTGAATCCCTCTCATCCCTCATATGACCTCTTGTACCCTCATGTGACCTCCAGACTTGACAGTTCAACCCCCGGGTGCATTTTGGAGCATCCACTCCCTGTCGTCGGATCAAGCACCACGTGTCAGCTCCAAGACCACCGTGGAAATTGATGTCCCTTATTTCCCTAAGTTGGGTGACATAATACATTGAAAATTTTTCCCAGCCCCTATAGAGAGTCATTTGGACACACACGTGACCGAATTTCAGCCCCCAAGTGCATTTTTGGAGCATTCATTCCCTACCGTCGGATCGGGCGCCACGTGTCGGCCTTCAGGGACCAACGTGGAAACTGATGTCCATTATTTACCTAAGGTGGGAGACATCAGACATGGAAAAATGTTCCCATGCCCTATGGGGAGTCATTTGGACACCCACATGACCGACTTTCAGCTCCTAGTGCTTTAAAGCATCTTTTCTCACCTTCATTACCTGTCGTCAGATCGTCGCCGCGTGTCATCCTCCTGACCATCGTGGAATTTGATTTCCCTCATGTCCCTAAGGTCAGGGACATAAAACATGAAAAAAATTCCCAAGCTTCTCCCTCCATGCATTCAAACTTTGAAAAATCTAACCGTCACTTAGTTCTTCTCAATGTTTCTAGTTGCTTCCACTCCCGCACAGACAAGCTTCATTATTCCTCTCGCAACTTTCTTCCATCACTCCTCCATTACTGAAACTTGAACAAAACCTACCAAGGAGGTAATTCCTTCACTCCATGATAGCAGGCAGGTCCCAAAAGCAAAATTAGAGAAAACACAAAAGGACAAGCACAAAACAAAGAAGGAGAAACACAGAGAAAACTCCATAGCCATGAAACGAATAGTCAAAGAATTCTCCCAAACGGATGCGTGAAACAACAAGTTATATTTTTATGTTCATTCCTCTACCCAAGGCCATCAAGAATACACCTTCAAACTCTCCTCTCATGCACAGAGCATCCACAACAAAGAAATCCCACTTCCGGCTCAACGAAGAAAAAATCAAATTTTCCGCCAAACCGTTGGGTGAAACGGTAGAATTGCAAGTGAAGCACCGTAAGAAGAATCCTATTGCAATGAAATTTGTTTCATCAAAAATGGAGGAGAAAATTTTTGAACACCGCACAATTACATTGAAAAAAACACCGAATATAATATTAAATTTAGAAATCATCCAGATATTGTATTCATCTAGAGATAGCTTCTTATACAAATGCTTAGTATTCCTCATATCTCTCTCCATGAATCTCTCAAGCTTATCCCTAGGATCACTCACACTTCAAAATAGCTACGTGAGTTGTTTATTCAACAACTTCACTCACACAACAATTAACTATATTATTAATATGAGTCAGTATTAACTCATTATTAATAATATTAAAATTTATTAATAATGTTACACAATATATTTGTAACATTCACTCCCCTATTATTAACATTATTAATTCCCAATAAAAATAAGACCGGAATTTTGAGGTCCATTAATAGCTGCCACATCTAGAAGCACTACTAGGTCCAAAAAATAAAAGTTTAAAATCTCATAGAATTTTGAGCAGGCGGGCCTAAAATTTTAGAGGGGCAATATTGGGCAAAAACCCATATCAAAAAAATTCATTGCACGTCAATCCGACTTCCAAAATCCCACTTTCTAAAAATAGCATGTCTACTACATAGGGACTGATATTTTGGGAAAGCCATCAATAGAAGGACTTACGAAGGAGATGATGACATCGAAGGTGCATTTTAGCTGAGAATTCACCAAAACGGATATTTTGGAACTTACTAAAAATAATAAGTAGCCCACAAGCACCTACTAAAAATAGAAAGTTGATCCAGTTGGAGTGAGAAACGTAGGGAAAAGAGGAAAACAGAGGTAGATCATCAACATAACAATTCACTCAATATTGGTGAGCGTTCGTGATGCTAATTTGAAGGAATTTCACAGTGTGAAAGGAGTTCAAGATTCAGTTTTTACAAGATTTGGAGCTTTCCTCAACGAGGTTCAACATAATTCATTGGGCGACATCTCCTCTTCTTCTTCTCTCTCTCTTTCTCTCTCCTCTTCCCCCAACTTCCTCTCACTCTCTTCAATGTTATATTTTTGCGTTGAGGGTTGCACTTTTAATATGACTTAAGTGGCTTCAAAATATAATGTATCTTTAAGTCACTTTGCTATTATAAAAGGGACTTAAATATTTAAAGTGGAATATGAACAGTCTTAAGTCATATTAAGGTATTCAAAAATCCTTTGGGAGGTAGAAAATAAGTCACCTCTCATTCTATAAATTGTAAAGCCATTCCCATTTCAAAGGGTTGGCGATTGATCTTATAAACTCAAGAGGGCATTATACCTAGAGAAATCAAAAGAGATAGTCATTTTTCTTCTATTTTCCTCCACTCTCAAATTTCTTCCATTTTCACAATATGTACAATTTCTGTTTAAGCATCAATACAAGAAGAAGGAGTTTCTAGCTTTCTTTGACCAAGGGATTTCATGATACTTTGTGTTCATCAAATTCTATTTGGTCTTGTTGTCATTTGCAGGGTTGTTTCCTCTTAATTTAATGCATGTGGTGAAGTTTCTAACTAGTGTATGTGCAGAATCTGATTTTCTACCTGTAGCATTAGTTCTCCTACCTCTTTTCTTATTCCCTTTCCCCGCACTTTAGACAAAGTCCTCTCTAGCAAGAAATTTCTAGCTTTTCCGCATGGTCAATGGAGTGCCCCTCGTCGGATCACTAGTTGAAAGGCCACCACAGAAATCCACAAATTTTCACACATGCATACATGGCAGCTGCACCGGTTAAGTAAAGGGACTTAGATTCCTAGAGCATTGGTAAGAAATCCACAAGTTTGTCCACCTAAAAAAAATTCTCGCCAACAATTTTTGGCACCCACTGTAAGGAGATTTAGCAAGATTCGCACCCAAAATACGACCGTAAGGTCCAAAAATTAAAAAAAAACAAATATTGAAAAATCAGAAAATGTGTTCATGAAAGTCCATTGCCAAAAGATACACTATCAAATTCTTGCATGTGATCTTTCATATTCCACGATGTCTTTTCATATTCCCGCTTCAAGAATTTCAAAAGTTGGCTGAAGGAAGATACACTAGGTTGAACAGGTCGAGAGGTGGTGTTGTTTCCAATTTCGAGGCTTTGCAAAATCAACAAGAATGAATTAGAGATAATCCATACTTCTTCTCTAGATCCTCCTCTCCATCTGGCGCTTCGAGCGCTTTACCCGAAATCCTATCCAAACTCCTGTTGATACTCCCCCTTCAAATTCTCCCATTTTTCAACCACCATTGAACATTGATTTCATGAAAGAAGAAGAATTTGAAGAAGAATTTGTAGAAGAAAGAGCTAAAGAAGAATCAAAATGACAATGGAAGATGAAGTAGAAATACCTCAACCCATTGTTCCATAGGCAAGGAATACAGGCCCGCTTTCTCTTGAACCTCCTCTTCATAGTCTACTAATGGGTTCCCGCAAGAGCTTTCCAAAGTTCAAAGGTGACAACACACAACATCTCAAGAACACATTGCTGCTTTCACGACATCATGTGGAATTCTTGGTGTCCAACATGAAGATTTTGTTGTGAGATTATTTGTGGAATCCCTCCAAGAAAAAGTAGCAGAATGGTTTTACCTCCCGCCTACCCAATCTTTCGCCATTGGGACAACATCAAGACTACCTTCGAGGAAATATTCAAATCAACTGAATATTTTCAGGACCTCTTGGTTCAAGAGGGCTCAAATGAGGAAAGGAGAAAGAGAAACCATGAGAGACTTCATGGCTCATTTTGAATGATTGCTTCACATGATACCTAAAGAGGATTCACCATCTCTCAACAACATTAAAAGGTTCTTCATCAATGCTCAATCATCAGAAGTAGGATTTTTCTCGTGAAGATCCCAACCAAGAAACATCACGAAGCACAAAGGATGGCCATTAAACTTGATGACAATCTCATCCTCTCTAGAAAGATCAAGAACCCATCAAAGGGAAAGGCCCAACATCCTGGAGATGAGAGAACCAATCCATTGCTGCAAAATTTGGTGAATGAGATGGCCTTTTTGAAGAGGGAATTATTTGAATGGGTATCTTCTCAAAGAAACAACAGAAATAAAATTGCAGGAGCACCTCAAAGGCTCGCCTTAGAGGCCCCACCTGTCAACACAAGTTGCGAGATCGAATAAAGTGAATTGGATTTTGAACAAGTAATTGAAGGTGATGATCTCATAGAAGTTGATGAGCTTGAGAATGATACACAAATTAGATTCTGTGAGTATTTTGGAGGTGATAAAGGAGATGAAGAAGATGCACCTAGTTTCTCATGTGTGGTATTCACTCGTTCTCATTCCAAGAAAGGATCTTCTTCCTCCACTGCTACTAAGAAAAATAAGGTTTATGATCCTCCTATAGTGACTCTCGCAAAACAAAATAATCATTAGAGGATCCCCACTTCCATCTACCATGGATTATGCACTGTTGAATCCTGATCCTGTAGCAAGTAAGAAGACTCCCACTATTCCAAGTAAGTCATCCGATGCCTTTTCCAATTATAAATCCAAATCCACTCCTACAAAATCTAATACCTTGAAAGATCCTAGTGTGACATTCAAAATACCCTCCATTCCTCAAACATCAAATCCTACTCCCAAACCTCTCTTAAATCCAAAATCAACCCCTTCACCCCCCTTGTCCACATCTACTCCGTTTGATTTCATAGAATATGCAAATAAAGTCAAAGTCCAAATTATTGAGACCGAATATCTCGTGCAGACTCACCCCGAACAATTTGAGAGATTTTTTCAATACATCAGAGTGGTAGTCTAACACCCAAAGATGTAGTTCATCATCTTAAAGGATTACTACCAAATCCACCTACATCTCCCTCACGTAACATGTTTTCTCTTAGTGCATCAAAGACTGATAAAGTTGAATGTTTCTACATCTCCCCGCTTGTTGGAGAATATGTACTAAACAATTGATAATAGATTCTCGGTGCCTCGATAACATGATGCCTTTGAAGGTTTCCAAATCTCTCAAACTCACCATAGCTCCACCTCGTGGCTCTTATTACTATTTGGAGTCGAAAAGGTATCACTTGTAGGGAATTTCAAAGATGCATAGGTGTCTCTCTCGCTAAATTTCCGAAAAGAAAATTTCAATGATGATTTTGTAGCCAATGTCCCACCTCCTTCGTAATGTTGTTGAGTAGAAGTTTCTGCTAAGACCTGGGAGGTAAAATTCAAATGAATTGGTCATCCGCAACCATACTAGTGAAGGGAGACATGGAGAAATTACTTCCAAAGAAGAAGATGAGGTACACTGTGCAAAATTTTGGAATCCCAGAAGCTAACATTTTGTACCAAAATACCAGGCAGATGAATCACTTGGTGACAACCGAGGAGGAAGAGGATATTCCCATCTTGATAGGGCCATACATGCCTTCCCAGAGAGATTTGTATTTTGAAGAAGCATTGAGGAGATTCAAGTTACAAGAGGGCAGCCCTAAATTGCCAAATGATGCAAACCATGAGGAAGAGGAGATGGTTCTTGATGATTTTCAAGAAGAAAAATCAGCCTACGTGCTTATCTCGTGAAGAGGAGTTATTCTCATTCCCATTTGGGGATGAAGATGATCTCAGCTAGGCCATCTATGGAGAGACAAAGTTATCTTGTGATGATCCCATGAAACGCTTGAAAGAAATCTTCGTATAAGGACTGCTAAGAGCCGCGGAAGAAACAGAAGATCCCGAGATCAGGTCCTTGAACTCCTGATGTAAGCTATAAATCTGCAAGACAAGTGTGAATCGATTTGTAAGCCTTAACCAATGTGAAGGTTGGCCATATTGAAAATTATGATGCCCTCTTGAGCTAATGGTTGATGGATGTAATAATGAAATGGAGATATTTTCTTTCCCATTTGAAGATGAAAAATTCTTTTATGATGAATAATTTGAAGCAAGGAATTATGAGGCCTTGAAGCTAAGACTCCACTAAACAAAGGAGTGATAAAATGTAGTGATTCCCAAGATGATGAGGTAATACCTCTAGATAGTTGCCTCGAGATGCATTCTTCAAAGGAATACAAATATGAGCTATAGGAAATGACAAAGCATAACTTCGTGCATGAAATATTGGATGCACTAGAAGTTGTGAAATACCCCGAGCTGATTCTTGATCTCTTCACTCATGCCATGGACATACAAGACAAGTATGAGGTCGCATCCAATCCTTCCATCAGTACTCAAGCACCTCATAGTGGAGTAATGGAAAAGGATAAGTCTAAGGTTTCTCATGGAAGAGATGTCAATGAGCATAGACCTAGAAAAGAAAGTAACTCAGAAGATTCACAAAATTGGAATGAAAAACAGCATTGGGATAGAGATGATATGCTCAATGGAGAGTCAGCTATATGGATAAACATGGAAGACAACCGACACGATGAAACCGATTTTAAAGAGCATGAAGGCAAAGGGAATTTCCAAGCAAGGACTCGAACAACAAGAAGATTACATGGAATCACTCCTGCAAAGTAAAAGGACAATCACTGCAGCACCTGGTTTCCATAAACAATTGAGGAGGGGAGCGTACTTTCGAACCAGTCAATGGCTTTGTAGAACAACATCACTCAGTGTTTCCCACTCACGAGTAAATTTTGAGAAATGGAAAGTGTTACAATGAAAGCGGGTTGTCCCCTACCCTATACCATAGGTGATTGTTAGGTGTGTTTCCCTTTCTTTTGCATCTGTTTCCCTTCCTGTTGTGTGTCATGTGTTTCCTTTCTGTCATTTTGTGTGTGTGTGTGTGTTTCCTTCTTCCAGTCATTCTTTCTCGAATTTGTACATGACTCTACAAGGCCCAATGGATAAGGCACCACAACGAATTATATGGTCTAAAATTGCAATTCTAGATCCCCATATCATGTCTTCACTACATTCAGTCCATGTCATGTCCCTAAGATAGAGCCAGTTATTTTCATGCAAATGTGCAACAAGGAAATTGGAAGTTTCCAAGCACGACAACTATACCCCTGTGCCAAAATTTTCATGTTTTATCATTCCTAGGCACCCCAGGTCAAATCCGTCAGTCTGGTCACCCCTATTTGATGTCAAATTGGTCCCCTAGGTGATTTAGGAAATTCTACTCATTCCCCTATGTGATTTTAGGAAGTTCTCGAAAAGACACTATCTTTTGGCGCAAAGGGAAGGGTTATCGCTAGCCTTCTTGGGACTAAATCAACCCCTCGGAGCAGAACGGAAGGGAAAAATTAAACATGGAGGAAAATTTAATACATTAGAACATCATGGAAATTATTTTGTAATGTTTGGGGAATGTTTGAAAGACTTGGAGCAAATGCGAGTGAAAATAGGGTTCACAAGCCTAGCAAGACACGTGCCTAAAATAGTTGTTGGGATTTAAAAGAAGATTCTCGGGAGATCCAGATGGAGTTAGAAGTAAAACAAAACATCTCTATAAATATTATTCCAAAACCTACATGATGGTGAAATAATATTTCTCACAACACTTTTGTGAATCAATTCTATAGGCATTTTTATCGTATAGGTGGAGTGTTAAATCAAAAATATAGTTTTTCGGATAATATGGAAGAATAAATACATGTAACCCCACCATTAGATTAAAAATTCCATTTCAAATCGATCATATAATTTTTTTCTAAAAAGTCAATTGGGAGCTCAAGTTATCGTCACAAGTTCGGACTTAGCCAAAAATTTTGGAGGACACGTGTCACCCCAGGAGCCTCAGCGGGATTTTGTATCCTCGATGTCCCTTAAGGTTAGGGACATCAAGGTTGGAAAATTAGGCCTAGTCCCCTTGAATCCCTTTCATCCCTCATATTACCTCTTGTACCCTCATGTGACCACCATACTTGACAGCTTCAGCCCCCAGTGCATTTTTGGAGCATCCACTCCCTATCGTCCGAATCAGCGCCACGTGTCAGCTCCAAGACCACCATGGAAATTTATTTCCCTTATTTCCCTGAGGTGGGGACATCATACATGGAAAAATTCACCCATCCCCTATGGAGAGTCATTTGGACACCCATGTGACCAACTTTCAGCCCCCAGGTGCATTTTTGGAGCATACATTCCCGCCGTCGGATCGGCGCAACATGTCACTCCGAACCACCATGGAAACTGATGTCCATTATTTCCCTAAGGTGGGGGACATCAGAAATGGAAAATTCTCCCAGTCCCTATGGGGATTCATTTGGACACCCACGTGACCGACTTTTAGCTCCTAGTGCTTTAAAGCGGCTTTTCTTACCTTCATTCCTTGTCGTCGGATCATCGCCACGTGTCGCCCTCCCTGATCGCCATGGAATTTGATGTGCATCATGTACCGAGGTCGGGGCATCAAACATGAAAAAATTTTCCCAAGCTTCTCCCTTCATGCATTCAAAATTCAAAAATTCTAACTGCCGCTTAGTGCTTCCAAATGCTTCCACTTCGTGCACTGTACAAGCTTCATTCTTCCTCTGCAACTTTCTTCCATCACTCCTCCATTGCTGAAACTTGAACCAGACATGCAAAGGAGGTAATTACATTCACTCTATGAAATAACTCAGGTCCCATAAGGAAAATTGGAGCAAACACAAAAGGAGAAGCACAAAACAAAGAAGGAGAAACACAGAGAAAACTCCATGGCCATGAAATGAATAGTCAAAGAATTCTCCCAAACGGATGCATGAAACAACAATTTATATTTTATATTCATTCATCTACCCAATGTCATCAAGAATACACCTTAAAACTCTCCTCTTGTGTACCAGAGCATCCATAATGAAGAAATCCCACTTCTGGCTCAACGAAGAAAAAATCCAATTTCCCGTTAAACCATTGGGTGAAACAAAGTAGAATTGCACATGAAGCACCAGAAGAAGAATCCTATCACAATGAAATTTGTTTCATCACAAATGGAGGAGAAAATAGACCTGCAATTTTGAGGTCCATTAATGGTTGCCGCATCCATTGTCATGTCCAAAAATAAAAGCTTAAAATCTCCTAGAATTTTGAGCGGGCGGGCTCGAATTTTAGAGGGGCAATATTGGGAAAAAACCCATATCAAAAAACTTCATTGCACATCAATCCGACATCCAGAAGCCCACTTTCTAAAAAATAGCATGTCTACTACATAGGGACTCGCTATTTTGGGAAAGCCATCAACATAAGGACTTGCGAAGGAGACGATGACATTGAAGGTGCATTGCAGTCTGAGAATTCACCAAAATGGACATTTTGGAACTTACTAAAAATAGTAAGTAGGCCCATGAGCACCTGTTAAAAATAGAAATTTGATCTAGATGGAGCGAGAAACGTAGGGAAAAGAGGAAAACATAAGTAGATCATCAACAAAACAATTCACTCAACTTGGTGAGTGTTCATGATGCTAATTTGAAGGAATTTCACAAAGTGTGCAAGGAGTTCGAAGATTCATATTTTTATGGTATTTGGAGCTTTCCCTCAACGAGGATCAATAGACTTCATTGGGCAACATCTCCTCTTCCCCCCAACTTCCTCTCACTCTCTTCAATGTTATATTTTTGCGTTGAGGGTTGCACTTTTTAATATGACTTAAGTGACTTCAAAAATATAATGTATCTTTAAGTCACTTTTCTATTATAAAAGGGACTTAAATATTTAAAGTGGAATATGAACAGTCTTAAGTAATATTAAGGTATTCAAAAATCCATTGGGGGATAGATGATAAGTCACCTCTCATTCTATAAATTGTAAAGTCATTCCCATTTCAAAGGGTTGTGAATTGATCTTATAAACTCAAGAGTGCATTATACCTAGAGAAATCAAAGGAGATAGCCATTTTTCTTCTATTTTCCTCCACTCTCAAATTTCTTCCATTTTCACAAAGATGTACAATTTCTGTTTAAGCATTAATACAAGAAGAAGGAGTTTCTAGCTTTCTTTGACCAAGGGATTTCATGATACTTTGTGTTCATCAAATTCTATTTGGTCTTGTTGCCATTCGTAGGGTTGTTTCCTCTTAATTTAATGCATGTGGTGAAGTTTATAACTAGTGTATGTGCAGAATTTGATTTTCTACCGCATGGCGTAGTTCTCCTACCTCTTTTCTCATTCCCCTTTCCCAAACTTCAAACAAAATCCTCTCTAGTAAGAAATTGCTTGTTTTGTAGCAGGTCGTGGAGTGCCCTTGTTGGATCCCCGGTCGAAAGGCCACCACATAAATCCACATTTTTTCATGCATGCATACACACCAGCTACACCAGTTAAGTAGAGGGACTTAGATTCCCATAGCGTTGGCAAGAAATCCACAAGTTTGTCCACCTGACAAATTTTCTCGCCAACA
Source organism: Taxus wallichiana var. yunnanensis (assembly GCA_018340775.1). Classification (NCBI taxonomy): domain Eukaryota; kingdom Viridiplantae; phylum Streptophyta; class Pinopsida; order Cupressales; family Taxaceae; genus Taxus; species Taxus wallichiana. The sequence goes on from CM031238.1 coordinate 752,639,471, forward strand.
CTAAGTCAAGGTTAAATAGAAACTTCACTACATACATCCCCATGTTTCCCTCCTTGTCAAAGAGGATTTGGAAAGCCTTATCTCTACCAACTTCCTTATTTCTATTAATTTTCTCTGCAGTGTATTTCCAACATCTTACCCATTGTCAAAGCCTCTAAAGCTCTAGATTTGCACCAACTTCCGAGAACTAAATCTCACTTGCCCTAAAGACAACTTTCCTCTTCCTAACATCAATCAACTTGTTGACCTCGCCACTGGACACAAAAATATTTCTCTTATGGGTCATTTTTCTAGTTATAATCGGATCCTCGCCGCACCTAAAGACCAAAGATAAGACTTTTTTCATCACTACTTGAGGGAAATTTTGTTACCGTGTCATGCCCTTTGGTTTAAAATACATAGAGGCCACCTATCAACGTTTCATGACTTAAATATTCCATGATCTTATCCACAAAACTGTAGAGGACTATGTTGATGACCTCTTGGGTAAATCCAAGCATCGTCAAGGTCATATTTCATCCCTTGAAATACTCTTCATGTGTCTTATTCAATTCTTCCTCCATCTTAACCCCACCAAGTGTGTTTTTGGATTTCTAACTGAGAAACTCCTTGGCTTCATCATTTCTATTAGGGGTATTGAGGTTGACCTTGCCAAAATAAAAGTCATCCTTGAGATGTCTCCTCCTAATATAAAGTAGCTTCATAGTCTTGAAGGATGACTCTAATCAGTCAAATCGCTTCATCTCACAACTCTCTCTCGACCATTGCTAACTATTGGATCTCAAATGTGCACCCATGCCCGAATCATAGACAATTTGGGATTTGAGTCAACATGGGACTATCTCCAAGTTGTGGGACTCAAACTGAGATAGACCTCCCGATAAGTTCAGCTTCCTCTACTCACTTCTAATGCTAAACTACTCCTAGGAATTGAAATGCAACTATCTAGCTCTACTCTAACTTTCCAAGGGACTAGGGTGAGAAGGAGATTCATAAAACATAAACATAAACTAGATAAGGTGATAACACCAAAAATAAGGGGATGAATACTTAAGAAAGAGAGAAAATGGAAGAAAATGATAATGAAGAGGGCCAAAATGAAATCCATAGATCAAAATCACTTTCGAGTTCCACTTTCATGATGCACAATAGACACAGATTCTGAAACAATGCATACAACACACCTATAAATGAATGAGAGGTAAGAGAGTGCAATAAAATAATAGCTAAGGTAGAAATGAGCCAAAAAACCAAGGATTTTATTTCCAAGAGATCATGCACGATCATCGCGATATAGAGGACAATGCAAAACATTTACAGAGACATAGCCTAAGGCATGTGACTCTTAGAACACTTGTGCAACATGAAATGATGCCCTCGTATTCCCAAAGTATCCAACATTAAAACAAGGCATCACTTTACAATATATAGAAAATTAGATGAAAGAGAAAAGAAGAAAAGAGGGGGAAATTCAAATTTCTCTTTTCACCACCAACCACATTCATTTAATTTTCTGATAAGATCTCGATTATTTCTTCAAATTATACCTCCCATGCCATTTTCCTTATCAAGAAGGAACGACACCCATATTGCATTTAATTTTGGTAGTTGGGCCGACTAGAATAGACCCTTTGTGTGTTGGAGATGTCACCCCTTTGCTTTACCCACCTACCACCTACCTGATTTAGAAAATCTGATCTTATTCCATGGAGGAGGACAATATTTCTTCAATAATATCAGATTTACAAAGATCTAATCATCATATTCTAAATTTATATCAATTTCAACTCCCCACGGAAAACTACTATTTTATTTGTTATGTGGATTTTATTTTTAGCTCTACACGCTTTTATCAACATCCGCAAACTTCTTTTCCTTCAATCTGTGGTTTTCTCAATTTTTTTACCCGTGGCTTTCGCTTGGTGTATTACGGTTTGCTAGACAATCTGCGGCCTCTTTCTATCCCTTCACGGCACAACCCAAACTTTGGCGGTCCTTTTCTCTTTTCCATGGCTTCATCAGAGCACACCCTTTACTCGTGGCATTCACTCCTTAGCCGTGGCATGCTTGAAACTTCTCTGCGGTCCTTATTCCAAGTCCATGGTGAACCAAGTTGCCCTATTTTTGAAAGGGGTGCAAAAATAGAAAACACCAACCTTTTCATCATCTTCTTCACAAAGACATCGACTTTAATTGGGATGAAAATTTCCAAAAGGCCTTTGATGATTACAAGTAGTATATTCTATCCCCACCTATGCTCACACATCCAAATGAGGAGGAACCTTTCTATTTATACATTTCTGCTACCAATCATGATTTAGGTTCCATGTTGGCACATCACGATGAATAGGGTAGGGAGAATGTTGTCTATTACATCAGTTGTACCCTTCATCATTATGAGAATCATTACACCAAGTTGAAAATATGTATTGTGCTCTCTTTTTCACCACATCCAAGCTTCTTCATTATCTCCTTAATCACAAAACCTATGTCGTCACTAAATTTCATCCTCTTAAAACCATGCATTCAAAACCTTATCATAACGACTACATCACTCGATGGCTCATGCTCATGACCGAGTTTGACCTAGATTTCATCTCTTAGAAATAAATCAAGGGCTAGGCTATCACTGATCAACTAGCCGAAGTCCTCTTCCTAAAAATCATCTTCCTCACGAGCAATTTCCCGATGAGTCTATCTTCACCATTGATCATGAATTTTCTCCCCTCCGATGACACTCTTCTTTGATGGATCTAAGTTTCGCAAGGGGGGAGGCATTGGTGTTATCATCATTCCTCCTTGGGATACTCCTATCCCCATCGCTTACAAGCTTAATTTTGAATGCACTAACAATATGGCTGAGTATGAAGCCCTCATCTTGGGTCTCGAACCACATTCATGCATAGTGTCAAAATCCTCAATACCTATGGTGACTCTCATCTTATCATCCAAGTCAAAGGAACCTATCAATGTAAAAATGAATTCCTTCAAAAAATAAGGACATCATTGATTTTCTCCTTTAGGCCTTTAATTTCTACACCATCTAGAACCGCCCCCTCGGTCATCTAATCATTTTCATAGACATGATTGAATCTCTCGTGCATCTCTCATCATTCAATCATGTTGACACCAATCATTCAAATCTCTGGTATTCTAAAATATTCGACTACCTATCTATACCCAAAGTTCCCTTCGACCTATCAAAAATGGTAAGATTGCTATTCTTCAACGCGTCAACCGCTATGTCATCCTTGGTGGCATCCTCTACAAATGTGGGTTTGATGGTATTCTACTACATTTCCTTAAATCTCATGAATCTACCTGTGTTATTCGAGAAGTCCATGATGGTATCTATGGTGGACACTTTAGAATTTTGGTTATTACCAAATGCATTCTCCGCATGGGCTATTATTGGCCCACCCTCAATCAAGACTGTTGTGAATGTGTCAAAAAGTGTGTCAAGTGCCAAAGAACATTCTAATCTTATTTTCATCCCTATTCAGGGCCTTACAGCTTTGGCTTAAGATCTTTGACCCTTCTCACAATGGGGTCTTGACCTCATTGTTCTCATCAATCCATGCTCTTTTTAGTGTCATCATTCTATTATCGACGTAACCAAGTACTTCACCAAATGGGTGGAATCCATTCCATTTGCGTCCACTACAACTAGAAAAATCATCAACTTTGTCTACATCAACATAGCATTTTCCACTTTGGCGTCCCTCATAAAATCATCACGAACAATGTAAATTACTTCAAAAATAAATATCGTAAGAATTTTTTTGACTCTTTTAATATTAAGCTTAGCTTCTCATCTCCTTACTATCCTCAAGCTAATGACCAAGCCAAAGCCACTAACAAGACTCTTCATAATATCCTTTCCAAAATTGTTGATAAGGCAGGTCAAAATTGGCACCTTCACATCCCCTTTTCTCTTTGGGCCTATTGAACTAGCATCCGCACCTCTACGGGTGCTAATCCTTTCTCTCTTTTCTATGGCTCTAAGGTAGTTATTCCTCTTGAAGTCCAAATCCCATCCTTATGGGTTTCCTCTGCAATTTTGTCTCTAACAAGGACTCATCGTCAAAAGTGTCTCGAACAACTTGAGTTGTTAGACAAATGTCACCCAAGTTCTCTTCAACATCATCATGTTTATCAAGAGTGCATTAAACGTTCCTACAAAAAAACATCTAAAAGAACATGACTTTAATATTGGTGACCTAGTCTTAAAAGAAAATCATAATGTCACTACTCTATAAAGGAGCCAACATGGAAATTTTTCTCCCAACTAGATTGGACCATACATTATCACACATAAGTATGGATCTGGAACCTATCATTTAGCATCTCTTGATGGTAAACCGAAAACGGAACCTCTCAACACCTTACACTTGCAACCCTTATACTATTAAAATACCTACCAACATGATCTCGCCGCATCCTAAGACCTTGCTCCCATCACTAGCATTTCCATCTCTCATTGTGATGATTTGGAATTATGTGGCCTATCGTAAATTTCTTATCTATGACCTTGAATATGGGCACCATGGCTCTTCCCATAGCATATTCCTTATGGAAAAGTTCCTCCTTCTAGGTAGGAACCCCACAATCATTACATCTGTCGCATTCTTATCTACCTACCAAAACCATGCTAAGGGTTCACATATGTTACTTGTACATCTTATCATCCCCCCCAAGTGGTTTACTTGGTTATCCCTAGCTTTATCCTAAAGTCAAAATTTTGGATGCTCATAACAAAAAGCTATCATATCCAAAAGAATACTCCTCCTCGAAGGATATTTGTTCATATAAAACAAATAATGTCAAAATTATAGATTGATCCCTCAAAGGAAATTTATCATGCATATCTTATCCTTGCCATCTAAAAAGTCAAAAGTCAATATTAAAAGAAAAAATCCTAATGTAGACCACTCCCTCAAAGGATGGCTATTTTCTTATATCATGGCAATAAAAGGCTTCTGCATTGATCAACCTTCTAAATCTCTAAAATCAAAAACAAAATATCAAAATCAAGCATCCCCAAAAGCTTCCTGCATCAATTATCTTTCCCATTTATGACAAACTTCTCGCATTGATCAGTTTACACCATATTGCTCAGAGTTGGGGAATAGACCTAGGACTACCACCTAAGGAGAACCTATTTTCCCCTGTACAAGCTCCATCTTAACCCCTTTTTCATGTCTACAGTGGGTCTATAAGCACACATTCCATCTTTCCCTTGAGATCTTAAGTTTGAATAACTATTGTTAGTTATGTTTTAACACTTGTCAATGGTCGCAAATGCAATCCTTTGCATTGTTCCCTTTCATGTTTTCATTTCAATCCTGTTCAAAAGCATCTTTTCTATGTATTCTCCTCCCTATGACGAAGTGCACTTTCTCACATTTCAATCACCCTATCAAGGTCGTATCCTATCCCATTACGCTCTCTTAACCATTGTCACTATATCTTCCCTCTCTACTCTAGCTACTCTCATCATCATTTTGTCTCTCGTCTAATTATATGTCTAACATTTATATCCAATCTATCAATCCATATTATATTACTAATTATCTAACATTGTAAACCATCATCATGCCTAACATCTAAAATAATCTACATCATGATAATATCTGGATCCATCATTCATATCGTCACATTTAACATCAACTTTGATATACTTCCCTCTGAATCTATCACATCTAATATAATCCACGTCATATCATCTCATATCTATCACTTCACAATCTAACATCAATATCTATTATGTCATCACATCAAATCATTTAAACCAATCATCACATCACATATCTAAGATCTAATCGAAATATCATATCAAAACCAAACATCACATCATCCAACATCTAAACTAACATGCATAATATATTATAATCCAATAATCACATAGATCATCAAACAACACATATAAACCACGAAAAATCATAAGTATATATATATATATATATATATATATATATATATATATATATATCCTCATAAAAATATGTTTGTAAATCCGTGATAGGCCTCTATGGGATCTATCTCAAAAATCTAGATACATCAAAATACAATGTTCACCCTCTAGGTGGTGAACTACAAATCGAGATGCTCGAGCTCGAGCCTTGCCCCCTAGGGAAGGTGCTTGCACATCTCTCTATCCATCATATCCTCTTTCATCTAGACCTAGATCTCACCTCGGCCGCACCATGCTAGTTGTGCTCCCGGATGGTGTTGCTTTGCACCGAGCTCCTGTTCTTCGCTCCCATGCTAGGTATGTTATGTATCGCGACACATCTGGTAGCCTCGATGTAACTATGCACTCATAGTAGCGCACCTCTACACCTAGTACCTTGTATTGCTCTAGTGATATAGTACTCGGAGGATCCCGTGAAGTTGTTGGTGCCTCGCTCCTTGATGTTGCAACTAGAGGTCCAAGATCTCCAAATCTTGACTGTAGGCCTCCTCTATCTACGATACATATCTCTATTATAGTCAGGTATCTCTCTCTCTGGCATAATCATATTTCCTCCTAACACTTTGTGTCCCTCTCATGGCTAGTATTATCTAACTCCGCCCGTAAGTGGGCTATCTCCACTACCTCTCCTTCAGGTGTTTCCTCCTCCTCTCCTACCGAAACCACCTCATCCTCATCCAATCCTAGCTCGCCCTCTCCTCTATTTCCCCGAGCTACCCATGCCTCTCATCCACTCCATAAATCCTACCCCTACTCCCACATCATCATCACTATCCCATAGATGTCCTACCTCCTCTAATGGATCAGCCATCACAGGACTAGGTATGTCTCTCTACTGCTCATCTCATTTATACATTAGAAGCCCCCACACTATTTTTACAATCCCAAACTACCTCATCACTCGTGGAAACCGCACTAGTTCCACCATCACTATCATCTACCCTTGCACCCATCTCGACCCTCATTTCAAATAGCTAGATATTCATGCCTAGCCATGTAGGGAACCCTTAGTATGGCCTTCATCTCACCTGCTCCACATCAAATCCCCCCAACCTCTCCACATACCAATCCTCTCATCTCTCTCTCCTCTCTCTCCTTTATCCCCGTGAGCCTAGTCGGACCTCCATCTCAAGAATCCAAAGATAAATCTATGTGGTCCCCAAATCACCCATGAAATCCTTGACATCCTCACCACAACCATGTGCTCATATGCCTAGCAAAGGTGAAGTAAAAACCCCACATCTAATCCAAATTTCCTCTCTCAGTAGCATACATCCATGACTCATGATATATTTGAGCCAATAACACTTTACCAAATGAGAAAACTATCATGTGCTCCACTACATCTATTAGCACCCCGAAAATGTCCATGAAAATCTAGCTCCACCATAATCTAGTAGTGCATATCATGATATCCCATCATGAAAAAACATATAAACTTGTTACTCAATGTCCTGGCTCATATCATGCCTCTATATGAAAGGTCCTAATTTAAATATAAAATATGTTAGGCATTGACTCCGAATAGTCGTGTCAATACACCCAATATCCTCTCCATTGTAATAGGCTTTATGGGCTCCCCCTGTATCGATTGCCTCAAAATCCGATACACATCCTCTAGTGTCACCGTCATCACCCCTTGTCCTAAACCAAAATGTACTATTCCTCACATCCCACCTATTAATCAATGAAATCATCAATCCTACATCCCTCGGTATCCTTTGATAATGGCGAGAATCTTCCCAGTCTTATCACCTACAAGTGATCTCACTCGCATCAGTCCATCCCCTCTAATCTGATCATACATCACTAGAACTCTGTCTCGAGATATAATGTAATCCTAGCCTCGTAAAATTAATCAAACGAGCAATCATTAGATCCAAATATACATAAATCATCATCTCTTCTATTTTCCCGGTCGATATCGACCCGGTTTAGGTCAACGCCACTCGACTTGGGTCACCGCCCTAGGCCTCGGTTGCCACCAACCGCCCTTGTTTTCCATCTCAAAACCTAAGGAAAATGTAAAAAAATAACAAAAAAACAACCAAATAACTTAAAACCAAAGCTAGGGCTTAGGTATTAACCATCCTCTGAGTCCTCTCCGGCACTTCCTCGCTACTCATTGCCCTCCATCTCACTCCAAATCTCAATTTATCTTTCCCTCGGAGCTCTTGATCGAAAAATTCACACACTACAAATGAACTTAGTCGGTCGTCCCAACCGCTTATATAGACCACCTACCTATGTCATGAATGGGCACTGGCACTACTGTCACCGTCGACCAAACCCCATTCGCCACTAACCCAAATAAGTCATCGTCGACTCGACCCTAAATGTTCATTTCTCATTCTCATTAACCTTATCCCTCTTCCAAATTATCTTTTCTTCCACTTTTATCCCTCTGACGATAGGGCATTCACATGATTGGGTAACATGGGATCACCTCTCAAGTTGTGGGACTTGGGCTCGAAGTGAACCTCCGGAGAAGGTCGGCTTCCTCTTCCTAAACTAAACACAACACTACTTCTAATGCAATAAAACAACTAACTAGACCTATGCTAACATTTTCATGGGGTTAGGGAGAGAGATTTTCAAGAAATAAAACCTATACTAGAAGTGGTGATGCACCAAGAAAGGGTGTTGCTAAACAAGTTTTCAGTTTTCCAATGAAGAAGATAAAAATGAGAAGGATGAACAAGCACCACAACTCAACCACATACAAAGCTTCACTCTCGATAAGCACAAAATTCCCAAAACCTACAATGGAAACTTGAAATTGCACAAGTATACCTACATACATGAGAAAGGCACAAAGAAGTAGCTAGAATGATGAAAGGACCAATAATTAGTCACAGAACACAATTTTATTACTTCAATCACATGCACAATGCATCATTACATGAGGAAGAGGAAATAGTTTTCCATTACAATGTTGGAAAAGAGGCTTGAAAGTCCCCACAATCCACAATAGACTAACTTGTGAAAAGAGAGAGGAATCTTGAAAAATGTCCAACCCTTTGGAATGAATTCCTCCTTTACATTTATAGAAAATCCAACTGAGAGAAGAGAGAGAAATCCTAAATTTAAAGGCTCAATAAATATCACATGATGGCCTACATATTTAATTACATTATTAATTGCACTTAAAAAGGTCATTCCATCATGCCTAATAAATTCAAAATTGAACTTATCCTCCATTAATTAAAAAAAATAATTTTAAAAATTTTTAAAATTGGCCCATTGATGGGACCCATAGTTTAAAAATTGCATTTTGGTTTTTTGGGTTTTAATTTGATGTGATAGTTTGAAAAAAACTTGTCGGCCCATTTCTCGTTGAGCTAGGCTAGAAGCTACTCCTTTGCCTTCAGTAAGCACTCAACTCTACCAATCCCTTTTGCATTTGAATGTTCGGCTCCTTCACATCACATGGTGGGCTCTTTGTTTTCACCATATGGTGAGTTCAACATCTTGACCATCAAGGCTTGGAATCCTTATGACTTGTTATGTTTTCCTTACTTATCGGTTTTCCACTTCTCGAGTTCTTTGTTGGCCCAACGTCCCCTTACTTTATTCCTTCACTGCACCCGCACACTTATTCTATTCTTCCCCATTGCAAAATTTTTGACATTGTCCTAGATGATAATATCTAGCCACGTATGTGCTTTGGTTGCTTGAGCTTAACATGGCTCAATTCACAAATTCTTACATCACCCATGTTTTACTTATTTACTTGTGGTGGACCCGTTGATGACTCGAAGATCAACCCTTTTCTTTATGTAGTTTGTATCAATTGAACAAGTGACTCGGCATCAACCCAAAGGTTGGCCTTTTCTTTATTGGCACATCAACCACCACTTATTATTATACCTATCCCCATAACTCCTCGGATCGGTCAACTTTGAATAGTCCTATCCCCATTTTTCCATGTGACTGATTTTCCTCCAAGGCCCAAAAAAATCCGCATTCAACCCAATGGTTAGCCAACTCAAACCCAATCTTTGACATTCTCACATTCACATGAGCTCATTGTTTGACTCGGAAACTAAACCCATGTCTTCCCGAGTTGGCTCTTCAATCGTCTTCGAGTCAAACGAAACTTTGTCATGCCAAGCTCGGCATGACTTTCACACCAAGAAATCTCGCTATTCTGCATGTGAAAGATTTTCAGATTTTTATGCCATTACACCCATCTATCAACTCTGGTGAGTTGGTCTCCCATCTCGTGTAGTTCCACGATGGGTTCAAATCTCCTTAGGTTGATGTTTTGAGTGTGGGATTTAGGCCATTTTTTTCCCACTTGACCAAATCTGAACCAAAATTCCTCTTCACTGTGATCTCCCAAATGCTTTACTGACTCATCTACCTTATATGCGGGCTCGTTAATCCTCCATCATTTTTTCCATGCATAAATGTCCACTTAGCCTTTCTCTTCCATACCAAGGCCTTACATCGTCTTATTTCTGTAACTTCTCTCATATGCACCAAACTCACGAGCTATTATCCCCACCCGAGTTATTCATGAGCTCACTATATTAAGACTCCATGGTTCGTAGAGTTCCTCTAGCATGAGCATTCGAGCCCATCATAACCTTAGCTCGATTTCTTACCTACGAGTCACATTTTCCCAAGTGCCAATAGTTACTTTATGACCAATGTCGATTCATTCATGGCATTCATGACTTGAGTCCTCAATCTAGCTCATCTATACCACAAATACCGACTTAACTCATCTATGTAATGTTGTGTTGAGCTTCTTTGGAGCTCGATCCATACGAGCTATTCGAAGCTCGATCCTCTTATGAGCCTCTCAACATCCCGTCAAACACTACCTTAGAGCCTGCAATGCTTGAACTATAGGTCGAGTTATTCACCACTCAAGCTCCACTCTTCGTAACTTCACCGATGAACTCGAGCTCCACGAAAGTGACTTACCATCAGTCTCTTTTCCACCTCGAGCTTCGTCACTTGACCTACTACGATCCATCATCAATGCCTACCCTTTTCGAACCCAACTTGGATCTTCTAAGTTCACTCTCCACCAGAATCCAATCTCCTCGCAATCTCCATGAGCCATCTTTTGACCTCTTGAGCTCGATGCATCGAGCATCCAATGAACATTCTCACGAGCCATGCATTTCCCATTTTTTTTAACAAAAACTCATGCTCAATTATCCTTTCCTTCTGATGTATTGAGTTGCTTTTACGTTGACATGGTTTTCATGAGTTGTCGAGTCCTTCCTTCAACTAAATCTCAAGCCCAATCTTACACCTACATTCATTATAAGCTTGATTATCTATCCTGGATCGATCTCCTATTTTCTACACTATGACTTGGTTCACCATACAAACTGTTTGAGTGGTATGGTATTTTGTGAGCATTCATAGTTTATACTTAACTAGACCAATTAAATTATATTTCGTGTTAACAAACACTTTGAGCTAGAAAATTGCTCAGAGCTTAAGCTCAAATTCCTTTTAATTGAATAACTCAAGCTTTCCTATGGTAAGGCTCCCGATTACTTCCCATCTCAATGCATAGCTCATGCCAAGCGACTCACTAAGCTGCTTTCGCTACTTGAGCTACCTTTAACTTAATGCCATTTACACCCCCAACCTTAATTTAATTGATTTTTTATTTTTATAGGTTCTTTCTTTCTTTGTGACAAGAGGTAAGGGGAAGTAAAATAAGACTCCTAAAACAATTTATCAATTTTAATCATCTTTTCCTATGTTGACTAGAAGAGGGCTGCACGAAGAAAAATTTCCTCATCTCGCAAAAACCTTAAGCTTTCAAGACCCTAGAAAGAAGAAAATAATTCAAAATTGTCTAGGACATTCTTGGAACATTGTAATTATTCTTCAAAAGCACAAAATTTTACATGTAGAATGCACCAAATTTCTCCTATAAATCCTTTCCGGTCCTAGGGTCCTATGTACCCACGTTGTCCAATTTTACCCCAAGGGTAAAATTAGATAACATTTTGGCGACCTCTCGGGGATGATTACTTGCTAAGCATGATTCTAGTAGCCTTAAGTCATCCATTAGGCATGGAGTCAATCTTGGGATCCCAAAATTGATTTGTGGATCCTGAAATCCCTCTGAGCACTGATGATCCTAGACCTTCTGTAATGCTAAGTAGGGAGAGTACTATGAATCGACGATCAATTTTGACATTACAATAGCACTACTGGAATTTTGAATGAAAACACTTGTTGAAATTCTGAACATCATGAAACTCTATTAAAACTTGAACCTTTCTTTCCCTCGAAAAATAGTTTTGACACATTGTGTGCAAGAAAACGAAAAAACACACACACACAACAACAAGGAAAATAAAAACAATGACACACACACAAAAAAATGTGTAAAGCACTTGGAGGAAAACACCTAACTAAACTATACATGGGTGAAAACTCTCAAAATAAGCTTTGAGATGTATCCCATTCACATGAATGGGCAGTTCTTCTCCATTGAGCCTAGATAGATGAAATGAATTCACCTCCTTGCAACTAACTTGTGATAATGTATGGCCCACTCTAAAGAGCATCAAACTTGGTGTGCATGTATGGTTTGGCTCTATCTAGCATCCCATTTGAGAACTAAATCTCCCTCTTGAAAATGCATGTTGGATGCCTTCTTGTCAAATATTTCTTAACTTGAGCTTGATGTTGCTCCAAAGTTTTCATAGCCTTGTTTTGCACTTCTTCTAACTCCATGAGCTCAAAGAAACCTAATTGTCATAGGATCACTCTCCATAACCTCAAGCTAATGAGCTAACTCCAAAGAAGGTAATTCCAAGGATAGCGGAAGTTTTTGCTTCTCTTCCATATACCACATGAAAGGAGAATTACCGATGGCCCTTTTAGGTGTGATCGATCTACCCATAAAGTAGTCTTAAGCTATGTGTGCCAAGTCCTCCTATTGGTTTCCATTGTGTGTTTGATAATTTTTATGAGGTTCTTGTTGCTAGACTCAGCCAACCCATTTCCTTGTGGATAGTAATTGGATGAATTCTTGAGGTAAACTCCATTCTTAACAACCCATTCACTCAACTTTAGACCAAGAAAATCCATTGCATTGTCTAAAATGATTATAAATGGAACACCAAACCTTGTCATTATGCCTTCAGGAAATCAAGAATAGCTTTTTGTTGCCCTCCTTCAATGCTACCACCTCTTTCCATCAAGTGAAATAATATGTTGCAGTAAGAACCCATTTATGTCCATCACTTTGGATGGAGGATTAATCATTCTAATGAAATCCAACCCCCATTGAACAAAGGGTTGATCAACTTAAACTGGATGGAGGGTAAGAGTTATCAAACTTCTACTTTCTAGTGAAAAAGGCACATTCCTTGCACTTCTTTACCCAGAGATGGGCATCTTTGAATAAATCCGGCCAATAGTAGCCAACCCTCATGATTTTTATGTAGCAGTTGTTCATGCAGAATAATGTCCTCCAGATAGACCATTGTGGAATTCTTCTAGTATCTTTCTCACTTGTTCTGGACCTATGCACTGAAGAAGAACACCATTCAAATCCCTTCGAAAGATAACATTATCTACCAAAACATAAGGAATAGACTGAAGGTGAAAAGGTCCATCTTTGAGTCTTATCCATGTCAACTGGGTATGTTCCTAAGAGAAGGAATGTTTCATCTTTGATAACCAATCAACCTGATCATCTCTTTCATCACTATTTAGAAGCATCACATCCTCATCACCTTTTGATTCCAAATCTGCAGCAAGTTGTTGACACAAACCTTTACCTCTAACCAACTTAGTAACTTTGATGTGTACACGTCATACTCCATCACTTTGTAATCCATCCAACACATTTCTCATTCATGTCTTTTTTCAGAAAAAATCTTTAACACCTGGATGAGACACCATCAAGTGAATTTTGTTGTTGGAAAACATGTGCTGAATTTTTCAAAGCTCAAATGGTAGCAAAACTTGCTTTTCAACAAATGAATATTTGAGATCATAGTATTTTAGGGATTGGCTGAAGAAAGTAATTGGTTGTTCCATCATATCATCATTCTATTGAGTGAGGATCCCGAAATTCTCTCCTAACCTACAAAATCATAAAGAAATAAATCCTTATCAAACCTTGGATTCACCAACATAGGTGCTTGAGAAATGATCATTTTTATGGCCTCAAAGCTCTCCTTCCCTTCCTTTATCCATGAGAATGACATATTTTTCTTCAACATGGTTGTCAATGGTTTAGCCAAGGTCGCAAACTAAGGGATGAATCTCCGCATGAAATTTATGGTTCCCAAGAAACTCAAGTCCTTTCTTGTGACTTGGAAGAGATGAGGACATAATCGAACAATCTTGCCTGGATCAATTGAAATTCCTTCCACTGAAAAATATGCCCTAGAAACTTCCCTTCATGCACTACAAAAATACATTTCTTAAGATTGAGTGAAACCCTAAATTCCCTGCATCTCCTTAAAACTTTTCTCAGATGTGCAATATCATCTTCTGTATGCGTAGAGTACATGATTATATCATCAAGATACACCAAGATGGTGTCATTGATTAATCCCTTAAATGTGATATCCATAGCTTGTTGGAAAGTAGCTCTGGCATTGGATAATCTGAATGGCATTTTGTTGTAGGCATACATGTCCCACTTGATAGTGAAAGCCATTTTGAATTGATTAGATTCTTTGACCAAAATTTAATTATAACCCGAATATCCATCGAGCAAAGAGAACCTTTGAGCTCCTTCCATCGTTTAAAGTATTTGCTCCATAGATGGAAGAGGATAATGGTCCTTTAATGAAGCATGGTTCAAATCCTCAAGTCCACATATAGCTGGATTTCTCCATTCTTCTTTCTTACAGGAACTAGATTGGCTACCCAAGAGGAATGCTTCATCGGAAAAATGATGCAAGCCTCAATGAGTTTGGTTAGCTCCTTTCTCATCGATGGACTCAAATAACATCCCCATTTTAAGATTTGATAACGTTCTCTGTTATGAATTATAAAATTCAAACACACGTTCATGTTTTAATAATTGTTCTCTACCCAAACAACACAGCTTTGGATCACACAATTTCTTTTTAAAACTAATGTTCCTGTTCGCATATTTACAATATGGAACACACATTCAATGCCATTCAATCCTATAACATATTCTATATGTCTTTCTTGTAAAATGACTCGAGGAACTCGCCGATCTTCCATTTTCATGGCTCGAGTTTCATCGATCCTTCATTTCATGACTCGGCAACAACCGATCCTTCATGTTTGTTTATGCATAGTATATTATATATACCAGCTTCTCTTAACCATTTCCGTTATCGAAGTGATCCATTTAAGAAGCCTATCTCAATATCTGTTACTGATATTCATCTGACATCCTGCATCTTAAATTAAGTGATAAGGACAACGCAACCAAAGACTTCATGCGATACTTTGGCCAAAGATTTTCACATGCTTTGCATGATCATATTCCTGGATGTGATACACATCAATGGAATACGTCCTTCACTTCACTTCACCTGTTATCTAGAATGGTCTTTCCTGGTTCCTACCAGTCCTCTCGATTTAAGGTCAGATTTAAACTTCCAATTTCCAACTAGCAATATGAACGAATATAAGAAGGCACTCCTGGTAACTAAAGATACGCAGACATACGGTGTCGTTCCCCACGACTCCGTGTGTCTAGTTATCTTTAGTATCCCGAGTCACTCCGTATACCTGATCATACTCCTATCCCCTGCCAAGAACTTCACATTCAGCCTATGTATTCTTGATGTTTTAATTCGGGAGGGCATTGTAATATGTCAGCTATAACATTGTGTCGTCATGAAGACCCCGTCTTCATGAAGACACCTTGCTATAGCTGGCGTATGTCAATGTCCTACGGAATCCTCCCATCGAGAGTACACATCCTGCTCAAGTGATTTGGATATGATCTAATAATTAAAATCAACTTTCAGCAACCATGCTGATCCCTTTATCCTCGTTCCTGTTACAGTTGTATATAGCTAAGAGAGACTAAATCCGTCTTCTAGCTTGCTATGCATCTTCCTCGTACCGAAGGGTTACATTTTCTCTACTTGGTTCTCTTCTTAATCATTGATTAGGCATCCCGCTATCGACGGACGTGATAAGTTTAACCTATTAAACTTTAACCAAGATTTTCCCAACTGTAACTAAATTCAGAATTCTAGCTTATTAGACGTCATTTAACGAAGTCTAATTTCTGATAAATGTATTCATTTATTCTCCTTAACATTACATAGTTAAGGTCCATTAGTTATGGATATACTTATCCCATATCCTTTATTCTGAATTTAACATACGAGGTCATTAATGGAGTTCGAAAGCGAAGTTCGATTACTCCGAAGTTAATTGATATTCCTTAGCTACCAAGCTAATCCTGAATACCTATCAGTTATGGATTCATATTCTTCCTAATCCTTTTTAATGTCAATTAAGAATTCATCTTTACCCAAGTATGAACTAATTGCACATTTCAACTTAAAAGTTGCATTAAGGTAAGAATAGATATCTATTTCTTTTTAACGTCCATCCAAGGACAATTAGATAAATCCAAATCAGGAATAACATTATATTTCCAATTTAGTCAACAATATCAAAATGATATAGTCATTAAAATATCACACTTGTATTTGTATTCATCAATTCATGTCATAATCCATACATTTGCCAATCCAACTGAATGGACATTGTTTACATAAAACATCATTACAACTCATAGATAGAAGAATATACTTTCTTCTTTTTACAACTCCTCAAAGAGGAATAAAAGTAAACAAATACAATTCATCTTCAACCAATCAAGAAGCATCAGAAAACAGCCATGTCTTCATTCTAATCAAATTCCATCTGCAAAATTATTTGCACGGGTCAGTTCAATGAACTGAGCATATTAAGCACTTATCATTAAAATGAGGTGCTTCAACTAACTGTCTCAATAAAAGAACCCTGCTTTTATGATACGACAGTAAGACATCAATCAAGAAATAGGCACCAAAGAATGATCAGCATAACAACTGAACCATCAAAATACCATCACAATCACCAAAAGAACCATTTGTCCCATTTTCCACATAACCGCTGCAAGTTTCAAATTACAATATTTGTAAAGTTAGGAATACAAGTAGCATCTAATATAACATATTTCATTATCCTTTCTATACCTTTCATTAATAATAAATGCAAAGGTTAAAACTAACTGAAACGTAAACCCATTACTTTCCTCATGACTGTCCCAAAATTGAATCCAAACGAGACACAATCAAGATAACAGTTCAGAGTGAAACTTACAAAATCCATTCAGAATTCACTTTCCGGCAGCAAGAGTAATTTCATTCATAATCAGCTTTAAATGAAAACAAGGAAGAATTTATCGTCCTTATCCATACTTCATTTAAATCAGGCTCATATGAATACCCAAAACAGGTTAGTACAACATCGTATTTATCATAGATCAAATAGTATAAGGATGCATACTATGTATTTACTGTACTAGAAGAGCCCATACTTTCTTCACTGTATTTTAAACCAGATAAACAGTTATACAATCATGCAATCAATTAATCACATGATTTTCTATTTCCATGAACGCATACAGTTCAAGATGAAATTTATTCATGGCTGTTACCTACAGCAAGACCAATCATAATGCTATTTCCATAATTCAAACAGCCCAAAGAGAAGAATTCGTTCCTTTAACTATTCAAATAAGAAACAATCATTTTCTTCAACTCAATAAGAATTACTCATGCCGATTTCATTTTTCCTTGAATGACAGTGCAAAGATCAGAAGACCACACGAATACATTCAAAATTTCCGTTTGTACAGAAAAATAACAGCACTCAGAAACCATCTAAATGTCACTGTAATCTTTGTCAAACTGAACTTATAACGTTCATCAAAACCAATTTACTGTTTCTTTCGAATCGAAAACAACATAAAGAAGAATTCATGTCCCTAAAATTTCATTAAGAAACGATCATTTTGCTCAGAATGAACTAAAAACACCCAAGTCGTGTTTATTCAAGCATGACAGCTCAACTTATAAAGATAACAGAACAATCGCTCATATTGAAAAGCAACTCACCTAACCTGTGCAGTTCCAATCCAATATACCGCAAACAATGAATATCCAAAATACCGCAAACAATGAAATAACCAATTCGAGTTCTATCTCGATCAACAATTAGTTCCAAAAACAACATTCTCCTTTTTCTTAATGAGATACAGAACTCAAAATATATATATATATATCATATATCAATACCTCTGTCAAGGCAAACCCGCATAGGGTATTAAATATATAAGCTTGGTGCAGTCAAGACAAACTCAAGCAATAACCCAAATTTCTATATTTTTCCATTTACTTGTACAGAAAACAAGCCGAGATAGTAATCGTGACAACAGTCCGAACAGGAAGGCCGAACAACATCCATAAAACACAACGAAAATCATCCTGTCCTCACAGCAACGAGGGAATGTAATCATATGCAAGTTCAGAAGAAAAACAGTTAACCTTTCCTACTTCCACGAATACCCAAAACGTTATTCGTTCATTTCTTATGCAAGAAAAAGGGACAACAATAAAATATTACCATTTCTTCCTTTAAATCGAGTTCATAAGCTCAATAAAACCCATATGCTATTTCTAACAAAATCCAAAACAGCAGAAGGAAAAAGGATCTTATTTCCTTTTAAAGATTTCAGTATAGAAACAACATCAACAACTCGTACATCCTGTACAGTTTTCATCACTGAAATTCATATAGCAAAAGAACAATTGCACAACAGTGAAAACAACCCACACAGTCTGCCAGTTCTTTATATAACACTTAAGCAGAGAAAAACCCATCTCAAATTCCCAAATACCATCAACAACCAATACAACAAGTTCATATTCCAACTCGATTCATGCAAAGACAAATCAAAGCATAACAACCAGAAACGAATTTACCTATCATTTCCAAAAATGACAGCAAAAATCGACTAAATCCAAATCGTATCAACATGACAACAATCACATAAACCCAAAACCCAAGAGCAGGGTTGTTTTAATGAGACGTTTAAACAAAGCAAGTATTTTTAAAGAGAAGGGCTTAACATGCCTGTGATTTCTTTTCCAAAACTCGAAGAAAACTGCGTTTGCCGAAGATATTTCCTTCCTCGGTGACAGCACGAGCTTTCCAACAATTCCTTTCCTCTTCAGGCTCAGCAACAACCTCTAAATTTCCCAAGAACAGTGATAAATCCAAAGAAACTGGTTCGACTGAACCAAACAAAAAAACCAAATGCAGAGCAACTTCACCAAATCCAAATCGACACAATGAACAATCAAATTTCCCTCATACACTTTCCAAGGCGAGCTGGTCACGAGGACCAAGAACATTTAATGCATTAAAGGCTCTGCCTTTTTCCAAATTTCCACGCCACTGCCAACTTGAGTTGGCGATCTCTAAATTTCAAATTTCACATGCAAAACCAAATTTGGTTCCATCTCCAACTAGATACCTCCGCCACTTACCTGCCCCGCCAAACTGGCGCTGTCCACGTATGGACTCCCATTTAATGCCATTGAATACCCCTTCATCCTTATCCTCTCCCTCCAAGGGTCTGACGCGTCCCCTTTAGGTTAGGATTAGTTTAGGATGTTTATTAGTATTCAACCTAGGTCATAGTTTAGTTTTAGGTTATTAGGACTTAGGTTTATTTCCCTTTTTTTTTGTAATTTAAAAATCCACTTAGGATAGTAGTTTAGGATGCATGTTAGAACTTAGGATTAGCTTAGGATTTAATTCCTTCTAACCACTAACATTAATCAACCTCTAATCCAATCTCTCAACTGACACTCATATCAATGCTGTGCAGGACGTTCCGTCCTTTGTTTCACATGCCAAGGCCACCCGTGTCCAGACATTTCCTGCCCCACGAGGTCTCAAGTTCGACAGTACAGGGTTCAAGAATCGAACCTTTGTCGTTGGCATTTACGTGCCAGCTACTCATACCTGCAATCAGGCGCTGCACATTTATATCATCCTCAGGTTCGGTTAAAAAGTAAATCGACACAGAAATCACAAGAAGACCACAACATACTTTGGATCAATGAAATTGATTCAAGGTGTGTTTCATTAATCAAAGCAAAGAGAGTTTAGCAAGTATACGACAATTTGTCATCACATCAAAGCAAACACACAAGCACAATAATTGTCTATGCAATAAATTACAAAGATGCAAGAATCCAAGTTAGCAACACATTCCTTTAAGATCGAATTTATCTTAACATGTTTGCCTTCATTTCAAAGCAAATATAATAGTATGAAAATATTCACCAAGATAACTTACAAAATAGGGACTTCTTCCATAAGAGTGGTTGGTTCATGATCAAAAATTTCTTCCTCTCGATCATGAATGGTATAATTCCCATTTATAGGAATAGTGGTATAAGGCTCCACATGATTATGAAAAATTGGTTCCACCCTTATAGTCACTTTAGTTCCATATTGAGTCCTAAGGATCATATGTGACCAATCAGCTGATAGGTAACCCTCCATTTTGGCAGTAAAATCTCGTGATAGGAAAATGGCGAGAGAGGAGGAAGATTGATGACTGATATGTCCTGTGTGAACAAAAAACTGGGACATGCATGGATAATAAGTTGGAGTCCTTTGATGATTCCAACGGTCTGAAATTTTGTACCATCCAACTGAAAAATCCTCTAGAGACTAGTGTATATTGGATTCCTAACATGTCTGAGCTACTTGCACTAGAATCGATCATGTAATTATGTACAAAATGATCACCAATGATCAAGGAAATATAGAATGGTGGCGGTTTGTTCATCTTAGGAATACTTTTCCCTTCCGGTTCACACAAACTTGTAGCAGTTGTTGCCCCACGACCCGATGATCCGTTGGTTGTACCAAAACTTTTCAGAGCCTCTTGCAATAGGTTTCTTTGAGAAGGAATTGAGATTGTGTCCCACATGGTAACACTCAGGTTGGTCTTCTTCATCTATTATACAATATTGAAAGGGATTGCTCCTACTTTTCTGAAATTTCTTTGGGCATTAGAATCCTCTTTTAGAAAATGATTTTTGGGTACTATGATACCTAAAGAACCTTCTTTCCTTGTAGCTTGACTAGCATGCATTTCTGTCGACTTCTTCCCCTTGTCTTTGTTGGAAACCACCACTTATGGTTAAGGTTGTGAATTGGATTCTTGATCATCTTTCAAGTTTGGGATTCCATTGCCCTCTTTTTCGGAGCAAGTATTTGTTTCTACTAATGAAGAATTTGTGTTCAAACACCAAAATCTTTCGCTTGCTAGTTTAATAAAGTGGTTTCCTCGGGTGCACATGCGGTTGATTTGTTGCTTCTGCGTAGATGAACTTTTGTTGGCTCTGGCGAGCAAATACACATTGAACCATAAGGGCCTAACTAAGAACTCCATTGGGAAAATATTTTAATTATGGGGTTTTGAACAAGGATAACACATGAAATTTTAATTATGGGTGCAATCACACGACTAACAAGGATTACTTGAAATTTCAGCAAACAAAGGCATGGGAGGTCTAGGTGTAATCTTTCCTACTTGGATCAAATAATTCTCGACTCTTATTGAACTTCGTAGGTATCAAGCAAGGTTGTAGTCCCTCCCATGGACTGAATTATAAACTGTTACATCACTATTCAAGGCTCGTAAATAATACAAGAATACATTATTAGGAGAAATTTTTATGAGTGATGGAATTCTATTCCAAGTTTTGTGGAATCAGAAGTTGAAATCACTGATGTATTCCTGAGAAGATATCTTTATGGTAGTGAGTTGTTCCATAAGTGATAGGTGGTCACTCTTGTCTTTGAATTGTTTGCAAAGCTTCTCTCCCAACACATCCTAAGTGGTTATAGTACCATCTTCTAACCCACGAAACCACTGAAGTGCTTTTCCCTTGAAGGAAGTGGCAAGGATTTTGACCGCAACATTGTCTTCTATAATATTATGTACTACGAAAATGTTGGCTACATCAATAATATGTTCCACCGAAGTAATATGAGTTTCCCCTGTGTAAAAGGGAAAATTTTGAGTTCCACACCAGGTATAGGATCACATTGAGCCAATTGAAGAGGATTGCTTGCATTAAAAGGAGGAAAAACTTGGTTCCTTGTAGGGGCTGCCATACCAATGAGAGGTTGATTATTCCTGGGTTGAGGAAACCTTCCGTAAGGAGGAGTTGAATGACCCCTACGAGGTGATGTTGCAACTGGTGATGTTGAAATGCCTCTTCTCCTTCTCCTTGGAGGAGACAAGGATAACTCGATATGTTGATAATTTCCTTCTCGTCTCGCTCGCAGAATCTCTCTTCTGCGAATTATTCGCATATGTTAACACATTGAGATACAAAACCTAGAGATATGGAGTCGTCAGGTACTTTGATTCATGCAAGTATAAAGAGAAGTACCAACTCTTGTCCCAACGAGCGTGCAAAAATTGTTATCACCAAATCACTACACCATCCAAATGGCTGAGTGATGGATAGGGCATTCGGTGTGATTGGGTAACATGGATCACCTCTCAAGTTGTGGAACTTGGGCTCAAGTTGAATCTCTAGAGAACGTCAACTTCCTCTTCCTAAACTAAAAAAACACTACTTCTAATGCAATAAAACAACTAACTAGACCTATGCTAACATTTTCATGGGGTTAAGGGAGAGAGATTTGCAAGAAATAAAAGCTATACTAGAAGTGGTGATGCACCAAGAAAGGGTGTTGTTAGACAAGTTTTCGGTTTTCCAGTGAAGAAAGATGAAAATGAAAAGGATGAACAAGCATCACAACTCAACCACATACAAAGTTTCACTCTCAAATAAGCACAAAAAATCCCAAAACTTGCAAAGTGGAAACTTGAAGTTGCACAAAGATACCTGCATGTATGAGAAAGGCACAAAGAAGTAGCTAAAATGATGAAAGGATCAATAATTAGTCATAGTCCATAATTTTATTACTTCAATTACATACACAATGCATCATTACATGAGGAAGAGGAAAAATTTCCATTACAATGTTGGAAAAGAGGCTTGAAAGTCCCCACAATCCATAATAGACTAGCTTACAGAAGAGAGAGGAATACTGAAAAATTTCCAACCCTTTGGAATGAATTCCTCTACATTTATAGAAAATCCAACTAAAGAGAAAGAGGGAGAAAGCCTAAAATCTGGGCCCAATAATAACACATGATGGCCTACATATTTAATTACATTATTAATTACACTTGAAAAGGTCATTCCATCATGCGTAATAAATTTGAAAATTGAATTTATCCTCCATTAATTAAAAATACATGTAAAAATCCCTCGGAGGTCTAAATTGCCCCATTGGAGGGACCCATAGTTTAAAAATTGCATTGGGGTGGCCTTGATGTGATAGTTTAAAAAAATGGCTTATCATCCACCTCGCCGAAATCAGGTGAAGCTACTTCTCCTTTTCCTTACCGAGCGAGCACTCAACTCCGTCAACCCCTTTCACATTTGAATGTCAAATCCTTTACATCACATGGTGGGCTCTTTATTTGCACCGTATGGCGAGATCAACATCTTAACCACCAAGACTTGGACTCCTTACAACTTTTCATGTTTTCCTTACTTATCGGTTCCATCAAGTTTTTCGTTGGCCCAACGTCCCCATTTAATTCGGTCACCCGCACACTTGTTCTATTCTTCCCCGTTGCAAAAGTTTGGCATTGTCTTGATGATAATATCTCGCCATGTATGTTCTTTGGTTGGCCGAGCTAACATGGCTCGCTTCACAAATTCCTCTGCATGTCTTTATACCTGACCACCCGTCGAGTGACTCGGCATCAACCCTTTTGATATGCAGTTTGTATTGAATTGAACAAGTCCTTCCACGTTTGTTTAGCTCCGTGTTTTATGCTATGTGACACTTCTAACCTTTATGAATGTATTAGGAGGCTCCACGTGTTACCCTGGATGCCTGAGCTACTCGTATTGATCTCTGCCAGCTCGGCTAGCAATACTGGCTCGCTGCCAAACTAGTCGGCCTTTTCTTTATTATACATATCCCCATAACTCAACTTGGACTCGACCAGCTCTGAATGCTCCTGTCGTCCCCACAATTCGCCATGTGACTTGGCTCCGGAACCCCCTAACAAAATCCGCATTCAACTAAATGGTCGGCCAACTCGAACCCGATCCTTGACATTCTCGCATTCACACGAGCTCATTGTTTGACTCAGAAACCAAACCCATGTCTTCCCCGAGTTGGCTCTTCCATTCTCGGAGCCCAACTGACACTTTTCCATGCTAAGCTCGGCATGGATTTCACACTAGGAAATCTCGCTAGTCTGCGGCGGTGGATTTTTCATATTTTCGATACCATTACGCCCACCTATCAACTCGGGGAGTTAGTCTCCCATCACCGCAGTTCCACGACGGGTTCAAACCTCCTCAGGTCGATGTTTTGAGCATGGGATTTAGGCCGTTTTTTTCCCACTTGATCGGATACTGAACCGAAATTCCCCACAATCTCCCAATGTTTCACAACTCGGTCAACCTTATCTGTGCGCTCATTGATCCTCTGTCTTTTGCCATGTATGAATGTAGACTCGGCCTTTCTCTCATATGCACCAAGCCCAAGTTATTATCTAGACCCGAATTATTCATGAACTCAATGTATTGAGACTCCATGCTTCGCAGAGTTCCGCTAGCTTGAGAATTCGAGCCCATCATAACCTTAGCTCAATTTCTTACCTACAATCCACCTTTTCCCAATTGCCAACAGTTATGCCACGACAAATGCCAAGTCATTCATGGCATCCGTGACTTGAGTCCTCAATCTAGCTCACTTTATACACAAATACCGACTTAGCTCATCTTTATAATATTGTGTCGAGCTTCTTTGGAGCTCGAGCCATATGAGCTATTCAGAAGCTTGATCTTCTTATGAGTCTCTCGGTATCCATTCAAACACTACCTTAGAGCCTGCGATGTCAAACCATAGGTCGAGCTATTCACCGCTTGAGTTCTACTCTTCGTAATTTCACTGACTTGCCATGGAAAGTGACTTGCCATGGAAAGTGACTTGCCATTGTCTCTTTTCCACTCTAAGTTCCATCACTTCTGAGCTACCCGATCCATCTCAACCTAAGAGCTCGAGTTTTTGAGTTTGATCATGAGCTATTATGTTTTGAGAAATCCTCCAAGCTCCATTCTCCGAGAAACTCGTCAATGCCTACCCTTTTCGAACCCAACATGGATCATCTAAGTTCACCCTCCACTAGCTCGACCAATCTCTACAATCTCCACGAGCCATCTTCCGACCTCTTCGAGATCGATGCATCGAGCATCCAACAAACATTTTGAGCCACGTATTTCAAACTTCTTTAATGACAAACTCATCCTCAGTTATCCTTTCTATGCATTGAGTTGCTTTCAAGTTGACATGGTTTGCGCGAGTTGCCGAGTCCTTCCTTCAACTAGACAAGCCCAATCTTACATCTGAATTTGTGACTTCAAGCTTGAGTATCGGAGATCGAGATCTTATTTTTGCAGTATGACTTGGTTCCAGCTCGGGTCTGTCGAGTCGGTATGGTATTTTGTGAACAGGTGATCCCAGTTAAACTTTGTCATGCTTAACAAACACTTCGATCTAGAAAATTACTCGAGTTCAAGTTCAAAGTCCTTTTAATTGAATAACTCGAGATTTCCTATGGTTGGGCTCCCCGATTACTTCCCATCTCAACATATAGCTTGCCGAGCAACTCGACGAGCTACCTCTTTGTTTAATGCCATTAAGACCCCCCCAACTGTTTTAATTGAATTTTGATTTTTATAGGCTCTTTCTCAAAAATAGAGAGGTAATGGGAAGTACAATAAGACTCCTAAAACAATGAATTATCAATTTTAATCATCTTTTCCTGTGTTGACCAGAAAAGGGCCTGCCAAAGATAATTTCCTTGTCTCGGAAAACCTTAAGCTTTCAAGACCCCGGAAAGGAGAAAATAATTCAAAATTGTTTGGGACATTCTTGGAACACTGTAATTGTTCTTCAAAGCACAAAATTTTGCATGTAGGCGCCGAGTTCTCCCATGAAGCCCTTCTCGGTCCCAAGGTCCTATGTACCCATGTTGTCCAATTTTACCCCAAGGGAAAAATTAGATAACAACTTGTATGTTGTTCATAACACACTTTTTTGTCCCAATGGACTTACCTTAATATCTCCAATCTCATTACACATCCTTAATCACATCCAAAGATCCCACTCTGTGTCCATCTTCGTATCCCTCTTAGGGCACCATATTTCATCCTAAGCCCACTATTGTGTCCATATTTTATCTTCATCCCATCTAGATGCATATTTTTGATTCCTCATATATAAAGGATATCACATCCACTTTTACCCGTATTTTGTAAAATCATTTCCTTGACCATCCTCGCATTTGTTTGCGCATATTTTTTATGTCTTCCTTTGACCCATTGGTCTCATGGCTTGCACATCCATCCAAGTGGATTCCCATTAGACTCCCTCTATATTGCCATGATTTTTTCCGACTCGAGGTCTCGTGCAGGACATTGTCATCGTCTCCATTGAGGTCGTACTTTGTTCCCTACCGAAGTGATTCCAAAATCACCACCATATTTTATTTTTACTTTTTGATTTTCATTTTATCCCTTCTCCACTTGGGGTATTTTCATCCATCTTTTGTTCTTCTCATCATTTCCACTCTTTAACCCTTCATCTATCTCTTTCAATCTAGCGATTAATTCTTCTTCATCGATCCCTAGTTTGAGGGGGAACACCTCAACCATCATCGGCTTCTATCGCTTCTCATTGTTGACTCATGGCTTGCCCACTGCAAACCACTCGACAAAAAGGAGAAAATGTAGACATAAATTTTTGGTATCCCCTGTCCCTCATTCTGTGTCCACTCCCCTTCGTCGCCACTCGTCACATACATATCTCTCTTCCCATTTTGAATTTCCCACTTTTCTATCTTACCCCATCATTTATTTTATTTCCCCTAACTCACCCTTAATACCATTTAATTAATCCCTAATCATCCTTAATTATCCCTAAACCTATTTATTAACCCTTTTTGTCCTCCCTAAGCAATATATTTACCATCCCTAGGTTCTCATCTACCTTCATTAAATGTGTTCTTATCTCCCAACCACCTTTTGTCTTCCTAAGCATCCCTAACCCACATTAACCACCCGAAACCCTAATGTCACCTCATAGGGGATCTTTGCATCGAGCTAATCACATTTTCACTTCCCAAATCAACATACCACCGCATCGTCGGTGACCCTATAAATAAGACCATACCCCTCCTCTCACCAGGATGCAATTTTTGAGACCTCGAGCTTTCTTGTGATCTTAGCTTTATTTCTTGCTCTTATTTATAGTTGTTATCACCACCTTGGAGCTACTTTGAAGATCTTGTGCATCACCTTTACATAATATTGTTTGAACACAGACTCTCCATACTAACCGGTACAAACTTGAATGTTCAACTCTAGCTCAAATTAAGGATATGATTTATGGAATGTTTGGTTGGTCTAACACTCAATAATTTTATATCACAAAGATTAAAGGAAAATTGCAAAAGCAGTCACCAACGCCTTTTTTGGCATTGCAAAAGAATGACGGGATCATCTTTTTAGTGATCAACAAACAACCATTCTTCAAGAAGGTACAACTTCTCTAGATTGTTGCACTTATTGGTGAATTCCTTGGAACAATGAATAATGATAATTTCAAAGCTTGTATCCATGATATGAGCAGAAGTTGGTGGAAGTTGAGATAGTTAAATAATTCCCCACGTGTGCATCC
The DNA here is from genome assembly GCA_018340775.1 of Taxus wallichiana var. yunnanensis. Taxonomy (NCBI): domain Eukaryota; kingdom Viridiplantae; phylum Streptophyta; class Pinopsida; order Cupressales; family Taxaceae; genus Taxus; species Taxus wallichiana. Next base: position 752,667,309 of record CM031238.1, read on the forward strand.
ACTTCCGTGTTTACTTATATAGGAAAGTTACCAATGAGCTTATCGTAATTTATAGGGACTTTGTGGACATGGATGTAAGTGTGCCGGGCAGACGAATAAACAAAATTATAACCAATATATATATTAATTGCAAGTAGGTTGTTAATAATAAGCTTGAAGATGGTTGTGCAAGTATGATCGCTCTGTTTCTCTTTGTCGAATTGAGAATTGTTGAAGTTTGGGTGGAAAAATGTTATTATGGGCCTAGAATTTCTATCCTCTGGGCCCCACCCATGGCTAATTGCGCTGAAGGCCTTACTTCTATGGGAAAATGCTTTGCGTACATTCACGTGATTGTGTAAAATTTGACGGCCTTATGAGAGTTTCAACATTATTTTTGCAAATTTACTATTTTACACAATTTTACTATTTTTAAGTTTTGTTTTTTAGCTTTTCCATGCAATAGCCTTTAAATACATGTATCCAATGCATTCTTCACCATTTTTGGAAGTAATATCGAGGTCTCCACATGCTGCCCTCAGGTAATTGAATTCGGCCCTTTTGGCGTCCATATTTCAGAAGATCTGTTCTCAATATTAATAGGAATAAATATGTTTTAGCGTTCCTAGATTTATTAATTGTAGGATACATAGTCTTTGGGTTGTTACAAAGGCTTTGAAACTTCAAGCAAAAACAATGCGTTTTCGACAGGTGTAAAGTCTGATTCCAAAACTCTGCCAAAATCCTTTTTCTTCTATGCCAAGAACAAGCTTCCAAGCAGGTATGGCGTGTACCAAGTGCTTTTATAAAAAGGATTTTTGTCTTGCGTATCAAATGCCAGTGCGCTGGTAAGAATGTAACAAATCGATGTAAACATTATCTGTTTAAGGTCGTCGTCACCTACTTAAAAGTAAAATATCATCTCTATATTTTCTATATGGTACAGACTGAACTAACGATGACTTTCCCATGTTCTCTCCTGCTTCCTCTGTGTACGAGGTCTTTCAGACTTTTCTTTCCACAGTTTTCCTTAGATGCTGATGACTTCGTGCTTACAATTTCTTTAAAAGGGCATTTTTTTAGAGGAAAGACGCACAAAGTTGAAGTAAAGGGAACAACAGGTTGCAAGCTATGGATTTAGATTGTCCAAGCACACCGAAGTAAGTATGAAATTGTGAATTTATGTGCAGAACATTTGCTTCTGAAGGGGTATGTAGACCTTCTTAAATTACTTTATATGGAAATTAGAGATGATCATTGTAGAAATCTAATCAGAACTTTTTGTGGGTACTCAAAAGGACCACAGAAATCTAAACATTCTTTCTGAAAATCAAATGGGTTTCATCATTGATTTTTATAATCTTTGGACTTTCTTTCTGTAATTTTAAGGGGTTTTGACCTCAGAAGACTTGATTTTCATGGTGCCCACTTGTGCTGACCTGTAGAATTGTTGTGATAGGTTTTTGCTGGTACAGAGATCGAATGTTTTCTTATATCGTCTGGAATCTTACACCGGGCTTGGGAAGTGATACATAGATTTCCTATAAATAATGAGGTTACTTTTCATGGGATTGTACTTGAAGATGTGGTTTATGTGACCTTTCCTTCATTTTCTTTAGAATATTTCATGGTCAGAGATGGCAGATATGGAGAGTGCAATATCCAGAATGAGAACACAGCCTTCTCTACCTGCCTCAAGGGTGATGATGCTAAGCCAACACTTGTTCACAAAGGAGTTCTTAAAATATTCTTGCATATTCTGCAAAGTTTAGATTTCAAAGACCAGGTACATAGGCCATTTACTGTGTCTTATAAAGTTGATCTGTGCTGTAAGATCCATGTAATTGCACTTCAAAATGTGGTTCTTATGCCTAGATAATTATTGTATACCCATCTACACTTGTGAACTAGATGCACTTTTCATTGAAGTATGTGATTTATGATATATCTGATTGATCAGGCTAACAAAATGTTTTTTTAATTCAATTTTTTTAATAGATTACTCTCTTCTCTGTTAATAGTTCCACATATATAACAATTCTGAGCAAGACGTGGTTTATAAAATAGCGCGGGTGAAAATTTTGAAGTTGTTTTAATGATAATCCCATATTTATAACTATTGTGACCGAGACTTAGAAATCTTACCAAAGAGGCAAGAGCAATTGCAAGAAGAAAGCTTACCAATGGGGCAAGAGACTAAAATACAGAATGTTAGATATTATAACCCTTGATTTATGATTGATTGTTTTCTTAGAATGATAAATATCTATGCTAAGAATATTTGAAATTGCAGGAGTTATTGACCTTTGTAAAACTTAAAAAGTTATTGAGGAAAACTCTAAATGATGAATGGCATCACTTCCTTCCATCGGACGAATCTGTCACTAAGGAACCGAATGTCCCCAAAATAGGGAGGTTAAAATATTAACGAGTAGTTATCATCCCCAAAGCAGGGAGGCTAAAATCTAATGATAAATATCAGTTAACTTTGAATCCGTCTATAGTTTTATGATTATTCATGTTAATATTATGCAATATAATATTAACATGAATAATCATAAGTTTATTCATTGTTTCGAAATAAATTTATGCCTTATAAATTTACGTAGACTCTCTGTTTGAAAAAATTGGTTAGTCTACTACATTGGACTAATAGGTGAGAATGATTAAATGGAAGATGCAAGTACACTTCAATATTCACATTCCTGCTGAAAAATTACCTCTTTTAGTTCTTTTATGCAATGGGTTAAAAACCCGAAAATGGGCTTTAAGAGCCATCATGTTGTACATAATATCCAGGGTTGAAGAATCAGTATCGGTTTCATGCAAATATAGATAGCCCGGCCCGGTTTTTAATCACGACGATAGTTGTACATTAGTGTTGGGTCCTCATCTTTACCAGATTTCAAGAATCTATAGAATATCAATACAACCAGGGTCTCAAAGGGCCCTACAAATGCCCATTGTTGTTTGTTCAATAACATTGGACTCTTGGTTCTGTTGTAGTTTGCTTTATAAGGGTTTGTTGAAGTATTGTATAGCACAAGTGATTGGGGATCAACTTTGCTTTATATTTTTTCCTTCACACATTAACGAACTTTATGGATTTGATGGGAAAAAGTACCTATATACATTGATCCACCCTATAAACATGCTAGAAGTCTGGTTGCTTTATGTGATGCTTGTAGCTTGTATTGTCAAACATTTGATGAGCATGATTCATTGTGTGATTGGCTGGACTGAGGCTTGGCTCTTTTTTCCCTTGTTTAGAGGTCTGGTTGCACCATTTTCAGATGTTGATGTATGTGAGGATCATGTTGTGTTTGGGCCTGTATGATAGCTACAAGCCGGGTTCCACATTCATTAAGTGTTGCAAATACTTATATAATAAGCAACGAGGTCTTTTAAATACTGGCATGAAATTGCAATAACATGTATGTGAAATACAATTATGGCATAAGACACATTTTGCCTAATAACTAGAGTCCAAGCTTAACTTGTTCAATTTTGCCCCTCTATCTTTATCAGTTAAGCTTCTTTCTTTCTTTCTTTATTTTCCCTTCAAAGCTTGTGTGTCTTGAATAATTGGGATCAAAAGAGGGAGCTTGATTGCAAGGGAGTAGAGGTTGACTCTTTTTCATCTAGAGTAAGTAATTATTATATGCTTGCTAATTGAGCTTAAGATAAAGGCACAGATGCAAATTTGTTTAAATGTAACGCTTCATCTATATTTTTACACTTACAAAATCAATCACACCCACCCTTTATCAACAACAAATACAAAAGTAATAACTATCTCTCTAAATCAAATAACATCTACCGTTCGGCGTTCACATTGCATTGTACACATGCGATTGCTAGTTTAATAAATATATATTTTAAATTTTCTTTGTTTCAAGGCGGGCCGGTTCGTTTGCCCTTTAAACATAATAATAATATTGTGATTCAATTTTCATTTATGGGTATGTTTGAAAATAAAATCAAGGTGAATATATTAATAAAACCATAAATAACGATAATGAAATCATCATTTTGGAGTTCGAAAAATATTTTTTTAAAGATAGATTTTAATTTTTTTTCAATAACATGTAGAGAGGTATTAAGTCAAAAATAAATTTCTCGGGGTTTGTATGGTTTTCCAATTTTTCAAACTTCAAAAATTAAAATGATAACAAAATAAATAAAAGAATAAATTAGTTGTTTTTTTTTTTTTTCGTGAATTCGGAAAAGATTAATAAATATCATTGCCTCAAGTTTTAAATCAATTTAATTTAGAATAACATACAATGAACCTTCAACACATACTACAAATAAATAACAGGAATTAAAGTCATATTTATAAATGGTAGGAATATGACAATGTTATCAATAACAAACCATTAAATAATTCAAATCTTACAATTAATTTTAGTTGTCAAATGTAAAGAGAAAACTGCGGAGATTGTTTAATATACATTTAAATGAAATCATTTATGTATTTAATTATTACTTTAAAGATCTAATATTGGAGGTAAAAGGAAGATTCTATATACATAACTATTAGAAATAGATCAGGGAACTGCAACATAAAGTTAACAATGCTCTTCTCCACTTTAAATTAACTTCTCTTCAATAAATCCAAACAGAGTAAATTTTATGGAATCTCTGAAATAACCAATATATTTTATAGATTACAACATGGATATTAAATTATAGAAAAATCCAAACATAAATTATACCATATTCGTGATCTGAATCATTCTCCTTTTACTTGTTTGAACCTCAAAATTTGTTAATAAATTTTCTTTTAATCCTGCAAAACAAAAACACCCAATCATAAATCTATAAAAAAGAAAACACTTCAACCGCTGGCCAAAACCCTTAATTTTTCTCTTTATTCTTCACTGCATTGAGAAAGTTCACAAATAATTATTTCTTGTTGAGATTTCTCAACCACCGAAAAAATTTAATTTCAGTTCTGGTATTTTTAAAGATTAATAAAATGGATCAACCCATCTAATCCATTGATCTAATTCACTTATCAAGGGTTCAAAATAATCTATACTTAATCTATGCATAACCCGCATGATTGGATGATTCAATTTCGGGTTTGGTTATAAAAATGTTGACCGATAATCATGGGAGATGAATGAATATTTAATTGCCCTTTAAGAGATCACTTAGGTTTGGAGTTAGAATGCATATCAACTAAATGACTTCTTTTTTAATTTATTATTTATCTTGTGAAGGAAAACATTTTTAAACGGTGAAATGTGATAGCAATAATTAATAAATAGTTTTGTTTTGGAATATGGATTTATTAATGTATTTGATTTTTACCTTTCTATGTTAATGTGTTTTATTATTATTTTGAGGTTCTATTGTGATTTATTACTATTAATTAAAATTATATTTTTATTTATAATTAAATTTTAATGTGTAAATAGTGTGAGATTTTTATTAGAGATTTTAGAGAAGTGTATATTGTTTAAAGCATTTTTAAAATATTCTATTATAATATTTGTTATTATTTATAAATTATTTCTCTATAAATTTATACAAATAATAGACTAATAAATTACACAATATTTGATTAAATACTAGTTTGAATTAATCATATATTTATTTTAAATTAAGAACTATTCAATAATATAACTTATTTATAATTTATTTTGAAGAGGGTATAAATTATCTAAAAAATATATTTTATATATTAACTAGTAAGGAATAGTAATAGATTTATTATATATTATATATAGTCAAATATGTGAAGTTGAATTTTCTAAAAATTCATATTTGTTTGTAATATAATGGTGAAATATCCATGTTAATAATAAGAGAAAATGTGCATATTTCATTATTTTTTTGTGAAAACTTGTTTTTAAATAAAATTATAAATATTTTTTCCATTTATAATAATGTTAAAATGATATATTTTATCTACCATCAATTTTAAGAATTTATTTGTAATAAAAATCGTGTAATGTTTTGATTATATATATATATATATATATATTACAATCAAGTTTTTGTGTGTAATATAGAAATAATTCATGGTTATATGTGAATTCTTCACAATAAAATTTATGTTATGTGGATCATCCATAATTTAATATTCAATTACTATAAATTTGTAGAATATTTACAATACTATTTATCGAAGTGTATTGCTATTGTGGATATTCCACAAATATTCTATAAAACTTATTTTTTGTGGATATCATTGTGGATAAAAGACCCTTTCTCTAGTAGTGAGTGAAATCGGACCAACTTTTATGTTGGTCATCTTTTTGACAAAGAAGGTGTGTTTCCATGCGTGCGGAAGATGTTATTCGTACTTTTGAGTCCCACGTCGGCCTGAGCCATAATTCAAGGTAAGTGCAAGGTCATTGTTGGATCCGCACCCTCCCACGAGTTCTAAAGATATGAATCCATTTGTGGATTCACAACAATCGACAGATGAGCAAGCATGTAATGCGCTAAATAAAGTCTCAGGTAGAGTGGAGGCAATATTATTTGGGAGGAACAATGAATAAAAGCTTTGGAGAAGTAGTTGGACGAAAAGAATAAGGAAATAATTAAAAGAGATAGAGAAATAAAGGGAAAAGACAAAATAATTGTGCGATTGAAGATAGAGCTATAGGAGAAGCAATAGACACACGATGCATATAAAAAGGAAGAAATGATAACAAATTTTATTTGTTTAGCATGCCTAGATCTCATTCCCCTGGAGAACAAGTATAAATCAGATCTACATTGTTTAGAGGATCTAACACACATTCTTACAACACTGAAGGCTCCCTTGCATTAGAGTCCATAGAAGAGGTTATGGCAAGATAGAAGCAATAGGAGAAAGAGAAAATTGAAACCACCATAACCTAGTATGATGAGCTTCTTCTGCGGTTTAGGTAGCGGCTCACAAAGGTGGAAGTAGTTTATGATAAGTGCGAGGATCGAGATTGTGTGGCAAGCATTTTGGTGGCCACCTATGATGTAGATCCAAAGAGTTCCAGACCAAGAACAAAGGAAATAGGGCGGAGCAGAGATAAGTTCCTCGCAGAGGTTGAAAAGAAAATGAAGGCAATTGAAATTTTGAGGACCTCAATCAAGAATAAGTTGAAGGAAGTATATCCTAAGTAACACACAAGATGGACGCCTAAATGATTTTAGGAAACAAATGGAGTCTATAGTAAACACTCTTAAGGCAAAGGGTGAAAAAATGACATTTGAAGAAGTCGAGTACTATGATTGGGGATTTATTCTAGAAAGTGCGAGTGAAGTGGAAGGGTGGAATACTATGGAGGCTTCATTAAATAAATATTTTCCCATCCTTCTACAACAATAATTCTTTTCTTATTCTTTGGCTCAAACCACTTATAGGTGATTCTTTATTCTAGACATTATTTATTCTTGAAGGGCGGGGATGTTTCTAGGACGGACAACATCATTAGTGTGGGGTAATGTTGGGCTTGGAAAAATGACTAAGTGCCCAAGGAAAGGTTAGTGCACGGGAACATGATGAAGGAACTCACACTTGAAGGACAGATTTTGCGTGCGAAAGGTAAAAACATGGATTGCTTGCGCGAAAGGATTTATAAGGTTCAATACTTAGCCATTTTTACGAATGGGGCTAATAATAGACTTAGAGTAACGGCAAAGCAAGGTCTTGAAGATAGAATTAAAGCATGAAGACTTGTAGATGAAGTAAAGTCTATTTTAAAGATTAAATCACATAAAATGCTTTAAATCTATTAATAGGATTAAAGAAGAATTAATTATCGTTTATCTATTTTTAAGAAAATCTTGCATGCTTTTTTAGGGTGCATAGGCGGTGAAGGGAAAGTTCTCACCCCTATATATATGTATTGATTTGCATAGTTTAGAGAGATAGAGAGAGCTAAGGTATTAAGTGTAGTATTTAAGTGTTTTTGTAAGGTTATGCAACTATTTTTCGTAGGCATAAACTTATGGAGGATCTTATTATATATTCAACTATTGTACTATGTGGAGGTTAATCTAATGGATTTCTTGAATGGACTACGGTTATGGATATCATCATTACTGGATCTTGCATAGTATATCTAATCTTGGTGTTTATGTAAGTTCTTGATGTTTTTGGTTAGATCTGATTCATATATGCTTAGATATGGTTTCTTTATTTATTTTATGGAATGTATTTGATTACAACTATGAAATAATATATCATACATGCTAACATCCTTGACAAATCTCACATAAAAGAGGGACATGTCTCCTTCGATCGTTTCGAGCAAGCGCTCAAACTAGTCCGAGTGATATTCCAGTAAGCACCTAGGTATTTGGTGAAGAAAAGTGACTACATTTTGGTTTTTTTGGCGGGACATATTTTGAAGTTGTTGCGAGAATGGCGTGTGATGGTGGAATGTTGGACCTTGGCCAATGTGGAGACTTAGCTTGATAATATAGAGGATGAGTTTGCACAAAGATTCAAAGATTGGACCTGAGTTTGATGTACATTCGTGGGTCGAGGAATATTTATATCATGAGCTCTATAATATGTTCTTTAGTTGTTTCTTAGTAGAGATGTATGAGTGGTTGTTAGCATATGCATCAAGGAAGAATTGGTATTATCAACCTTGTGTTTGGAACCAAGAAGATTATCAATGGATGCATGATGTTGATCTAACCTGGACACATGTTGTTGATCATTGGTGGAGTGATGTGTTGACTAGTTATACATAGGAGTATGTAGTTTCTACTTATTCTTGCCCAGAGGTTGCTGAGTTTGAGTTCTTGCGAGAATAGAGAGGGTCCTTCTTACACGCTTTACCTTTACCCATTAAGATATTGATCATCACTCTGAGTTTAGAATCATTTCCTATGGCTAGCTAAACTCCAACCACATGCGGGGGTAGAAGTAGGTGTAGTGAAAGATGGCGGATCCTATGACATAAATAGAAAGAGAAGAAAGGTGGCTTAAGTATAATGAAGCATGGGATATAAAATTAGTTAAACAACGTGAAGTTGTAGGAGTAATGGATTCATGGAGGGCGGACATTGCGAGAAGGATTTGAGGTTCACGAGGAGGACATGGAACACGAGAATATTGTGCTACCCCATCTCGGCAAGTGAGCAAGAGAAATCCTTTCAGATTCTGATGAGAGTGTGATAGATGAAGAATGGAGAAGGATCGTAGGTGCACATCTCGATCCCACACGGTGACCTAGCCCTTACGCTCGTGTTCCAGCCTCGAGACACAAATATTGTTAATATGTTTGGTGTTGGTGTTGGTGAGAGAGAAACATCGTGTAAGTATCATTTTCCATTAAATTCATCTATGGTCACGTAGACATCTTTTTACGCTTGGTGGTTTTATTGGTAGTATCCTAATAGATGCGTCATTTGGACAAAGTTTGGGAGCATAAAGCGTCGTATCACGCCTGGAAGTAACACAAATTCACATAATGTTGGGGTTCAGTTTAGTACTGATGGTTGGAACGTAGAGTAGCGTACTTTAGGTCATGTACCTACTATAAGAGGAGGATCTAGTGGATTTGGAGGTTTGGGAGGTAGTTGATCTAGCGGTTCGGTGGTGGTGGAAACACGGGAGGGAATCGGGGTTACGGATCTAGTGGGCATGGTCCATAACCCCATTAGCAAGTATTTTATGAGATGTCTCTCCATTTGCCAGAATATAGAGGTGTTGAGGATGTTGTAGAGCATGTACACAAGTGTGAATTGTTATGGCACGCTAAGGGGATCACAACCCCAGAACGTAAGGTAAGCCGGTTCCGGCAACCATGTTGCATGGGCACGCACATAGTTGCTACTGAAAGTATGATCCATATCAAATGATAGTGGATTACAACAAGTTGTTTAATGCCTTCTTGGAGGAATTTCACATCTCTAAATTTTAGTGAAAGAGCATCAACGCACTCAAGGAAATTAAACAGGGTATGGCGAGAGTATGCGAGAATGTGACACGAGTTTTAAGACTCTCTTGTCAAAACTATCTTATGATATCCACCCTTCTCAACATACTCGGTGGTCTATTGGAGGCTTGATCACACCTTTGAGAATATCATTTTCACATAAGACTTTCACATATCATGTGTGAGGCCTTAGAGGCTTTGCTCGTGCGCCGAGGCCTTTGGGAGCGTTGATATTGGAGTAAGTCCTTTTTACGCACATATTACATCCATGGCAAAATAACTTGAATTTTTTTGTGAATTCAGCACATGAGACTCGTAGTGGGATTTGGTGTATGGATTGTGAAGTAGAAGGGAACACCAAGGATAGTTTCCTTGAAATTCGGTGACCACCATGTTGTTAAATTATGATATTTGCAGGGATCATGATCTAAGTAGATGTCCATTGTTACAACGCACACTCTGTAAGAATTTGTCTTCTTTCTACAAAGTTTCTACATCTACTATGCATGATACAAAAAGATTGATAGTTGATAGATCATAACCATGATGCGATTGACAATCTGGTGTGTGCCGGACCAACGTTGCAAATAATTCTAAGAAAGAAGGATGCTAGTTTGAAGGGCATTCGATGGCGGAGGTAGAAGTAGAGGTTTTCGTAGAGGATTTAGAGATCGTTCCCGCGATGGAGGAAGGAGTGATTTCCCTCACGGAACCTATTATAATTGTGGATCTTCATACCATTACAAGTGTGAATGCCCGACTTGCTTGAATGCTCATGGTTCGAGAAAAAGATAAATATGAAGAGTGCCTTGATTTTTATGATCATATGAGCGAGAATTACAAGAAGCAGGAAAATGGTACAAGAATGGTTAGGGTGCAAAGACACTAAACCCCGAGCTTCATGCCTAAGGTAACGCCTGACCCCGAGTTGATGCATGAACTAGTAACTACATGTGCTAAGGTTGCGCTCACCAAGGAGAAAAATTCTTATTTCAGGAGAAGAGGTCTTGCATGTGAATTACCTTGATTCGACCTATCAAAAGAAATTTTATCAAGAGACTATGAACGTTGTCGAGGAGTTTATAAGGAGAAATACGGTGCTTGAAAGAGAAGTCATAGAAGTTAGAGGAGGTAAAGGATGTTGATATCCCTTATAAGGACGTTGATGATACAAAGGAGGTATGTAGGATGTTGTGCCAAGAAATTATCATTCCTCTATTAGGGTAATGGTTGAGAGAAAAGATACCGTGTATTGGAGTTGAGTGTAAGAGGTAGATATTACATGTTACTTTTCCCCCTCATAGTCTTGATTATGACAAGGAGATTACACTTTGAATGTGGTCGTTGATGGATGGCTCTTGAGCAACATACTAATTGACACAAGTGCGAGAGTTAACGTGCTTACTTTAGATGCATGGAATCATATGGGGAGACCACCATTGTAGTCATCCTCAAATGTGTTATACATGGCAAATAGAACTAAGGATACACCCATAAGATTTTGAAGCATGATTCCATAACCATTCAAGGGGCCAAGTTCACTTGGGATTTTGAAGTCTTAGCACTTGTCGAGGTGATAGTTTTCTAGCATTACTTGGGCGCCCTTGGTGTTACGAATAATGTTGATTTTTGCTTCAATAAAGGTTACATCAGTTTTGAGAATAAGATCATGTCATTATTCCACCAAAAATGGGAAATCTATACGTTATGTCGAGCCTTCAAATGAGGAGGATATGGATAGAATTTATGTGCGCACCATCAGAGATCAAGAAATTATTGAACCATCGAAGGAAGGATTCATTTAGTGGGATGATACTCAGTCCATGAGTGATACAACTACCATTGCATGTGATAATTGGGTGCATGGGACTTATGAGATGGTTGGGAGAGAATTGAAAGGCACTATGACTCAAGTTATTAAGGCACACTCGTTAGGCATATGGGAGGAAGGCAGTAGTACCGAGTTACACCGAGAAGGTAACCTAATGTCTTTTTACGCTCTATGGAAGTACAATGTACATGTGAAGTAGAGCAGAGGAATATGATTATTTATACCTTAAGAGAAACAACATCATCTTTGGTGGACTATTCATCAGGATAATCTTATAGAGTGGCACAAATTGAAAATTGCACTCTCTACTAGGTTTCTCTAGATCAATGCACCTTACGAAATATGCGACTATCATGGGAAGGAATATGCCTCGCACCATGTTTAGTAATGTGAGAGAGCACCTGGACGGGAGGACCGAAAGCCTTACCCCCTTCACTCTGGGTGCATAAGTTCTATTCCACCTTGCAAGGTTTTGCACACATGATATTTCTATATTGAGTTACATTGACAAACCAGGAATTGGCAAGAGTTAACTGCATGTATTGTTCAAACTTTTGATTATTTCTCTTCTAAGCCACTAGTGAATGAAGCATTGCATGTAGTAAAGCGCATTACATTGGGGGATAGTGCAAAAGTTGAGGAGATCATCCTAGAGTTGCTAGGGGAGCCAATTTGGAGGTGCGTTTTGAAGAAGATGAGACATATAAGATACAGTTTGAGCGCGCATGCGTAGAAAAATAAAGGGTAAAATTATGTACCTAATAAATGAGGAGGAAGTAGAGAACCTAGATGTTAATCATATAGAAGGTACGCACAAAGTATTAGATAGTGCGAGATGAGAAAGTGCACACTTACCATGATGTTATGAAAATGAAAAACGTCAACATTGGTATAAAAGTAGAACCAAAGGAAGCAATTATTGGGGATTATTGGACAGATCAAGAGGTTTCAAAGATAATTGAGTTATTGTGCGAATTCGGGATTTATTCCCACATGGATACCATGAGTTGAAAGGAGTTCATCACTCATTGGGGGAGATGTAGATTAAATTTAAGGAAGGTGTGCACCCAATTAGGAAGAGGCCTTACAGGATGACTCCTAATCTGCGCATGAAGGAGAAAGAAGAGATTGATAAAATGTTGGAATTTGGGATTATTGAGTTTATTGAAAAGTCTGAATGGGTTAGCCCAATGCTGATTAGTATCAAGAAAGATGGGAGGATAAGGATCTGTGTGGACTACGGATATTTGAATGTTGCTTTTGTTATCGATCCTTTCCCAACATATTTTCTTGAAGAGATCTTGGAAGGCATAAGCGAGCATGAGATCTATTCCTTTACAGATGGATTCTCCAGATATCATCAGTACGGATTACGAAGGAGGATCAAGAGAAGACAAATTTCACCAAAAATGGGAAATTTTTTCTTACACGGTTATGCCCTTTGGACTTAAGAATGTGCTCTTGTGTTTTTGTGCATTGTGGTGCAAGAATTTCAAGACTTTATCCACAAGTTTCTACAAGTCTATCTAGATGAGTGGATATTTTATGGTCTAGTAAAAGATCATTTTGAAAACTTGAGATTGATGTTTAAGAGGTGTAGGTAGTTAAGTATCTCTCTAAACATTAAGAAATGTATCTTTACTACTCCTTTTGGTACATTTCTAGGTCATATTATTTACAAACAAGGTTTATTGGTAGATCCTGCCAAAGTTGTTATTTTGGGTTTGGAGGAACCTACTAATCAAAGCGTTGTGAGCGTATTTTTGGGGCATACGGGTTATTATAGGAAGTTCATTAAGGGATATGTTAGCATTTTCATTTCCTTGGAGGAATTATTACGACACAAAGGAAAAGTTCATTGGGATGAGGTCTGCAATAGGTAGATTTTGATACATTGAAGGAGAAGCTTACTATTGTGCCCATTTTGCACTTTCTCTCTTGGGACAAGCTATTTCATGTACATGTTGATGCGTTAGGTATGGCCATTGGAGTAGTATTAGCGCAGCAGGAGAAGGGATTATTGATCAACCCTTACGTTTTGGGAGTAGAAAATTGATCCTAGCTGAGCAAAATTACACAACGGAGCGCGAAGAATTGTCTATGATATATGCGTTGCATAAGTTTAGTTAGTACTTATTAGCAACTCTGTTTATCTTTTACACAAATCACATGACACTTAAATATTTGGTAAATGAGCCCATTTTGCGGGGGGCTCTTAAGTCGTTGGATCTTGTTATTTCGGAGTTTGAATTTACAATTGTGGTAAAGCCAATAAAGAGCAACTCGGGACCTTACCATCTTTCAAGAATTACTTTAGGGAGGATGCCTGAGTATTGAAGATACATTCTGATGCACAATTGTCCGTGCTGAATTGAGCTTGCAGCGCCGGCGATTTGGAGGACATTGTTGTCTTTTTACACACTAGTGTGGCACCTAAAGGAATGGAAGTTATAGAGAATAAACAACTCGTCATTCACACTTTGCACCTTACATGTTGATAAGTGGAGATCTATACAAGTTTGGTCACAATGATATTTTGCATCGGTGTATATTTGAGCATGAGTGTGTAAGTATTATGGAAGAAGCTCATGGGGAATTGTTGATGGACATTATGTAGGACATGCCATCGCATGCAAGATTCGATGGTTGGCTTGTGGTGGGAGATGTTGTACTGAAGGATTGTAAAGAATATGCCAAGGGTTGTGATCATTTCTAGTGCCTTGAGAAACACAGGCATAGAAATGTAATTTCATTGAGGCTTATAGAGTGTACGAGAATCTTTTAAAAGTGAGAAATTAAATTTTGGGCCTATTTCCCCACCATGCAACAATGGTTCGCGCTTACATCATCACTTGTCAGATTATCTTAAAAGGTAGGTGTTAAAAGGATTGCACTACTGAAAGTTTTCTTTGGTAAAATATTATAAGTAGGTATGGATTTCCATTGAGTTTAACAAGTGGTAGGGGTACTCATTTCTTGAATGATACCATTAGAATACTATTAGTAGAATTTATGGTGGCACACTATAAGACAACACCCTATCACCCACAAGATAATGGAATTGTTGAAGCTTTCAATAAGATTTTGAGCCACACATTGATAAAGATCAATGATGTTGGAAGGAAAGATTGGGATGATAAAGTTTCTATTGTAATTTGGTCATATAGAAACAACCTACAAGATGTTGAATAAAGAAACACACTTTTAGTTGGTGTTTGGAGAAGAATATATTTTACTTGTTGAATTCATGTTACCCTCCCTACCTATTGTGCACGCAAGAGGATTGGCTAGTGAGAAATCACTTGAAGAGTGCATAGATAAACTGATGCATTTGACAATAGGAACACTATAGCACATTGGAGCTAGAGGCCAGAAGGCAATACGAGATGCATGGCATGATAGGCACATTAAGAAAAGCGGCATGAAGTTGGATGAGATGATTCTCGTGTATGACTCGAAGTTTTGTGCCACCTTGGAAAGTTCAAGTGCATTGGTTAGGACTGTATATTATGACCTACATACTTTTTTTCAAAAGCTTTCTAGTTGGAAACTTTGGATGGCACACGTTTTCTGGTTACTTGATAGCGGTGGGTTGAAGCCCTACTATAAATAAGTCTTCTCGGTGTTTGTAATTAGCGCGATGTGCCATTTAGCTTAGGTTTTCCGTTAATGTATTTTCCTTTATATGTGTTTCCTTTCCTCATTGTTATAATTTGTCAATTTAGTTTTGTGTTGTGTTGTGCACTTGCGTGCGATGCTGATTTAATTTATAAGTGATTTCATGCATAGAGGACCGTGCATACGCTTTGTGTGGGGTGGATTAGAATCTGATTTGGAGTCTTCTAGAGAATGGCGCGGAATGAGGATAAGGGTTGAGAACACACATATGCTTGGGTTTATTGGTTGTTAGAGGATGGTGACCATGAGGAAGGTAGAAGAGAAAGTTGGAACATAGGTTAAGGCCGGGAAAAACCATATATGGATAGCACGGAGTACAACACGAGGTAGGTTATAGAAAGATAACTACAAGGAATGAGGCACATAGGTTAGTGTACTTTGGCACTTTGGGAGTGCGTAAAAGGAGGTATGTGGCGGAGTAGTTTGTGCACAAAAAGGTTGAGCTATAGTGCATAGGAGCACTCGTATTGAGAGTAGGAAAGCGAGGAAAAGCATAAAAGCGTACATGTTTAAGTGCGAGAGAAAGCTAGGAAAGTAAAAATCTGAATTTATTACATTAGTAAGGTGGTAGGTGGCAACGTAAATAATGCGAGATAAAAAGTAAAATCCAATAAAGATGGGGTTGTGGTAATTCATTTTTACCTTGTAATAAGTTATATTAGAGCTCTTATGAACTAGGGCATTCTTGTGAAGAAATTATGACAAATTACACACAAAGTTGAGGATTTGTGAACTAGATTACCATGAGGAACATGTGGCTATGTAAAATAGGGTTTTGAAGGGAGTTATGTGGGTTGTGCAACATGGTGCAGAATTTTAAGGAAGAAAAAAGGTTTTTAGTGGCTAGGGTTTCAAAATCTAGGGCACAAAGTATTATGCTTGTGTAGGAAAATTGTTGTAAAATACTTGGAGGGTTGCAAAGACAAAGAAGCACGGTACAAATTTGAAGTTACACAACAAGAAATGGCACAAAGACAACTAGAAACCAATTCACCCAAGAAGACGGGCTAGAGAGGCAAGGGCAAGGAAAAACAAATAGAATCAGTGAATTTTAACGAAGAATGGTACTCAGAGATGCAATACCCGGATGGATTTTTACTAAGGCACGAGTGGACATCTCAAGTAAGAAGAATGAAAATAAGTGACTACAAGCATCCGAATGACCAAACAGGTGAAGGAATTGGCTTTGGATCTCGTTAGACCCATAGGGGGAGAGAATGATCGAAGACATGCCAATATTTGATGACTCGGTAAATAAGAAACTGGAGAAATCTAGATTATTACAACTCTCACGAGCTTCTATTCTTTATAAATCCTGAATTCTGTGCCATTGTATAATGTCGTGCGTCCATGAGGACTACATTTAGTTTACAGGAAGTCGCGTGTGCATCACTCCACAAGTGATCAATAAGTACAAGTCCGACCTTATTTGTACAGTAATTCTTTAGATGATGACTTAGCGGATAATAAAGGCGTGAAGGAAACAACCAAACCATATGAGTATAAGAAAGGAAGGCAAACCTTCAATATTTCAAACATAGATGACCATGTGATGAAGATGGTAGCGCACCTTTGACAAAGCTAAGTGGTTAGGAAAGGTGGACCCAGTGAACAAGCGATGGTTAAATTTCTACCGAAAGATAACAGAGGGGACTATATACAACATCTCGACCTTCATTGTAGAAGACATCATTGATGACGCGTGGGACGGACACAAAATTATGTATGGGAATGTCTTTCTATTAATTGTATTATCGAGAGATTGGGAGTACTTGGATGGACTAAAGAACAATATCGGGAGTACCCAAAAGAAGACCCCTCACCAGCAAAGAGATTTGCATCTTACACTTGTGAGACCATGACATAAACTTACAAGGTGTGAATTGATAAGTGGTACAAGTGCATGGGGATGCCTTCGTAGAAGAATGGAGAATTCTGGATCATTTGCCCACTTTTGTGAAAGGTGAGGCTGAATTTTTCATTTACCAACACTTTTGTATTGGAAGCTTTACACTATTCAATGACACCATGAGCCCTTGGTGTGAGTTTCCTTTTGCGTTCACTGCACAGTACTTCTAGAGTGCGATTAATAGATTTAAGGAGGTGAAGAAACAAATATTTGATCTTATTGAGGTAGACAAGGAGCACAGGGAGATATGTCATGCCTTGGTCTACTCGAAGAAACGTGCCTATGTTGAAAGGTATGTGTCTCAAGACATATTTTTGGCAAATCCCATCTCCATACCTATTGCTTAAACAACCATGTGACATTGTTGTATCTTCATCTACGACCCAAGTTTTATGAGGCGTGTATGTTGAAGATGATGTGAGTATTCCACCCAAGCCTACATCTAAGGGAAAGGTGGCGGTGTAGAAAGAAGATACAAAGAAAGGAGGAGATATGAAACTACTCGTACCAAGTGGAGTGCCAAGTACACATACGAGTCACGTCGTGGAGACATGAGGGTGGGGCGCGGGATGAGTACTTATGCTCGGAGGAAAAATTCCCCAATAGAGGAGAAATTGGCAAAAAAATATCCAATGAATAAGAAGCCATGAGTGGTAAAGGGTTAAGACTCAAAGAAAATGGTGATTCTAAGGTGCGGAGACGAGAGGAAAAGAAGAATAAGTGCAAAGAGAAGACCCTCATGTATTTTTGTACATGAGTCAAAAAAAGAGAGGAGTGTGCCTTCGATGATGCGTCATGACTTGAGGAAAGAAGATGAGGAAGAAGTTGGCACAAACACCTTGAAGAACCAGCCCATATACCCGACACGGATGTGAGACTCGGAGTAGAGCATGAGTTCGCAGACATAATGAAAGAACTAGTAGATATAGAAGTAGCGCGAATAGAATATGAGGAAGCTAAGAGGATTGAGTGAGAAGGAATAGTAGGAGGGAAGATAATTTAGCACTAAGTATTCCTAAGGGTGCAGCGCTTGGGCAGCAAACGTGCACACACCCACAAAGGACCTCCTTTATCCTATGTCGATGATCGAACAAGGTACTTTGCGCCAAGAATCAAAGTACAGTGAAATCAAACCAAATTTTTTGTTGGTCATATTTTGACAAAGAAGGTGTGTTTCCATGCATGCAAAAGATGATATCTTGGAATTTCAAGTCCCACGTCGATGAGCCAAAATTTGAGGTAAGTGTGGGGTCATTGTTGGATCCGTGCCCTCCCACGAGTTATAAAGAGATGAATCCAATTGTGGATTCACAAAATTTGACAGATGAGTAAGCGTGTAAAATGCTAAATAAAGTCTTGCTAGAGGTGGAGGTAATATTATTTGGGAGGAACAACAAAATAAAATCTCTGGAGAAGTAGCTGGACAAAAAGAATAACAAAATGATTGAAAGAGATAGAGAAATAAAGGAAAAGACAAAATAATTATGTAGTTGAAGATGGAGCTAGAGGAGGAGAAGCACTGGACACACGATGCATATAAAAGGAAGAAATGATAATAGATTTTATTTGTTTAGCATGCCTAGATCTCATTCCCCCCGGAGGAGAACAAGTATAAATCAGATCTACAGATGTACGCCGCATATAAAAATGCAGAAATGATAGTAGATTCTATCATGTTGGCACACCCGGATCTCACTCACCCGGAGAACAAGTATAAATCAGCTCTACATTTCTTAGAGGATCTAATGTGCATTCTTACACCAAAGAAGGCTCCCCTTGCATTATATTCCACATAAGAGGTTATGGCAAGGCATAATCAACATGAAAAAGAGAAAATTGAAACCACCATAACCCAATATGTTGAGCTTCTTGTTGCATTAAGGTAGTAACTCATATGGCGGAAGTAGTATATGATAATTGTGAGGATCGAGATCATGTGGCAAGAATTTTGGTGGCCACCCATGAAGTAGATTTGAAAGAGTTCCATACGAAGAACAAAGGAAATAGGGAGAAACGAGATAAGATCTCGCACAAAGGTTGAAAATAAAATGTAGGCAATTGAAATTTTGAGGGCCTCAATCAAGAATAAGTTGAAGGAATTATATCCCCAAGTAACACACAAGATGGACGCCATGAATGATTTTGGGAAACAAATGGAGTCTATAGTAGACACTCTTAAGGTGAAGGGTGAAGAACCGACATTTGAAGAAGTCATTACTATGATTGGGGATTTATTCCGAGAAAGCACAGAGTGAAGTGGAAGGGTGGAATACCATGGAGGCTTCATTAAATAAATATTTTCCCATCCTTCTACAACAGTAATTCTTTCCTTATTCTTTGGTGCAAGCCACTTACATGTGATTCTTTATTCTAGACATTCTTTATTCTTGAAGGCGGGGATGTTTCCGGGATGAAAAACATCATTAGTGTGGGGTAATGTTGGGCTTAGAAAAATGACTAAGCTCCCAAGGAAATGTTAGTGTGCATGGGAACATGATGAAGGGAACATGCACTTTGGAAGGAAAGAGTTTGCATCAAGGAAGAAACAGGGATTGCGTGCAAAGGATTTAAAAGGTTCAACACTTAGCCGATTTATGAACAGGGGATAATAATAGTCTTACAATACTTGGTGAAGCAAGATCTTGAAGATAGAATTAAAGCATGAAGACTTACAAATTAAGTAAAGTCTATTTTGAAGATTAAAGCACATGCGACGCTTTAATGCTATTAATAGGATTAAAGTAGAATTAATTATAGTTTATTTATTTTAGGAAAGGTTTGCATTTTTTAGGTGCATAAGCGGTGAAGGAAATTCCCCATATATATACATACATACATACATACATACATACATACATACATACATATACATACATATACATACATATATATATATATATATATGTATGTATGTATGTGTGTATATATGTATGTATGTATGTATATATGTATGTATGTATGTATGTATGTATATATATATATATATATATATATATACATACATACATACATACATACATACATACATACATACATACATACATATATATATATATATATATGTATATATATATATATGTATATATATATTGATTTGCACAGATTTAGAGAGACAAAGAGAGCTAAGGTATTAAGTGTGGTATGTAAGTGTTTTGTAAGGTTATGTAGTTATTTTCTCGTATGCATAAATTAATGGAGAATCTTACTATTTGGAGGTTAATATAATGGAGTTCTTGAATGCATTCTAGTTATGGATATCATCGTTCTTGGATCTTGCATAGCATATCCGATCTTGGTGTTTTTGTAAGTGCTTGATGTTTTTGGTTAGATTTGGTTCATATATGCTTAGATCTGGTTTCTTTATTGTTGTTATGGAATGTATTTGATTGCAACTATGAAATACTATATCATGTATGCGAACATACTTGAAAAATCTCACATAAAAAGAGGGATTTGGCTAATTCACATTCTTTGGGTGAGCGCTCGAGACTAGTCTAAGTGATATGTCGGCGTGCTGGGTAGTTGGTGAAGAAAACTCTCTCTCTCTCTAGAACTTGGGATCTCTAAATGGATCCCTCTTTTGTTGTAACATGACCATACGAAAATGGTGGTTGTCTTCCCATAAGTTTCGAACATCGAAATTGGTCTCTCCTATGTTTTCTTGCCTTCTTCCATTGTCATAATCGAGTGTGCATAATTTGAGAAATGAAATCATGTGTATTTGGATTCTTTTATGCCATATTCTCATTTTTATTACATTTTGTCTTCTTTTTTCATGTTTGGTATGTTGTGTGTGTGTTGCACTTGCAGTTTTCTTTATTTTAGTGTGTTGTAAATGTGCAAAAGTGTTTAGATTACATGATTTTTCTGTGACATGTCTATCTTCCCTTTCCTCCCAATGTTTTCTTCCCCTTGTGGAGATTGATCGATTCTTCTTCTTTGGTGCTATCATTTCCCACATTATCCTATGTTCTATTTATTACATCTATCTCTCCCTTTTCCCTTAGAGTTTTTAAAATGGGAGTTAACTTATGAGTAGTTTAGCATTATAAGTAGGTTATGTTAGGTGGGTTTTTCCAAATCCACGTAACAAGGAAGATGACATTCTCTAGAGTTTTGTCTCAAGATACAAGTCCCACACTTGGAAACCGTATCATGTTGACTCAAAATCCAAAATCTTCCATGGTTCGGGAGGGTGCAATTTTGAACTACTATAGTTTTCCAATGCCCAATGTGATAAGTTTGAAGCACTTTACAAATTCAACTTGCCAATTTTGATGTGTTCCTAGTGATGTTCAACATTTGGAGGCATTTCTTAACACATCTAGTGACTCCACGGATCCAACAAACCCATTTATCTTATCCACAAACCTTTTCCTTTCTTCCGTTATTCCATTTTCCCCTTTCATGGAGTTGTCCAATCATGACTTCATTCCTTCATTGGAATCCTTAGTTTCAAGAGCATTATTATTCCCATTCACCTCCATTTTTCCAAATTCTCCCCAAATTAATTTTATGAGCCCTATCATGATGAATGTGCATATAACCGAACCCCCATTAACCCATACAATTATCCTATTAACCATGATGTCGGGAAATAACATGATATGAGATGATGACAAAAATTTCATGGTTGATGTGGATTTCTCGATGCAAGCTCAAAAAATGGAGGAAAGCCTACTAAAGGGAGATGAGCTATATAAAATCATAGTGGCTAAACTACATGGCTTTGATCAACCCTATCCTTGGGGTGGCCCTTTTCCAAGTTGGTAAAAACCTCAACAAAAGCTATAGGTATTGACTAAGTCCTTAGATGTAATGGTTGAATCTTTGAATATAATGATGTCATTGCTCAAAAGACGAGAGCCTATGAGCTATTATTTACTAACCTTGTCAATGGGGTAATTCTTCATTACCATCATGTGGCCACCATTCATTCCTTCCAACCTACATCTTCTTGACCAAAATTTCATGTTCTTAGCTTTCCGCCAACTCCCTTGAGGTTTCCCCTTCTCCATCTTCTCCCCTTCCCTCTCACCTTAATTTTCCACCCTCTTTCCTTCCAAGTCCTCATATATTCCATTTATTTTTCTAATTCCTCTTGCTATTTAGTTGCATCCATAAGAAAGTGTCATTTCTCCTTCACCTTTCAAGCCTCTCATTGCCTTAATCAAGCAATCTGCAGAGGAGGATGAAGTGACTCAAATTAAGAAGTATGAGTTTGAAGCTAATGAAAACTACGGGAAACTAGAGGAAGATTGTAGTGATCCACCAAGACTGTATTTAAATGTTACAATTGATCAAATGAAGCTTCTTGGTGAGGAGATGGATGTGGATCAAGAAGGATACATAGTTGTTTGTATAAGCAAAACGAAGTCCAATACAACTTATGATCTCGCCTTAAGGAAATCCTACATGATGACCCCGTCTATGGGGATAAGCTTAAATAAGATGGGAAAAGGTTAAGAATCGACCCATTGGTTCCCAAGGCCACATATCCAATTAAATACTTGACTCGTTTAGATCTAAGAACAGAGGTTCCACCTATCATGTTCACTTGGACCATAAGAGATATCATCAAAGTGCGAAAATCAACTGCGCCAAACCTCTAAAAAAAAGACAAGAGCAACTTGAGGAGGTATGCATCCTTTTCTCACTAATACTTTGAAAAACAATGAAGTGTGGGTCATGCTTTCACTTCCATCATGTGATTTGATTGTCAAACTGATCACATGACCACATTTTGTAAGGAAAGGAAGCTATTTTTCCCATCATGTACTGAGATTTATTTATCTCCCTTTACTTTTAGTTAGGGTAGGGTAGAGTAGGTTTTTTTATTACAAAAAAGTGCATTGTGTAGACTCTACATGTTTCAAGTTGGAACATGTATGATTTTCATGTTTGTACATAATTTTTGTGGTTCCTTGTTGTTGTTGCACAGTGCAGTTTCAACATATTTCATGGAAAAATCATTTAGTTGGAGTAATTTTCAAAAAAATTCCTTTCACTCCATAGATCATTTTCATATAATTGTTCGAGTTCATACAGATTCATGAGACATGTTTTCTCTAAGTTATTCTTAATCCATGCCCAATGGATGTTTGACTCCATGCAGATTAAGATCAAGTTTCTCAAGGTTATGCTTGACTCCATGCCTAATGGATGCTTCAAGGCAACTGGTCTTCATCATCTAGCAGGGATGTCCCCTAAAACTTTCCAAAATATTGTCCAAAATTACACCCCCATGTAATTTTGAAAAATCATCAAAAATAGACTTATCCACTCTCTTTCTCAGGGAAATGCATGAGACTAGGATAGTTTATCCCCGAGAATGCGGAACATAGTGTTCCACGGGTTCTCTAATCTATGGACAAAATAACATTACTTCAATACTTAGGCCCATTTATGATGACCAAGGACCTTTGTGGCACATACTCGATCTCTCACAAGTCAACGAAAGGTTAGAGTACATGTGGTCAAAAGACTAGATTGCGCCATGTTTTCTCAACAACAGAGTATTTGAGCCGGCAACTAGCAATCACACTCCAATCACTACCGGGTCTGGACATTCTTTTTCAAAGTATACCCCTATTTCATTCAAAGTTACGTGGGGTGGGGTTCAATACAAGGTACCAAATAATCAATTCTATATGAATTTTCTCTTATTTCCAAGGTATGGAATATGGCACCACATCCACCTTATGCGGCCAATTGGGTGTCTTGGTGGAATGAGGAAATTTAGTGGACCACTAAGTTTCTCCGCCATTTTGCAAGCAAGCTGCCCAAGTTTGTAAGGGATGACTCTGCTCTTCACCAAAAATTTCAAAGTACTATCCATTCTGGAATCTCAACCTTTTGATGTGGAAACTCAAGTTCGGGATGCTCAACTTAGACATCAGTTGAAGATCATAGAACATAATAAGGCCAAGGGTGCTCAGGTCTATGCTCAACTTCATTGGCTTAAAACTGGTGATAGGGCATCCAAAGTTTTTTTAAATCCCTCAGATCTAGATATGTCAAGGAGCAAATTAAGTCAATTCAACTTGCCCATGCTCGGGTCACGACCATCCCAAATATTACCACAATGTTTGTGGAACATTATATGTTGGTATTACAGGCCCAACAACCTTGGTGAAAGTCAAGCAACATTGCAAAAATGTATTAAAATTGTCCTTAACAAGTTGACTCAGCATGAGAGGAAAAACCGTAATGCCTCTCTCACCTTGGAAGAGCTTCATGGTGCCCTTCTTTGTCTTGCTGATGATAAATCTCCTAGGTTAGATGGTTTTCTGTGTGAATTCTACAAATTTTCTTGGCATATTGTTGGTAATGATCTTCTAAGGATGTATCAAGAAGCCTTGCAGAACCAGTCCCTTGGAGATATTATTAATAAAGGAAATATTAAGTTTATCCCTAAAGTTGGGAATCCAAAGTTTATTACTAGCTGGAGGCCCATTACTCTTCTTAATGTTTCCTATAAGATTATAGCTAAGGCTCTTGTCTTACGCATTGCTTCTATTCTTTTCAAGATCATGTGACCTAAGCAATTGATATTTGTCAAAGGCCATTATATTCTGGATAACCTTATTGTTTTATGGGAAGTTATGGAATGGGCTCAGACTTCTCTCCACATGGTGTATTATTTGAAAATTGATTTTGAGAAGGCATATGACCAAATTGAATGGCCATTCATTCTTTCTATGCTTCTACTTTGAATTTTGGCACTTTTTCCTTAATGATGTTCAAACATTATTTGTAGATGCCTCTTCTTGTCTTACTTATCAATGATCATCAGGTCAACTTCAATGGGGTTGTTTTGATCTATAAGACAAGGTTTTCCTCTTGCTCCAACTCTCTTTGTCTTGGTTTTTATGCTCTTGGTATCTCATTGTGGGCAGACTGGCGTGGCACATTCATGGTATTTTTTTCGCAAAGCCTCGAGGTCATAATGTTCACTTGTTAAATCTTTGGGGTTCCGCCAAAGATCTTGGCCTATGCATGATTGGTTAACAAATTACCCTTGAAATGGACACAACGAGGATAAATATTTCAGTTTCTTAGTATCCCCTTTTCCTTCGACAATGATTCTTGCTACTCTATTCATCATTGATCGGGTTGAACAAAAGGTGCAAAAATGGGTCTCTCGACCCTTGTCCTTGGTAGGAAAATTCCAAGTGTGCACTAAGATTTTGGTTGCTACTCAGGTTTACTATGCGGCTTGTTGGTGCCCTTCTCGGAATTCCTTTGAAAACCTAGCTAATTTATTAAGGGACTACTTATGGTCGAGTTACAAATAGGGAGGTTTCCACCGGGTGGTGTGGGAGATTTGCACACTTCAATGGGACTAGGTGGTATGGGTATCATTGATGTGTACAGAAGAGCATCTCTTTGTGCCAAGTGGGTACTTTGTAGGATTCATGGTAATAAAACTTGGAAAATTTTATTATGGCATTGTATCTCTTCTGCTCTCCTTATGGTAAGAATTATTGGAAGAATATTGGTTTTCATACGCTATCAATCACTAGAGTGCTAGTCAAAATACCTGGTACCTTCATCGTGAAGAGCATTTGGAAAGATTTTTAGGCTATGAAACACTTGATGTGGTGGGTTGGAAATGGTGTAATATCCCTTCCCAATCAAAGACCATTGACCTATTTTGTCAACTCCGATGGCCAAATGAAAAATATAAGGGTGACTTAAGTTCTGATAAATCATTATAAAGTTCTATAAAAAAAAAGATAAAATAAAATTATTAAAGCACTTATATTTATTTATTTAGCTTAATAGAAATAAATTATAATCTCTATGGTAAATACAATTTGCGTTGAGGGAAAAGTATCACTGTAAAGAGATTTATTATGTTTTATTCCTCCTAGAAAGGATAATGCCAACTTGGGCCAAAGGGGAATAATGAAGTTTAGGAAGGATAAAAATATATATTTAATTTATGTATTTCCCCTACAAAAATGTGACTTGCATTAGGAGGAAAACGTTGTTGGGAAAAGCATTTAATATGGGAAAATATTAAATGAATGCATAGGAAAATCATTGTAAGCTGATTGGATGATGAGGGAGGTTAGCTAGGTCATTTTATCTATATAAGCAAGTTGACTTGCTTAGGACAATATCACTTGTTTATCTTCTAAATCCATATTTGTATGTGGATCATTTTAGCTTACATCATTAGCATCATTAATCTTCTAAGGACGATAAACCCTTAAAGATTCACTCTAGAGAAAAAAACCCTCTAAGAGCCCTAGTTGAAGGATGAAACACCTTCCTCTAGTTTAGCGAGAATTTGTACCCAAGGAGTTCCATTGAGCTTACAAAGATCTTTGTTATTTGAAGTGTTTTGTTAATTGTACAAGGTGGAGTGACCCACTTGTTGGCTGGTTTATGTTGTAAAGAATACATTTCAGGTATGAATATTATACCATATATTGTACTTTTGATTTTGGGAATCGAAATAAATTAATTTCATAATTTTTAGAGCTTATTTGATACCCTAAATGTGTTGGGTGACCTACTTCTAAGGGGAAAATTAGGGTTTTGTGTTTGTTGTGTGAAAACTAATTTTGGAATATTATTCTTCATATTTTTGTGGCCCAAGATCCAAATTTTCAGCTCATTTGGACTTCTCTAACAAAAGATATGAATTTTTGAAGTTATGTTGCAGACAAGGTTTTTAAATAATTTATTGCAGCCTTGTTTACATCAGAAATCTGCATTTTAATACATATTTGGGCTTTATAAATTAGTGGAACCAAATTTGAGTGGGATGATATAGATTTAGTTGCTGATTTGTGGTGTTATTGGACTCTACCCTAGTCACACTTCCCATAACTAATTCAGATCTTCAGTGTTAGATTTGATAAGTAATTAATTATATTGCTTCTGGGATTTGGATATGTCCAAAATCCAACTTGGGTCAAAAATGTCCTATTAGGAACATACGGTGGTATCACAATGGGATACTTTCCAAAAGGCATTTGTGGGAGATGTTAAAAAAATTAGGCATGCAACACCTTTGGTAACATCGTAGCAAGTTCAACCATGGTGGGATATTTCTATTTTTGATGGTACTAATAAACTTCTGTGAGATCATGGTTGCTAGAATTGGAGGCATACTTGCTATCAAACCCTATATGTGTGGAGGATGCCCTCAAATTCATCCCTTATCATTTGGAAGGGATAGCAAAGGATTGGTGGTATCATTTGATAAAGACCCAAGGGGAAGAATCTATCTTCTTCTTTGATGACTTCAGCCAAAGGTTCATGGAGAGGTTCGATGTACTAGAGGGAAAAAGTGAGCAAATGGCATAGATCAAGGAGCTTGAGCCTAAGAAGTAAGAGAACTCCAATCCGTAAGTTGATGAGGGTTGGTGGTGAAGGCCCAAATTCCAAATGGTAAGAACTACTTTCAAATTGTTTCCTTATCCGAAACATCAAAGACACATGGAGAGGATCCTCACATGGACACTTGTGTGGAATTACAAATCTGCCATACAATTTCCAAACCAACAACTCGTGATAAGCAATTGGTGAAGAATTACACCTATTATAAACAACAATGCTTAGGAGTTTTTGCAGCAAAGTTAAGTTATTTTGGAGACCAAGCTTGAGATATACTCCAAAGTATGAAGAGCTTTGATATTGTGTCTTATTTATTTCTCTATTCCAATTCATTTCCATCATAAGATGCATGACAAGATGGAAGGTGTAGTCTTCATTATGGATTTTTTTGAACCATTACTCCAAGTATATGTATGTGAGCATCTTGTGGATGATATATGGTGGCAAGTATTTGCCCACTTGAGAAGGTACGGAGTGTCGGAGCTTACGGATCACTTCAACATATTTTGTCTATTGTGCATGGCACTTGGACCAAAAAAATTCAACTGCTCGAGGGAAATAAATTTTGGGAAGGGAGGACTATAATATCCCCTTCTCAATCGAAGACTTTTGGCCTATTTTGTCAACCCAACAACCAAAGGAAAAATATAAGGGGTGTCTTAAGTTACAATAAATTATTATAAAGTGCTATAAAAAAATATAAAATAAAATTATTAAAGCACTTATATTAATTTATTTGGAATGATAGAAATAAATTATAATCCTTATGGTAAATACGATTTGCCTTGAGGGGCAAATATCATTGTAAAGGGATTTATTATGTTCTATTCTTCCTATAAAAGATAATGGAAACTTGGGCGAAAGGGGAATAACGAAGTTTAGGAAGGATAAAAATATATATTTAATTTATGTATTTCCCCTACAAAAATGTGACTTGCATTAGGAGGGAAAACGTTCTTGGGAAAATCATTTAATATGGGAAAATATTAAATGAATGTATAGGGAAAATCATTGTAAACTAATTGGATGATGAGGGAGGTTAGTTAGGTTATTTTCTCTATATAAGCAAGTAGACTTGCTTAGGAGAATATCACTTGTTTATCTTCTAAATTCATATTTGTATATGGAGCATTTTAGCTTGCATCATTAATCTTCTAAGGATGAAAACCCTTAAAGATTCACTCTAGAGGACGAAAATCCTCTAAGAGCCATAGTTGAAGGATGAAAACCCTTCCTCTAGTTTAGGAGGAATTTCTACCCAAGGACTTCCATTGAGCTTAAACAAATCTTTGTTATTTCAGCGGTGTTTTGTTAAATGTACAAGGTGGAGTAGCCAACTTGTTGGTTGGTTTATGTTGCAGAAGAAGACAGCTTCGGGTTTGAATATTATAGCCATATATTGTCTGATTTTTGGGAATCAAAAAGATGCCCTAAAAGTGTTGGGTGACCTATGTTAAGGGAAAAATTAGGGTTTCTTGTTTTTGTGCAAAAACTAATTTTGGAATATTATTCTTCATATTTTTGTGGCCCAAGATCCAAATTTTCAGCTCATTTGGACTTCTCTAGCAAAAGATATGAATTTTTGAAAGCTATTTTGCGAGATATGGTTTTTAAATAATTTATTGTAGCCTTGTTTACATCATAAATCTGCATTTTTATACATATTTTGGATTTATAAATTAGTGGAACCAAATTTGAGTGGGATGATATAGATTTATTTGCTTATTTGTGGTGTTATTGGACTCTACCCTAGTCACACTTCTCATAATTAATTTAGATTTGCAATGTTTGATTTCATAATTAATTAATTATATTAATTTTGGGGTTTGGATTTTCCCGAAATCTAACTCGGGTCAAAAATGTCTTATTGGATACATACATTTGTATCATAGCGGGATCCTTGCTAGTTGTGGAAAATATTAAAAGAAAAAAAGAAAAAAAAATCAGGTATGTGACACCTCTGCAACACCACGAGAGTTCAAAACCATGAAATGCTTGAAAGATTTCTATTTTTGATGGTACTAATAAACTTTCCGTGAGATCATGGTTGCTAGAATTGGAGGCATACTTGCTATCAAACCCTATGTGTGTGGAGGATGCCCTCAAATTCATCCCTTATCATTTGGAAGGGATAACAAAGGATTGGTGGTATCATTTGATAAAGACCCAAGGGGAAGAATCTGTCTTCTTATTTGATGACTTCAGCCAAAGGTTCATGGAGAGGTTTGATGTACTAGAGGGAAAAAGTGAGCAAGTGGCAGAGATCAAGGAGCTTGAGCCTAAGAAGTAAGAGAACTCCAATCCACAAGTTGATGAGAGTTTGGTGGTGAAGGCCCAAATTCCAAATGGTGAGAACTACTTTCAACTTGTTGCCTTATCCGGAACAACGACACATGAGGAGGAGCCTCACATGGACACTTGTGTGGAATTGCAGGTTGCTGCAATTTCCAAACCAACAACTCATGATAAGCTGATTGGTGAAGAATTCCAGCCCATTATAAACAAGAATGCTCAGGATTTGTTGCAACAAAGTCAAGTCATTTTGGAGACCAAGCTTGACGAGGATACTCCAAGGTATGAAGAGCCTAATATTGTGTCTTATTTATTGCTACCTATTCCAATTCATTTCCATCATAAGATGCATGATAAGATAGAAGGAAAAGTCTTCATTATGGAGTTTGTTGAACCATTGCTCCAAGTATATGTATGTGAGCATCTTGTGGATGATATATGGTGGCAAGTCTTAGCCCACTTGACAGGTACATGTGTTAGGCTTGTGGATCACTTAAACATGTTTTGTCTATTGTGCATGGCACTTAGACAAAAAAATTCAAAATTGCTTGAGGGAAAACAATTTTGGGAAGGGAGGATTGTAATATCCCCTTCCAATCGAAGACCTTTGACCTATTTTGTCCTAATGGTCAAAGGAAAATATAAGGGGTGATTAAAGTTACAATAAATTATTATAAAGTTCTATAAAAAAATATAAATAAAAGTATTAAAGCACTTATATTAATTTATTTGGCTTAATAGAAATAAATTATAATCCCTATGGTAAATACGATTTGCCTTGAGGGGCAAATATCATTGTAAATGGATTTATTATGTTTTATTCTTCCTAGAAAACGATAATGGAAACTTGGGCCAAAGGGGAATAATGAAGTTTAGGAAGGATAAAAATATATATCTAATTTATGTATTTCCCCTACAAAAATGTGACTTGCATTAGGAGGGAAAAAGTTGTTGGAAAAAATATTAAATGAATGCATAGGGAAAATCATTGTAAGTTGATTGGATGATAAGGGAAGTTAGCTAGGCCATTCTCTCTACATAAGCAAGTAGACTTGCTTCGGAGAATATCACTTGTTTATCTTCTAAATTCATATTTGTATGTGGAGCATGTTAGCTTGCATAATTAATCTTCTAAGGATGAAAACCATTAAAGATTCACTCTAGAGGACAAAAACCCTCTAAGAACCCTAGTTGAAGGACGAAAAACCTTTCATCTACTTTAGGAGGAATTTCTACCCAAGGAGTTCCATTGAGCTTACACAAATCTTTGTTATTTCAGCAGTGTTTTGTTAATTGTACAAGGTGGAGCGGCCAACTTGTTGGTTGGTTTATGTTGCAAAGAAGACATTTGAGTCTAAATATTATAGCCATATATTGTCTTGATTTTGGGAATCGAAAGATGCCCTAAATGTGTTAAGTGACCTAATTTTTAGAGAAACATTAGGGTTTTATGTTTCACAATGAGTAAGCTAATTTTGGAATATTATTCTTCATATTTTGTGACCCCAAGATCCAAAGTTTCAGCTCATTTGGACTTCTCTAGCAAAAGATATAAAATTTTTGAAGTTATATTGTAGACAAGGCTTCTAAATAATTTATTGTAACCTTGTTTACATCAAAATCATATTTTTATACATATTTGGGCTTTATAAATTAGTGGAACCATATTTGAGTGGAATGATATAGATTTAGGGGCTAATTTGTGATGGTATTTAACTCTACCCTAGTTACACTTCTCATAATCAATTCAGATCTTCGGTGTTCAATTTGATAAGTAATTAATAATATTGCTTCTGGGATTTGGCTTTGCCCAAAATCCAACTTGGATAAAAAATGTCTTATTGTGGACATACATTGGTATTAGAGCAAAGTTGATCCTTGCCACTATGGGAGATATTAAAAAAGAAAAAAAAATCGGGCATGCAGAGCCTTCACGCGATCTGTGAGAGATGCGAACATGGTGGGGTAAGATTTCTATTTTTGATGGTACTAATAAAATTTCTGTGAGATCATGGTTGCTAGAATTGGAGGCATACTTGCTATCAAACCCTATGTGTGTGGAGGATGCCCTCAAATTCATCCCTTATCATTTGGAAGGGATAGCAAAGGATTGGTGGTATCATTTGATAAAGACCCAAGGGGAAGAATTTGTCTGCTTCTTTGATGACTTCAGCCAAAGGTTCATGGAGAGGTTCGATGTACTAGAGGGAAAAGGTGAGCAAGTGGTAGAGGAGGAAATCAAGGAGCTTGAGCCCGAGAAGGAAGAGAACTCCAATCCGCAAGTTGATGAGAGTTTGGTGGTGAAGGCCCAAATTCCAAATGATGAGAACTACTTTCATCTTGCGTCCTTATCCGAACAACGGCACATGAGGAGGAGCCTCACATGGAGACTTGTGTGGAATTGCAGTGCTCTACAATTTCCAAACCAACACTCATGAAAAGTTGAATGGTGAAGAATTATAGCCCATTATAAACAATAATTCTCGGGATTTTTTTCAAAGTGAAGTTCAAGTTATTTTGAGGCCAAGTTTGACAAGAATACTCCAAAGTATGAAGAGCCTAATATTGTGTCTTATTTATGTTTTCTTATTCCAATTCATTTCCATCATAAGATGCATGAAAATTTAGAAGGTGGAGTTTTCATTATGGAGTTTTTTGAACCATTACTCTAAGTATATGTATGTGAGCATCTTGTGGATGATAAATGGTGGCAAGTCTTTAGCCCACTTAAAGGTACATGTGTCAGGCTTGCAGATCACTTCAACATGTTTTGTCTATTGTGCATGGCACTTGGACAAAACAAATTCAAAATTGCTTGAGAGCAAGAAATTTTGGGAAGGGAGGACTGTAATATCCCCTTCCCAATCGAAGACCTTTGGCCTATTTTGTCAACCCGACGGCCAAAGGAAAAATATAAGGATGACTTAAGTTACAATAAATTCTTATAAAGTGTTATAAAAAATATTTAAACTAAAATTATTAAAGCACTTATTTTAATTTATTTGGCTTAATAGAAATAAATTATAATTCCTATGGTAAATACGATTTGCCTTGAGGGGAAAATATCATTGTAAAGGGATTTATTATGTTTTATTCTTCCTAGAAAGGATAATGGAAACTTGGGCCAAAGGGGAATAATGAAGTCTAGGAAGGATAAAAAAATTATATAATTTATGTATTACCCCTCCAAAAATGCGACTTGCATTATGAGGGAAAACGTTGTTGGCAAAAACCTTTAATATGGAAAATATTAAATGAATGCATAGGGAAAATCATTGTAAGTTGATTGGATGATGAGGGAGGTTAGTTAGGCCATTTTCTCTATATAAGCAAGTCGACTTGCTTAGGAGAATATCACTTGTTTATCTTCTAAATTCAGATTTGTATGTGGAGCATTTTAGCTTGCATCTTCAATCTTCTAAGGACAAAAACCCTTAGAGATTCACTCTAGAGGACGAAAACCCTCTAAGAGCCCTAGTTGAAGGATGAAAACCCTTCCTCTAGTTTGTGAGGATTCTCTACACAAGGGTTTCCATTGAGCTTACACAGATCTTTGTTATTTCAACAACGTGTTTTTTGATTGTACAAGGTGGAGCGACCCACTTGTTGGTTGGTTTATGTTGCAAAGAAGACATTTCAGTCTGAATATTATAGCCATATATTGTACTGATTTTTGGGAATCGAAATAAATTAATTTCATAATTTTTGGAGCTGATTTGATTCCTTGAATGTGTTGGGTGACCTAATTTTTAAGACATAATTAGGGTTTCGTGTTGGTACATGCAAAAACTAACTTTGGAATATTAATCTTCATATTTGGTGGCCCAAGATCCAAAGTTTCAACTCATTTGGGCGTCTTTATCATAAGATATGAATTTTTTAAGCTATGCTTCAAACAGGGTTTTTAAATAATTTATTACTGACCTTGTTTACATTAGAAATCTGAATTTTTATACATATTTCGGCTTTATACAAATTGATGTGATATTTTCTCTTTTGACATTTGAAGCCTTGAGCTTTTTGCAAATTAATTGAAGTATGAAAACCCTTCGGTTTGACTCTAGAGGACAAAAACCCTCTTAGAGCTTTGGAGGAATTTCCACATAGGATTTTCCGGTGGGACTTCATAGATTTTTACTAGTTTCCAAAATGTATTGAAGAAAATAATTTACAACAAAGTTATCTTATTTTTTTTTTTAGTGGAGCGGCCCATCTTTTGGTTAGTTCTCGTGTTTTTGAGCTATTCCGTGTCTAACATCTATAATTGCTTATTGTACTAAATTTTACGAATCAAAATAAATTAATTTTATAATTTTTGAAGCTGATTTGATACCCTAAATGTGTTAGGTGACCTACTTTTAAGGAAAAAATTAGAGTTTTGTGTTGTTGTTGTGAAAACTAATTTTGGAATATTAGTCTTCATATGTTTATGGCCCAAGATCCAAAGTTTTAGCCCATTTGGACTTCTCTAGCAAAAGATATGAATTTTTGAAGTTATGTTACAGACAAGATTTTTAAATCAGATTTTCTAAAAATTATTGTTCTAAAAATTAGATTTTCTATATACTTGGGCTGCTAAAAATATAAAGATCAGTTTAGCATAAAAACATAATTTTTGGGTGTTAATTTTGTTGGGTTTTATACATAACCCTAGTTGCATTTTCCTTCAAAAATTCAAATCTACAGTGTTTGATTTGATAAGTAATTAATTATATGGCTTTTGGGATTTGGATTTTCCCAAAATCCAACTTAGGTCAAATATGTCCATTTGGGGACATTACGGATGGCTTCCGTTCAGTCCTATCCTTCAATGATCATAACATCTGGTGGTCACCTATTTTCTCATCAAACAACTTGCCCCTTAAGGAGTTTCCTAATGTCAAGGCGTTGAGGCTTACTAGGAAAGGCATCTCCAATATCGGATATCCGGTCTCCGAGAGAGATTAGATCCCTTAGTCATAGCTTAAACAAAACTTTCACTAGCCAATATGGACTTCCTTGATTTCTCAAATATAGTCTCTTGCCGGATGTGATTATTCACAAACTTGGGCTACACCACCTACTCCTTGGTGGAAGGATGGGAGATGTAATTTTGATATACCTTTGCTCAAATATAACTCGAGGGTCATCTATTCCTTTCTTTCCCATGTTTCTCCTTCCATTGACAAGCTTAATACCATGATGGAACTTGCACTCTTCCATTACCACTTGGCTTCACCGCCTCCATTGTGTTTGGAATCCTTTGTTCGACCCTAAGTTGAATTTCTTTCTTTGGTGCCTAATCTACCAAGGCCTCCCTTTGGGGCAACGGTTAAGTATCTTTCACATCCCCAACCCCAAATGCTTCATTTGTGCTCGTCCGAATCTTTTAAACATGTTTTCTAGTTTTCCCCATGCTCAAAGTGTTTGGCGTTGGATCCACTCCCTTTTCTAGCCTTATCATCATGAGTTTTTTGATTGGAAGACTACCTTCTTTGGAGATTATGCTAATTGGCCTACTTACATTGCTTCAATTTGGAATTTTTTCCATTTTGTTATTCTCTTTCAACTTTGGAAGGCTAGGAATAATGTTTTTTTTTTCAAAGATAATGTGAACCCACTTTGGAGCTTTACATTACGAAAAGGTGGCGATTATTTCTTTTGTGTATATGAAAATCCATGCACGAATAAAAAACTAGCTCGGAGTTTTCTCACCTTCAAGCGGTTGCTCACCATTGGGCGGTGTACCTTGCACCATGAGATGGTTCCTTCTAGAAGATGATCCACGTCCTCCTCCTACTCCCGCTAGATTCCTCCCATGCGAGAAAAATTCATCGTCAACTCTTCAAACTGGGGTTCTCCTCTCCGGGGAGAGCCTAGATTTGGATGGTTGCCTCCACCTGGTTGGGGGATTATGGTTACGTTCAATATTTAGATTCCATATCAAGATGACTAGATAGTTGACCCCTTCTGGTGAGCCTAATACACTTGGCTTCATTCCGCTAAATGATGATCCACCACCACTGCACATGTAATTCTTGGAAGATGAAACACCTCCTTTCCCTTGAGACTAGTAACCTTCCACATTCCGCTAGGTGGCTCTTCATCTTTATAAAAATAGTATATAATAATATGTAACTTGCAAGGAAAAACATATGTCTGCTGCTACCAAAAGATAGTTATTATATTCTTAATCCTTGAGAAATACACATCTCTTTTTTCGAGTTCGTTTTATCATTTACATATGTACAATTGTTATTATGTTATTTAAGTCCAAAGATCGTAATTTTTGGATCGGTGGTATCAGTGAAGTTGTCTTGAGAGTGTATGATTCCTAAGACGAGGGACGGGATATAAGAAGCTTGGGTTGTCTATGCAAGATCCTTTAGAATACTTGA
The DNA here is from genome assembly GCA_018340775.1 of Taxus wallichiana var. yunnanensis. NCBI lineage: Eukaryota > Viridiplantae > Streptophyta > Pinopsida > Cupressales > Taxaceae > Taxus > Taxus wallichiana. The sequence goes on from CM031238.1 coordinate 752,703,618, forward strand.
CTACTCATTGTAGGAGACCTCAAATGGCAAACAACAACTTGAGATAAATGATCCTCTCAATAAAATGGTGAATGAATATCTCATGGAGAAAAAGAAGTAGATGAACCAAATCATAACTAAGTATGATGATCTATTCCAGTCACCCACAGGAGTGCCACTTCAATGCGAGGTAAAACATGTTATTGATTTGGTCCCGGATCTCCTTTACCTAACAACCTTGTGTATCGCAGGCCAATCCTTGAAAATGATGAGATCAAGAGGAAGCTCCAAGAATTGATTCAAAAGGGACACATTAGGTCAAGCTCTTCACCTTGTGGAAGTCCAATTATCTTGGCACTAAAGAAATATGGAACATGGCTATTCCGGATTGAATATCGTGCCCTCGAATAAAATTATTATGAAGATTCACTATCCCCTTAGGAGGATTGATGATTTGTTGGACCAGCGATGCGGTGCAAAATTCTTCACCAAAATTGATCTCAAGTCTAGCTATCACTATTTGAATGGTTGGTCATGCCCTTCAAACTAACTAATGCTCCTACAACATTCATGAGGATGATGGATGACATCATGTGGCCCTACACCAATTCCTTCATGGTTGTCTACTTAGATGATATACTCATCTATCATGGGAGAAACATCTACAACATGTTTGAGAAGTACTTCAAACCCTCGAAGCACAACCTACATGCAAATATTGGAAAATTCACATTTGGGATGAGGAAGGTCTAGTACTTGGGTTATGTTGTGGATGAAAAAGGAGTCCATGTTGACCCGAGAAAAATTCAAGCTATTAAGAAATGGCCTACTTGAGGACCCTTACAAAACTTCATAGTTTCTTGGGTCTTACCAATTTCTATCACCGGTTTGTATTGGGATTTTCACATATTTCTTGGGTAATAAACCAACCGACTAAAGAAGGAAACAAGGATACAATCCAATGGGAGGCCGAGTAGAGAGCATTTGAAGGTTTGAAATAAATATTATGCTCGACCCTTGTTCTCTCCTTGCCTAACCTGCATCAACATTTTGAATTAATGACAAATGCATCTGAGTATGCCATGGGAGCTTTTATCATGCAACATGGCCACACTGTTGCATATCATAGTGAAACATTGAATGACTTAGTCAAGAAGTACCAAACATATGATAAGGAGCTATATGCCAATGTCCAAGCCTGTAAGAAATATAAGCACTACACTCGGGAAAGGAAAATATCATCCACAGACCACATGCCTTTGGATTTCCTTAAGACACGAGATCAAGCTAAGGAATCAAACGCACCAGAAGTGGGTCACATACCTACAATAGTTCCACTGGTCATAAAACATTAGAAAGGAAGTGCCACTTGAGAGTTGATTTCTAAGCTACCCTCCATTGCATCCCTCGTGAATATCATTGACTCTATGTGGACATGAGACATCTAGTTAGTGCAATTTGTATGAAACATATCCTAAATTTTTAGATACATATCAGGCCCTTCGAGGAGGAAATCATGTCCTTGATTTCTATCTTAAGGACAACCTTCTCTACCACATGGGACACATCTCTGCTCTAGCTACTAAACACCACAAGATGTTCTAGGAAGCACACTTTAGCAAGATGCAAAGGGCACTTTGGTGTAGATAAAACACTAGCAATACTCCAAAAACATTTCTATTGGCCCAACCTAAGGAATGATGTGGTTAAGTACGTAAAATATTTCACCCTTGTGCAGATGCCAAGCCAACTAATAAGAAAAATAGATTGTACATGTCACTTTGCCATAACCAACTAAACCTTGGGCCTCCATCTCAATAGACTTCCTCTCAGGTTTGTCAACTTCAAAACATGGAAATGATTGTGTTTTTGTTGTAGTTGATCGATTTTCTAAAATGGCTATAATGATTGCTTGTAAGAAAAATATTTTTGCTAAAGATACTACTAAACTCTATTTTAGTCATGTATGGATCAACTTTGGGCTTCCCAAGTCTATTGTCTTTGATAGGGATAACAGGTTCTTGAGCATCTTTTGGTCCACCTTGTGGGGATGATGGACACTAAGTTGATGAAGTCCACATCCTTCCACCCACATATTTTTGAATGCAGACAAAGGTGGTGAAATGATTGTCCATATGTTTTGTATGTATCCTCCAAACACCCATGAACATGGGATGAGTCCCTTCCCTACATATAACATGGATATAATCGGGCCTTGCATAGCTCCACCAAGCAAAGTGTCCATTTCAATTTGGTTACGGATTTCATCCTATGACATTAATTGATGTATGAATTCCGGTGCATACAATGGAATACACTCATGGACAAACTGAAGCAAAAAAGGCAACAAGATTTGTTAAACACATTCGAATACTTAGCACTAGGTATAAGATATTTTACTGAAGATGAATCAAAAGTACAAGCAACACCATGACCAACACAAGGTTCCACATCGGTTCTAGGTTGGTGATAAGGTATGGTTGCAACTTCAGAAGGAGAGGCTAGTAGGTCCATACAGGAAAGTTTGACCTCTATGGTATGGTCCTTACACTTTCACCAAGAAATTTGGTGAGAATGCTTTTAAGTTGAACCTTCCACCCTACCTTAGTTTACATCATATCTTCAATGTGGACCTCCTCAAACCATATCACCCTCATATTTTAGATACTTGAGTCATAGCAGAATAATTGAATATATCCAAACTCAACCCAAAAATATTTTCTCCAGTTGAAGAAGACCAAATTGTGAACACTTTGACAAATACCACGGAGAAATCCTCTCAACTCTATTGAGTGATCAAGAAAGGAATCTCAGGTCATCAATGAAAGTGGCTCACTACGTACCATATCAAGAAATAATTTCCACACTTGATGGGACCCCTTGGTGCAATGGGGACCATTACTTTTGAAGGAGGGAGGAATGATCCAGACAACAACTCGGGCAACAATTCTTGAGGCACAACTTCTAAGAACCATAACGTATGCACCTTTGTAGCTCTGATTAAACCTCGTTTACAATGAGACCGAAAGGTTAGAATGTGTAGAATATGGTGGAAAGGTGAGAAACTTTGTTCAACAAAGTTTGACCCTTGAAATTTATGTCTAAAATCCCTAAATCACAATTTTTGTAATGTTGTCTAAAAATAGTAAATTTACAAAATTACCGCACATGTAATTATCAGAAAATTAAACACCTCGACTCCCTCAAGACTAGTGACCTTCCACATTTCTCTAGGTTCCTCTTCATCTTTCTAAAAATAGTATATAAGGATATGTAACCCGCAAGGGAAAGACAAATATCTACTAGCAAGAAGATAGCTATTGTATTCTCAGTCTTTGAGCAATATACATCTCTTTTCAAAGGTAGTTTTATCATTTACATATGACACAATTGTTATTATTTTCTTTAAGTCCAAATCTCTTAAGTTTTGGATCACATGTCCCTTTTTGGAGGCTAATTTTCAAATACCTTAACCCATTCTCTCCCCGTGGGTTTGAGGAGGGAAGTAAGGAGAAGATCTTAATTATATTTTTATTGTTGTTTATGTAGTTTTAAAATTTATTATCATGTATCCTATTGAGAAGTCTAGTGCTCCAATATAGGAACTTAAGTAGTTAGGTAATAAAGGTGTTATGAGCATATAGGCTCCAAATACCATCTAAATATTTCAAAACACTTATCTTAAGGGGTCGGCCATCATTTTATGTTGTTAAGAACTCCTTATGGCTATTTGAGGAGGTCGTTTAGCCATTATTGATCAATGTTTTTAGTGAATATTTATATCTTTGTGAAACTTGGCTAATGTAGCCCTTTTACTATCTTTCTCAAGGAAGAAACCCCTTGATTGAGGACCTTGTCCAAGGATGGAAACCCTTGGTTGAGGACTTACGGAGAAAAAAATCCTTGACGAGTTTTTATGTATGTAAGACGATTTAAAGGAAAATAAAACATCATTGCTTGCATATTTGGTATTTTTAGTCCAATGAACTATTTGTTTGGGGTGGATAGGCCTACTTGGGAGTGATTAATTGGTATGTGTGATGTTCATTTGGTAAATCTAAAATTACTATCTTGTTCTCCATATTTTCTATAATATCCTCTTCTCAAAAGTAGCAAGTCAAATACCCTTAGCCCATTCTTTGTTTCCCAACGGCTAAGGAGGCTGTAAATAAGGAAGCATTTATCCTACAAAAAAATTTAATTGCATGATGAATTTTATTATAAGCACTCTAATTATTTATTAGTGATAAAATAATAAAAGAAAAAGTCCCTTTATTTTTATTCCCCCATAGTGAGAAAATGCAACCCATATAGGGACATAAAGCATGGGGATAAACAAGTAAAGCAAGGGGAAAATATTAAATAAAGTGAAGAGAGATGATTAGGCCTTGTTTGGGATAATATGCCAAGAGAGAATTATAAAGGGAAGTCACCACAATCTATTGAGACATCACTTTTGTATGTTTTTACATTGAAATTTGGTTGAGCTATTTGCTTTCCATTTTTACATTAAATGACGAAAGCCCTTTGATGTGTTTGTATTAGAGGATGAAAACCTTATATTGCCAAGGTTGAAGATTGAAAACTCTTCATCCTTTGTGAGAGGAATCTCTATTCAAGGGTTTCCATTGAGTTTCAAGGAAAATTCTGAATTTTCAATAGTGCTGAAGGCCCTAAATTGTAGATTTATGCATTCTCCAACTAGGGTTTGAAGAAGTGTTGTGGCTGATTTTGGCATGCAATTTCAGTTGTTTTCTAGAGGAGCAACCCACTTGTGGGAGTATTTTGAGTACCCTAGGGCATGATTGTACCAAATATGATTTCTTTCTCTATTATCCTATTTTTGGAGATCAATTTTAGCTTATTTGCATGTGATTTGGGCTTTGGAAACCTCTTTTCCAACCATGTCTGTAAGCTGATTTTCTGCAGACTTTAATAAAAATTATAGTTCTTCTTCTTAGATCTTCATATCTATATAATAACTTTTGATCAGTTTAGACAAATATTTGAGTGATTTTACATCAATTTTGAGTATCAACCATCTCTAAGGCAAGTGGCATTTCCATGAAAAAATCCAAATATGCATTCTTTTTATCAAATATCTTATATTATTTGTTATTATAAATTCGATTTACAGGCATTCCTTTTGTGGGCATAAATTATCCCATTGGGGACATTACAGTGGTATCGAGCATGTTCCTTTCCATCTTGTGAAGTAGTTCAGATCTGAATGCAAACAGGGAAATCACCTCAAGTTTATCAAAGGAGAAATCAAACTCCAAAGAAAGGGACAATGGATGAGCATGATCAAAGAGCTCCTCCTACAGATGAGTTGAGCTTCATGCAAGAAGTAATCACAAGGAGTCAAAGGCAATTGCAGCAAGTTATAAGAGAATCTCAAAGGGAAATGTGTGATGCATTGACAAGCTCAATCATGGACTTGGCTAAGGTTATACATGGACATAATATATCAACCAACCAAGGAGCAACCAACAATGGTGAAGGAAGCTCATCTAGACCAACAAAGACATCCATCAAGCCTCCACCTAAAATATTCAAGGTCAAGTTTCTTCAAAAAGAGGAACAACCAATTGAGCTAGATCCTCCAAGTGATGTTGAAGACATAGAGGCATGGGGTGAAGAATATACAACCCTCAGTTTCAGGGTGAGAGAGATGTTGTCTTTCAGGGATTACTATCAAGTGAAGAATAACAAAGGCACATGAAAGAATAGAAGAGCTCAATAGGTGCAACCAAGAAGAGACATACAACAAAGGTTGGGTGAGGTAGGTCTTCCTTCTTATGATGGTTCAAATAAGTGTTTAGCTAGAATGTGGTTACAAAAACTAGATACATACTTGTCATTGAATCCCATGTATAAGGAAGAATGCCCTAAATTTGCAACCTTGCATTTGTAGGGAGTTGCACATGAATGGTGGTACCATGGATTGATCACACAAGGGCATGGTTCTATCACAACCATAGAAGAATTCAATCAATGTTTAACAAAAAGGTTTGATAGAATAGATCCGAGATTCATTTCAGAGAGTTGGCTCAACTCAAGCAAGAGGGATCATTGGATAAATATATTTTTGAATTTCAGAGACTTGTAGTGATGGTACCAGATGTGAGTGAAAGAAGACTTGTATTGTTGTTTATTGAAGGACTAACAGAACCACTTAGAGGCCTAGTCAAAGCCTTCAGTCCTCCATCTCTACAAGGAGCTATCAAGAAGTCTTTGGATCTAGAAACTTCAGGTTCCAAAGAACAAAAATCTGCAGTTTAGACAGCCTAGGATTGTACCTTATGGGAAGCAAAAGGACTCTTTTGGACAGCCAATGACAACTCAAAATAGTGAGCAAGGGACAACAACTAGTGGACAGCAAGGTAAGCCCATTCAAGAGAAATCTGATCCAAAAGAGTGGTTAAAAACAAGCTAATAGAGGTAAACAATGAGTTAAAAAGGAAAAAATTATGCTTCAACTGTAGGGACCCATGGACACCCAACCATCATTGCCTTGGCAAAGGGTCAATCCATTACATTGAGGTATTTTTGATGAGGAAGATGATGGAGAGAGCTCGATCCAAAAAGAAGAATAACAAGCAAAGGAAGAGGAAGTGGTTCTCATTGGTACCACATTTGCTACCTTATATGTACCACCTAGTTTCTATACATTCTAAGTTAGAGGAGACTTTCATGGGCAACAAATCACCGTGTTCATAGATAGTGAAGCTACACATAACTTCCTAAATGAAAGCTTGGTTATTAGGCGACATTGAAGAGGGAATATTTTCAAGGCTTGAATGTGATAGTAGTGGATGGATATTCACTTTCATGCACAAAGAACATCCCACATCTTGAGCTCACTTTAGATAGTTGTGAGGTAAGAGATGATTTTTATGCCATTGGCATTGATGAGATGGATGTAGTACTTGGAGTATAATTGTTGCCATCTTTGGGTCAGTTCATCCAAAATTTTCAAACTATGGAATTGAAATTCAAGGTACAAGACAAAGGAGTTGTTCTATAAGGCATGAGGAATGGTATTCATCAAGTTGTGACAGCCAAAAGTATGAAATGATCTTCCAAAAGAGGGAAGATTACATGGGCTACACATTGTATGGTAAAAATGAATCCTCTTTTTTATTACAATAGTTTTAGCATGATGATATTCAACTTATTTTGGATATGTATGCTAGAGATTTGGTACAACAAAGCCAAGATATCATGAAGGAAAAAGGTAATGAAGATGTTGATGACACTCCAAGGTATGACAAGAATGGTAACATATCATATTTATTGCTACATATTAAACCATTTTAGATTTGTTTTCCCCATGATAATATGAAGCATGTGGACCCCTTTTTCCAAAATCATGATTGTGAGCATTATGAGAGCTACATATTGTGGCAAGAGCTCTCTCATTTGATAAGCACCGAATCTAGACTCTTAGAAAACTACAACATGTTGTGTCTCTTGCACATGGCACTCGGGCATTTGAGTTACAATTTCTTGAGGGAAAATGATTTGTGGAAGGGAGGATTGTAATACCCCCTTCTTGAAAGTAGCAAGTTGAAGACCCTTAGCCCATTCTTTGTTTCCCGATGGCTAAGAAGGTGGAAAATAAGGAAACATTTATCCTAATAAATTAATTTTAAGTACATAATGAATTTTACTTTGTAGGCACTTTAATTATTTATTAGTGATAAGATAGTAAAAGAAGAAATCACTTTATTTTTATTTCCCAATAGTGACAAAAAAATGATCCATATAGGGACATAAAGCAAGGGGATAAAAACTTAAAGGGAAAAATATTACATGAAGTGTAGAGAGTTGATTGGGCCTTGTGTGGGCTAATATGCCAAAAAGAAAATTATTAAAATAAGTTGCCACACTCTATTGAGGCATCACTTTTGCATATTTTCACATCTGAAATTTGGTTGAGCTATTTGCTTTCTATTTTACATTAAATGACAAAAACCCTTTAATGTGTTTGCATTAGAGGACGAGAACCCTCTATTACAAAAAGTTGAAGAAGCGAAAACTATAAATCATTTGTGAGAGGAAGCACTACTCAAGGGTTTACATTGAGTTTCAAGGAAAATTTTAAATTTCTAGTAGCATTAAAGGCCATAAATTGTAGATTTATGCATTCTCCACTAGGGTTTAAAGAAGAAGTTTTGTGGCTGATTTTTGCCATGCAATTCCGGTTGCTTTCTAGAGGAGTGACCCACTTGTAGGAGGATTCTAAGAACCCTAGGGAAAAAATGTATCAAATATGATTTATATCTCTATGATCCTATTTCTAGAGATCAATTCCATCTTATTTACATGTGATTCGGGCTTTACAAACCTCTTTTCCAACCATGCCTATAAGCTGATTTTCGCTAACTTTAATAAATCTTCTCTCTTCTTCTTGGGTCTAAAAATTATATTTTTAGTGTTCATGCCTATATAATAAATTCTTATCAGTTTTGACAAAGATTTGAGTGATTTTAAATCATTTTTGAGTATCAACCATCTCTAAGGAATGTCACATTTTCTTGAAGAAATTCGATTTGTGATCTTTTTATCAATATATCTCCTATTATTTAATATTATTAAATAATATTTACAAGTATTCCTTTAGGGGCAAAAATTATCTCATTCGGGACATTGCATTTTCTAAGGCCAAGATCTTGAGTTTGGTGAGTTTTGGAGGTGTTTCATTATTTTTCTAAACTCGATGATGTTCGTTGGTCAAGGTTTCCATGATTAATTATTTTCACACTCAATTTTGATTTTAGCAGCTGATTGTGTTTGCTAAGGGTTTTCTACTAATTTTGGCATAAGATTTGAAAGGCTTTAATAATATTTGGCCCACCTTTGAGGGTTTTAACTCCTCTAGGGCATCACTACCTTAGGAAGGGTTCAAATTGCATATTTGCAGGGTTATAACAGCAGTTCCATAATCTGATTTGTGAGCTTCATCTCAACTTTTGGTCATTTCTTGAGTCCCCCTAAAAAGGGACATTACAATATGCAAGTAGAATGACTAAGCCACTTCGAGGGGAAACCTCTAAACCATACAATAAGACTTAAGCGTTCATATGATGACAATATACTACTCTCTAACTCCTATATATACCCTACTATGTTATACGAGGAACCAAGGCTAGCCTACTAAGCATATGAGAGCATACATAAATATGATATGACATATTAAGAGATTATGTTAGCCACTTACTAAAAATCGATGTGTGTACATGTGTGTGTGCGTGTGCGTATGCGTGTGTGTGTGATGAACAAAAATAAAGACTAAGGGACCTAAGGTGGGGTATTATGTACTAGTGTTAATCTAACTAGAAGGACTAAAATGGTGTAATAAATGAAATAAAATAGTAATTAAAAAATTCTAAGTAAAATAAAAGCTAAGCATGCGAGATAAGAAAGAGAAAATGCTTAGCTAATTTGAGGAGGCTTGCGAGGTTGTCACGAGTTTGAACACAAAACTTGGAAGTGCAGACAATCACTCAAGAACCTGCCGAAGACAGTTTGGAGGATGCGAGCAGGACTTGGGTGCCTAGAGAAGGGCACTGGGGCACCCCAAGGTGCCTTGGTCTGCTGTCGGGGCTCTCTCGTTTGCGTAAAATCTTAAAACGAGTTTTGGTATGGTCAAAGTTTGTTCGGAACCCTACTTGTCTATCGCACTAGATTCACCCTGATGACCCGTGTAATGACCTCCAATGCAAAGAGAAGTAGCAAACCCTAGAAAAAATAAAGATGCAAATGATTGGGTCAGACTGACCTTAGCCACTAAACTAGTGGACTTATCACTGAGTGTTGCACTACATTTCGGACCCGGATGTAGTTCTGGTGAGTGTGTGCATGTTGTGCCCTAGGTGCTCTCGTGTCAGTCACACTTTGTGAAGTAGCGAGCAATAGTAACTATAGAAAATGTAAATAACATGTGTGCATGGAATAAAATAGAATCCCCCTATGAAGTGTGTGTGATGTAGATCTCCTAGCCTTGATGCATGGCACTATGTGGATGCAAGTGATGCAATGGATGCAACTCTAATGCAGTGATAGTAGTATGTGACGTTAGGACCCTCATTATGGTCTTATAGCTTTATATTTATAGGGCTCTCTAGTTTGATTTCGTAATTAATCCCAACAATGCCAACTAGGAAAAGGATACGAATGAAAAATAGTTAGAAAGGCCCCAAAAAGAAGCGGGAAAGGATATGCATGGGCCAGGGCGCCTAGGGTGGGACAGGTGCCCCGATCTTGGGCTAAGTGCCCTGATTTTGTGCTAAAATGGCGGGGCAATTGTAAAATGGATGGATAAGTGTTGGAAAATACATGGGAATTAAGAAATAAAAGATGAAATAAAGATGTCCAAAGGTGAGATTAATTAGTACTTTAATCACTTGAGAACCTTCTAAATAGTAGTATAAGATCGGGCTAAATAATGTCTAAAGTGCATAATTTTGTGTCTCATACATAGTGTGTGTGTGTGTGCGTATGCACGTGCGTGTGTGTGTGTGTGAAGTTTCTAGAAAATTTTATCCACATGGGCTTCAAAATATGTTGGAGCATTTGTTAACCCAAATGGCATTGTTGTCCATTGGTAATATCCATAAAGGACAACTAAATATAGTTTTGATTCCTTGACTCTAATTTGGTAGAATCTTGATTTGATCAAACTAATTGAAATATTTACACTTTGTTACTTTACGCAAAAACGTAGGATTTATTTGGTATTGGATATGGATATGGCTTTGTAATAGCATTAAGAGGCCTATAATTTATAACCATTCTCTATTTTCCCCTTTTCTATCCCGAATGCTTATTGACCATAAATGCACAACAATAGGGAGAGATTGATGTGTCTGCAGTACAAATATAGGACCAAAATCTAGAGATCCAATAATTTGTACTACTCGACTTCTACAGTTGCATGAACAATTTTATCAATTTGTTCCTTAGTATTTTCCTTTACTTTTAAATTGTTTCTTGCTTTTCTTGTTGCTCTATCCATTCCAAGTTGTTATCTAAAATAACTACCTTATTATCAACAAAAGTCAAATGATCTCCAACACTTTATGCATCATATTAAGAGACAAGTCCGATATTTTATAATTTTTTTACATGCATCTTTTGTGGACTCAACAAACTCATTCAATTGCTTGATGACTTTCATTTAATTAGAGATGGCAAAGACTTGACGTACAATCATACATCTCTACATAGATAATCAAAATTATCAAAAAAATGAGAAATATAGTGGGAAACATAATTTATATGCTTGAAATCAAATGAAGCTTCTTTTTCTTTTGTTGCTGATGATTGGAAAGCATAAGAAAAATATGCTATTTTTCCTCCATTTTGCTTATAGTGACCTCAATAGGGAGGCCATCAACAACCTTTGTAAAATGTGGTTCCATCCTCTTTGTAATACTTGAAAGTATTTTCCCTAGGAAGTGTTGACAAGGTTGTCGGGAAAGGTTCATGTCCTTCAATTACCTTTTCTTCTTCAAATTCTCCAAACACATTTCCGCTTCTAGTATTTCTATAAGATTTTCTAGAGGATGAGAAAAAACTATATCTAGAATATTCATAACCTATGGATTGTGATAATGATTGAGGTAACACATGAACTGTATTTCCCTCAAGTCTCTGGAGTGGTTTTTCTTTATGCATATGTTTTGGGGCAACATTTTTATCCAATCCAACTTTCATTTAGTGGGTACTTGAATGGAGTCTATAACTCCCTTTTGAAGTTGTACAATACCACCAAGTGTTTTTAGCATGTGGAAGGTTTTCTATAATTTTTGGATGGTTTGTGTTTGTCATAGAGTATGAGACTTATATATTTATGGAGGCATACTTGAATGGGCCGATCATATTAAGACCGTAGACAAAAGGAAACATACCCCAACAATCAATTGATCCATGTTTTACTTCCTTACATCCTGTGTCTCTTGAACTCACAAAAAGGTTCGGATAGAACTCATAACAAACATGACGATCTTTCAATTAAGATGAATAAGCAAACTAACATGCATGTTTGAAATGAACCTCTTTTGTCACACAAAGCTACATAAGATATTGGATTTATATTTTTAGGTACTAATGGTTTTATATGGACTCTAATAAAACCAAAATTAACATCTTCGTGACTGGGGAAATATTCTATTTGATTGAGGATGTAAAGGTAATAACTTAGTCTAGTATGCTTTTCCATGTTGGTATTCTAAATCTATCTGCAGAGACTTAATATGTGGGTGAACAAAAGACTTACAAGTAATTTTATACAAGACTTTGTTAAACATATTTTCTCCTTTCAAATCTGATTTCTTATAAACATTGTTGGCTTTAATATCAGAAGGAGAAAAGTTAACTATTGAACATGGAAGAGTTTTTTCAGATTGTTTCGATCCGAGGGTCTTGATTGAAGAAATATCAGTCTACTTGTTATTGCTCTTCATAAAAACATTTCGCTTCAACCTCATTGATGATTTTGAATGTTGTAGAGTCTTGAGATGCTTTAAAAATTCTAACATGAGTCTTCCTTTTGCCACAAAAGTTTGAATCAACAAATCAATTGGGATTCCTTGATTGAAAATAGGGGCATAAATAAACTATGTATGAAAATTTTAAAGCTCTCTAAAGAATTCAATATGATTCAAGGCAATAGATCTTCAAGAAGGTTACTCAATATTTTTTGAAAGAATGTCTTCGCTAAGGCTCGTAATTGGCTCTGATACCATTTGACAAGAAACGACTTCAATCTTTGATCTTGGGAGGAAAACAACACCGTAGTCTATGGTCGAATTCATGGCTTGATAATTATATAAACTTAAATAAATTACAATTTTTTACAAAAATGGAGTTTGAAATTTATAATATCTCAGTTTGCACTAAACGCAAGGATAAAGCATACTCTTTCATGCAGACTCTCTAGTTTCTATGATCTAATGCCTAAAACATACTCCAACGACTCTATTTATGAGAGAAAGTTGGTGAGCTCCTATCGATTCTTTACCGACAACGTCTATTACCTTCTTCCTTTACAACAAAAAAGTGCAATTTCTTTGCAAAGAGTGTTAATTACCTTCTTCTTTACAACACAAAAGTGACAATTACAAAAGATATTATCCACTATCTTAAACTTGATCTTGATTTTACCATGAGAATGTACTAGTGGATCCTATTGACAAGGTGATGACATCGTTGTGGAATGGTGGTCCTTTACTAGTTCCACTTTTAACGCAAGGTTTGTCAACATTGATGGCGGAATAGTCACCTCATATGATGTTTGTGTCTTATATTCGAATATCTATCAATATCATCACCATTGTACCCGAGAATGATGTGGAAATAAGATTCCTATTTAATTCTTCTCCTTATGATTGTATGTACAACAATATCATGTGAATGTTGTTCTTCCTCCTATTGTGATCATGTAATGTCCCCTTCCCTTCACTAAAGGCCTAAGGGCCAATTTGAGTCCTAGCCTTGGTCATACCCGAAGGGCTCGAGGCTATTGGGAATGAATATCTATTACCACCTAGTTTGTTTGTTATAATTTTGCATTGACATGAGCATAAAGAGACTTGGTGGGACTAGATGTTATGTTTTGTTGTCATCGGGGGAGGGTGGTCTCATAACACTTTAATGTTATAATATTGCATTCGGGGTCATTTATGGTACTTTATTGTTCTATTTCTTCATTGGGGTCACTAAAGTCACTTTTAGTTCCACATGGAACTCCCAACGTGGAAAAAGGTAATGAAAAGTTTTAAAAGGAGTTTGGGGAGGAAAGGGAGCTCACACTTACACTCTCTTATTTTTCTCATTGTCAACTACGCTTGCAATTTCCAGCTTGTGGAGTAAGATCTCATAGGGACCCTAGCTTCGGTGGTGAGAGATCCATCCCTAGGTAGCAGGGCATTCTTCGGTGGTGAGAGATCCACCCTATCTTGTCATTTTAGAGCGGATTCAGGGTTGTTTTACAGAGATAATTTTCAGAGCTTCTAGCGGAGGGTTTTGAGGATTTTTCGGTCTTTTTGTGAAGAAAAATCAATGGTTTCTAGACCATTTTTACTACAACAATAAGATCAAGTTTGGATGCCATGTTTTAGAGACTTTTCAGAGGGTTTTTGGCCTTTTTCCAATGGGAGTGACCCACTTTTGAATTTCACAGCTATTTTTGGAGGGTTTCCCAAGTATTATTACCAGATTTGGAGGTTGGGGTTTCATTTACATTATTAATAGAAGTTATTTCCAGATTTTCAAAAATTTTGCACTTGTATTTGGAGAGATTAATTTTTGAAGTTTTCCAGCTGCCTAGGGAATTCTGTAATTTTATAGCAGTGATTTATTATCTGAAAAAAATTCCAAAATAATTTCCTAGTGTTAGTTTTATTATTAGCAAGCTCTCTGCAAATTTTCAAGGGTTTTGAACAAGTATTTTGTGAGTTTAAATCAAAACTAGTTCGCTGCAATTTAAGTTATTTCTTACAAAATTATAAATTTATTTTCTACAATATATATATGTATGTATTTATGTATGTATGTATGTATGTATGTATGTATGTATGTATGTATGTATGTATGTATGTATGTATGTATGTATGTATGTATACATACATACATACATACATACATACATATATATATATATTGTAGGAAAATAAATTTATCATTTTGAGTGGTATCCCATAAGGGATATTTCAATGGTATCAGAGTAGTTGTTTCTCTAGCTTGTTGGGTTGAAAGATGGGAGACAGAGACAATGATCACATGGGTGTGGACTTGATGAAACAACTCTTCACCAATATGTTAAAGCAACAGGAGACTACTAATCTCTATTTGAGCCGGCTCAACCGAGACATTAGCACGGGGCGGGATCAAGACGCAGGCAAATAGAGGAAAACAGTAATAGGGGACACATGGTTCAAAGAGGTGATAGTGGCAACATAGGGCAACGATCTCCCCACTCTTCTACCGGGCCTTTGGGAGTTCACGAGCCTTCTTTCTTTAAGGATCCAGAAGTTTCATAGTTATGACCGCTTGATTGATGTTTTGGATGAGGAGTCTTGTTGGGAGAGATACCAATCTTTGAGCGAGGGTTTTCGAGATAACATGCCATTCCAGGAGTATTGCAAAATGAAGATTGGTAGCAAGCCCAAGAGAGATCATCAGATATAGGTGCCTGAGTTGCAACGGAAATTGAGACAAATCTCCATTCCACACTTTGATGGGTCTAAGAAGTGTACCGCACAATCCTGGATTCAGAAGTTGAAGACATAATTTGACTTGAATCCCATGCGCGAAGAGGATGCAATTAAATTTGCAATCCTACATCTGGAGGGAGATGCACATGATTGGTGGCATCATGGATTGATTATACAGGGACACATACATATTGATACTTATGCAGAATTCACACGGAGGTTGATGAGCAGATTTGGCAGGAGGGACCCTGATAGGCATTTTAGGGAGTTGACTCACTTGAGACATACATGTTCCTTAGATCGATACATTGCAAATTTTTAGAGACTATCAGTTATGGTTCAAGATGTGTTGGAGATGAGACTGAATTCACTCTTCATAGTAGATTTGATAGATGCTCTAACTAGATTTGTGAAGGCATTTGAGCCTTCTTCTTTGCATGAGGCTATTAGGAGAGCACGTGACTTGGAGTTATCCACTCAAAAGTTGATGTTTTCACCTCGATTCCAGCCTAAGGTACCTCCATCTAGATTCGATAGTTCTCAGCAAAAGGTGCCCTCGCCTAGGAAGATGCAACGAAGAAACCATTCATATCTAGAGAGGATAGAAATGAGTTGAGGCGAAAGAAACTATGTTTCGATTACCGCACAACTTGGGCTCTAGGACATGATTGTAGGGGTAGAGGGAAGGCCCAATACATAGAGGTCTTCGAGGAGAGTGATGGTGATGAGGAGTTGGATATTCGGGATTGGAGGATGGAGATGGAGAGGCATTGGACAACGCAGATGTTGAGCAGGAGGATGAGACTTTCCCTCATGAGACTATTGCTACTTTGTCTAGTACCCCAAGGTACAAAGCATTCAGAGTTAGGGGAGTTTTATAGGGCCAGCGAGTGGTGGTACTCATTGATAGTGGGGATACCCACAACTTTATTGATGCATCATTGGTTGAGAGGTGGGAATTACAGGAAGAAGATTTTGAGGGCTTCAACGTGGTTGTAGCCAATGGAGAGTCTATGAGGTGCACACAGTGAGTCCCACAATTGAGCATCATGATAGGTAACTATACAGTTACCGATGATTTCTATATTGTTGGTATTGGAGAGACCAACCTTGTGCTTGGAGTACAATGGCTCCATTCCCTTGGTGAGTTTTGGACTAACTTTCAGACGATGGAGCTGAAGTTTAAGTCCGAAGGGAGGAATGTGACTTTGAGAGGTTTATCTTCAAATGCACCCAAGGTTGTTACAGCTAAGAGGATTGAGAGGATTCATAGGCACAATGGGGTTGATTGGGCAGTACAGTGCTTGGTTTCGACCAAGAAGTCAGAGGATGGGCAACCAGAGTATCATGTGGATATCCAGGGCCTATTGGATAGGCATAGTGCAGTTTTTGGCGACATACCTCTAGGTGTACCTCTGGATAGGGGATTTGAGCATGTGATTGAGCTTGAGGATAAAAAGGTCGATGGTTACTACTCCTTACCGTCATCCCAAATGGTTTAAGGATGAGATTGAGAGGACTATACATGAGCTCATTGAGATGGGGCACATTAGACCTAGTTCTAGTCCTTTTGCTTCATTAGTGGTATTGGTGAAGAAGAAGGATGGTACCATGTGGATACGCATTGACTACCATGCACTAAACAAGAAGACAATCAAGAATAAATACTCTGTGCCACACACTGATGAGTTGTTAGACGAGCTACATGGAGCAATCTATTTTTTTAAAATAGATTTGCGATTTGGATATCATCAAATCAAGGTTAGGGAGAAGGATGTGCATAAAATAGCTTTCAGATGCCATTATGGACACTTGGAGTTTCTAGTGATGCCATTCGGTTTGTCTAATGCACCAACCACTTTTCGAGTCTTGCATGAACCATGTCTTCAACCGCTATTTGTGGAAGTTTATTTTGGTTTTATTGATGACATATTAGTCTACTGATGAGGATTTAGGAGGATCACATTTGGCATCTTGATGAGGTCTTGAGTATATTGGAAGCTAATTCGCTATATGTGAAAGGCTTCTAAGTGTGAGTTTGGCATGACGTAGTTGTTATATTTGGGATATGTGATCGGTGGGGGAGTGGTGAAGGTTGAAAGGGAGAAGATACAGGCAATAGTGGATTGGCCACCACCCAGGACATTGACACAGTTGAGAGGATTTTCTTGGGACTTTGTACTTAGTACATGAGATTTGTGAAGAACTTCTCTAGGTTCACTGCTCCATTGACAGACTTGACCAAGAAGGGGGCCTTCGCTTGGTCAAAAGCAACACAACATGTTTTTTATCACCTCAAGGGAGTGATGAGTTTATGCCTGGTTCTTGCATTGCTAGATTTCTCTCGACCATTTGTGTTGGAATGTGATGCATCAAATGAGGCCATTGGATCAGTTCTTATGCAAGACATGTACCCCATTGCGTATGAGAGTCAGAAATTGAGCCTTGTGGAGAAAGGGTACTTGATTTACGAAAAGGAGATGTTGACCATCATGCATGCCTTGGCCAAATTTAGACAATGCCTTGTGGGCCACAAATTTGTGGTTCGTACGGATCATGATAGCTTGAGGTTCTTCCTAAAATAGAAGGATCTCAATAACCGCTATGCAATATGGGTGAACAAGGTACAAACATACGACTTCGACATAGAGTACACAAAAGGTAAGAATAATGTTGTTGTTGATGCTTTATCTAAGAGACCTTACCTTACTTTTATGCTTAGTTCTATGTCTGAGATTTCAGCAAATTGGAAGGCTCACATACTTGTTAAGTATTCCAAAAATCAATTTGCATGTGAGATCATGGATGGTATTATACAGGATGAGCAGGTACATAGTTTTGGATGATCTCATATACTACAAGGACAAGATTTTCATTGTATCAGGTAGAAGATGAAGGAGAACATCCTTCGGACGGTGCATGATACACCATTAGCTAGACATCCTGGATACTTCAAGACATACGGTTTATCAAGGAGATATTTGCATGGAATGGGATGAAGGATGATGTCCTTAATCATATCAGAGAGTGTATGGTTTGCTAGCAAACCAAAGCCGAACATTCTTTTCCAACGGGATTACTTGACCTCTTCCCATTCTTGAGCGAGAAGTTGGAGAGTATATCCATGGATTTTATCACAGACTTCCCTTAGTGCATGGGCATAATTGCATCTATGTTGTAGTTGATCGGTTGACTAAGTATGCTCATTTCTTTTCTCTGCCCAAGGGGCATGATGCACCGATGTGGCTTAGGTATTCTATACATGTGTTTTTAGGCTTCATGGTTTGCCTAAAAATATTGTTAGTGATAAGGATAAGATCTTCATGAGCACATTTTAGTAGGAGATCTTCAGAGTGTAGGTATTGAGTTGACCCCTAACACGAGCTATCATTCAAAGACTAATGAACAAATAGAGATAGTCAATAAATGGATAGAGGCTATTTGTGCGGAGTTATGTGATAGGACATCAGCGTGCATGGATTAGATGGTTGCATATGGGTGAGTATTGCTACAATACCACCTATTCGATAAGCATTGACATGATTCATTTCCAAGATTTGTATGGGTATGATGCTATGTCATTTGTAAATTTAGTGTTATCTAAAAGCCGAGTTCCCAAAGCTCATGATTGACGATAGGAGAACTAGGATATTCTGAAAGCTCTCAAAGAGAACCTTTAGAAGGCACAAAATCAGCAAAAGATATATGCAAATAGGCACAAGGTAGAGAGATCTTTTGAGGTGGGAGATTTAGTCTTCCTCCGCTTGCAGCCATACAGGTAGTCTTCACTTAAGCATAAGGGTGTAGAGAAGTTGAAACTACGATTCTATGGTCCATACAAGGTAACATGACATGTGGGGGCAGTTGCATATGAGTTGGAGCTTCCGCAACATAGTAAGATACACAATGTCTTTCATGTTTTGTGCCTTAAGAGGGCACTTGGGCAACATATTTTACCTTCTACGAGTTACCACCATTGGACGAGGAGGGGAAGCTGGTTTAGAGCCAGAATCTATTATTGAGGTGAGACAAAGGAGGCTCAAGAGCAAGGTGATCACAGAGTATTTGGTGCGGTGGAGAGGATTGCCACTTGAGGATGCTACTTGGGAGGGAGAGCAAATCTTACAACATCCTAGTTTGCATTTGCTTGGGGACAAGCAAATTTCGGGAAGGAGGATTGTAATGTCCCCTTTCTTTACATGAAGGCCTAAGGACCAATTTGAGTCCTAGCCTTGGTCATACCCAAGGGGCTAAGGACATTGGAGGCTATTGGGTATGAATATCTATTACCACCTAGTTCATTTGTTATAATTTTTCGTTGACATGAGCATAAAGTGACTTGGTGGGACTAGATGTTATGTTTTGTCGTTAAGGGGGGTGGATATTGTGTTAGGGGTCACTTATGGTACTTTATTATTCTATTTCTTCGTTGGGGTCACTTAAGTCACTTTTAGTCCCACATGGAACTCCCAACTTGAAAACAAGTTATGAAAAGTTATAAAAGGAGTTTGGGAGGAAAGACAACTCACACTTGCATACTCTCTTATTTTTCTCATTGCACAAATGTTGCTTACAAATTTTCAGCTTGTGGAGTAAGATCCCACAGGGACCCTAGCTTCAGTGGTGAGAGGTTCATCCCTAGTTAGCAGGGCATTCTTCGGTAGTGAGGGATCCACCATAACTTGTCATTTTGGAGCTAATTTAGGGCTATTTTATAGAGATGATTTTCAAAACTTCCAGAGAGGAGGGTTTTGAAGATTTTGGGTCTTTGTGAAGAAAAATCAAGGGTTTTCATATCATTTTGCTAGAGCAACAAGAGCAAGTTTGGAAGCTATTTATAGAGACTTTTCAAAGGGTTTTGGCCTTTTTCCAAGGGGAGCGACCCACTTTTGGATTTCGAAGCTATTTTGGAGGCTTTTCCAAGTGTTATTTTCAAATCCGGAGGTTGACTTTTCATTTGCATTATTAATAAAATGTTGTTTCCAGATTTTCAAAAATTTTGCACTTGCATTCGAGAGATTAATTTTTGAAGTTTTTCAGTTGTCTAAGACATTCTCAGTAATTTTCTGGTAGTGATTTATTATCTGAAAAATTCCAAAAATATTTTCCTAGTGTTAGTTTTATTATTAGCAAGCTCTCTACAAATTTTCAAGGGTTTTGAACAAGTATTTTGTGAGTTTTAATCAAAACTAGTTTGTTGCAATTTCTAGTTATTTCCTACAAAAATTAAAAATTTATTTTACTGCAAAACACACAACACATTGTACATCTTTTGAGTGGTATCCCATAAGGGATATTTCATATCAATCTTGATTTTGATGTGGCCATGTCCAATTTGGTCTTTTGATCAAATGAATAAACTAACACAGTATTAATTCATTATTGATTCAAAGAATAGTAATTGTACCTTCTCGGCTACCATGTGGGCATGTTCTAACATGAGTGGCTGTTGAAGCTTGAAGGTTTGTGGATGTTGATCTTGAAAACTTTGTATATCTTACTAAAACACCTTTTAATATTTGTTCTTGGATGAAACAATTCATTTTAAAGAATCAATTTTTCTTGGTTCTTGTTAGATTAACTCCAGGATCGGGTGGATTATCATGATACAATGTGGTTGCAAGATTTCAATTTATCCAATCATCAACACCATTTTCTTACCCGCGACATGCTCAAAAGAATAATTGAATCTATTAAAAGATCTTTCCATTGACAATATTTTCCTCTCGCCATCTTTCCTTCCTTCCTTGATCCTTTTCCTTGAAGGTTTAGAATTTTGTACAATCAATTTTGATGACAATGTTTTAAATCGATTCATTTTTAGGCAATTTTTTCTAAACATTTTTTGACAACATATATTCCTTATCAAAAGATATCCATTTGCAGATTTCACCAAAGATACAACTCCCGCAAATTCACCTATAAATTCTATAAGATTTTCCATGCAACAAAGAAGTCCCCAAGAAACATTAGAAGCATCTTTGAACAATATATAGTTTTATGACTTTGGCACATGCAAAGTATGTAGAGGTCTCCTTCCTCTTTTCTTTTATTTTTATGTGAGCTCATTGCAACTATAGGGTTCGACTATTAAGGTTGTTAAAGAATATAAATTATTCAACAACCTTAATTTGTCATTATATCACACTTCTTGGCACTATGTGACATGTGTGTCTCTTTGTTTCTTTTCTCTTACCTCATGGGTTTTCTTTTGTATTGTAAATTTACTATATAATTTGTTTTTATTTTATTCACAATTTGTTATTTATGAGCTGACTTATATTTTTTTCTTTTATTTTTATTGTTTTCTCAACTTGGCATATTTACGAAGGATTGTCTTCTTTCTCTTCTCAAAGCTTATGCTCTTCCCCGATGATGAATCTAGAAGTGGGTTTAAAATAATTTACATAGCCCTATCCAAAAAAATTACATAAAAAGAATTTTTTTCCTAATCACCGTTAAATGGATGTCAAATTTAAGGTTGGAATTAAAAGTGAACACACATAGACATTACAGTCCATCACCACCCCCATACTCCCTCTACTACTCACCCCCTCCCCTCCAATCTACCCTTGTAGAACACTTTTCGGCGTAAATAGATAGAACATAGTGGAGTATTAGATCATAGTGGAATGTTAAGCTTTAAAAAGTGTGCACATACTTCAGCAAGATTATGAAACTAATCAATGGAACATGGACATACGACCTACAAAAGAGACTATAGGGCAAGTGGGTTGCATTACACACAAAGAAGCATGGATATTCATACCGATACAGTATCTAAGGGTCTTGAATAGACTAAATCAATTTCAACCCATCAATAGTAAGTCTTATTCTTAATGCTCTATTGTTCCTATTTTGCTTTTACCCAAGATTGAAAAGGGAGCATGGATATGGATACCAATATAGTATCTAAGAGTCTGACTACACTAATCAATTTCTAACCTTCACCAAGTCTAATCATTAATGCTCTATTGTTCCTTTTTTGCTTTTTCCCAAGCCTTCAAAGGGAGGGGCCTTTCCATAGGGCTGACAATGAGCCTTTTGTTAGTCTTGCTTGGTAGAATGCTTATCCAAGATGCCTACAACCTATTTTTATTCCATTTTTCATGCACCATTAGTATTTGCTGAAAGGCACCATTCGTATTTGCTGAAAGGCTAACATAACTAGAAGTAGGCTCTCAATGATTGATTCCAAATGCCAATGGTGATGAGTTCTACTTGTCCTGCCTAACATACCTTGGTCTTCATCTTGCTGTTCTTATTTGATGATGTTAATAATTAATTGGGAATCACCTTCAATATACAAATAAAGTAATATTTTGTCAGCTTGCCATTTGGACTCCTCATATAATGTGCAAATCTCTTCATAGTTCGTCTATTCCTATCTTCGCTGGTAAGAAGCAGGTACTTATCCTTCACTGTTTTGGATGTCTCCTCCTACACTGGAAAGTCTGGGGTTTCCCATCAAAGCACAATCAAAATTTAGTTTCAAGAATGGCCAGCTCAACAATCCCAATTAGAAAGCCTCTTTACTTCAACATGGGGATATCTATAGTGGTTTGGATTTTTCCGAGCTTGGCATATAGCTAGCTTTTCTATCGGAATGATACTTTTGGAGACTGGATTAGAGTTATGATACCAATTTGCCTTTGAGAATATTGACAAAATTCTTTTGGTGATTGGAATTGATTTGAAAAGTTCAGTTATTTCTTTCTAGTCACATGTTCTAGCAGACAACGTTGGGTACCAGATTGTGGATGCTTGATCATCCCTGAGGTGACCTATACTGATTTTCAGTTGATAGACACGAGTTCCTTCTGATCAAAATCTGGGGCATTATGTTTTAAGGAATTGTCTCCATAGCTCCCTGACCTGATTTAACTCTTGATCATTTTCAGTCTCCTTTTCCAGCTAAATCATAACATCTTGTGCTATCCACACAACATATATGTTCAAACACTGGTGTAGCTGCTCCAGTGACTTAGAAAGGCAACTCATAGGCTGCCAAGAGACTTGCAGAGAGGTTTTTAGGAAATATGTGGTGGTTTTGTTCCTAAATTCAGATATTCTTTTGAGGATTGCAACTAGGATTTCATGCAATAAGCTACTCTGTATAATGTTCCACATAAACAATACTTCAAATATGGTATTATCACTCAAGTCCACAAGCCAAGGTGCAGGGAACAACATTTAGATAGCATTTTGTCCTCTCTAGAGCTTCTAATCCAGGGGTGACTTCACAATTTAAGTTTTTGAGAAAGATTATTTTTGTTATCCTAGGTTTTGAGCTTAAATCTTAGATCTCAATCTGTTTTTAATCGTCTCTGTAGTGTGCATTAAATTGTCATCCGTGGATGCCAATTCACTATTTTTTAAAACCTGCAAAATAGTTTAGATGCAACTTGTCATTTTGATTATGTTTTGCCACAATGATAATCTATACCATTTTTGGGTTTATATAATAGTAATGTCAGATACAAACTGCCCTTGAGCAATATTGAAAAGAAATTACGTAATCCAAGATTTTTATCCAAAATCAGTACGGAGAAGCAAAATTATAACTCATCTATACAGGGCCCGCTATATAGCAAGTGATTATGCGTCATAAAACCTCACTTTATAATAGTATGACGTGGTCTCTTTTATTACAACCATAGTAGTTCACAAATACAGTCTCATAAATATACAACAGAGATCTTTTCTTGCAATACAGTACAATGCTATTTGATTCTTTCCACTCAACTCTTGACAACCATGTTGAAACACGATCATTTTCTTTCCGCTCAATTCTTGACAACTGTGTTGAAGCACAATTGTTTTTCCACCAACATTTAATGTACATTTTTGGCATCACCATCCTGATAATTATAAAGCATGGATATTAAATATTAAATATAATACTTAGATATATTAACATCCACTAGTCAAACAACATATTACGAAGTACTTAAACTTAGATCTACTGAAAATATGATTTATCATGATTCAGGAACTACATGGCACTTTAACTGGCACAAAATTTCCATATTTAGACTGTAAAGTAGCTAGATATTCAAATTTAATGCAATTTAAGGAAACTTCAGAATACTAGGATGAGTGAATTGAAGTTTCCTTCACAGGTAAATGATATGCCTTAATCCCCCTTATCAAAACAATTATATGACAAACTCGCGTTATACATTTTCTAATATGATTACCTGTTTCACATGTAAATTGCTCGGAGTAGAATATCATTGAGAAGCTTAGTGAGATGCTTCACAATATATTAATCAAGTTGAAGCTACTTTCTCATCTGAGTAAAAGACTTTGAGGTGCGTTTGTCAAACCAGATGACCCTCCTCCAAAAGACGAAAATCCACTGCTACCTTGATTCCCACCAAATGACTGGAAGCCACCCCCTGCATAACAAATTGCAAAATTCAAAATAAGCACAGGGCATTGCTGAAAACACAAGCCACCAAGGCTACCAACCTGCAAGCATACATCATGGGTACTTAATATAATCGAAAACACTAGTTATTAGGAAGATGCAGTCCGAAAAGTAATGACCTCCAAAAATAATTATGTTTTTTTTATTTAGAAGGAAAAAGTAGCGAGCACTGACATACAAAGGCTACAGCCATTAACAAACTTTTACTTTACCTGAAAATCCACCTGTTCCTGCATTCGCAGCTGCCACAAATCCTCCTCCACCAGCAGCTCCAGTAAATCCTCCCCCATCTGCAGCTCCAGCAAACCCACCCCCACCGGCAGCTCCAGCAAATCCGCCCCCACCTGCAGCTCCAGCAAATCCACCCCCAGATGCAGCTCCTTTAAATCCACTGCCTGGGAGGTGACTTGAAGAACCAAAGCCTGCTCCAAGACCACTGCCAAGCCCTATTTGCCTCGACTGGCCAAAAGCTCCAAGAGCACTTCCAAGAGCCTGTTGCCCAGGGCCAGGCTGGGCAGGTTGGCCAAAGGAACTACCTATAGTTGGGGTAGGATTAATTCCACCACCACTTCCAAAGCTGCTTCCAAATAGATTTTGACTTGATTGTGGAGATGATTGGGCTGCAGGTATACTGAAGGATGCTGGTTTAAATAATTCCCCGGAAGGGACGCTCAGTGAAAATGCAGGATTAGGCTGACCAGTGATCAATGGCCCTCCAAATGGATTGGATTTTGGGACAGTAGATGTGGCAGATCCAAGCCCGAATCCACTGAAACTTCCAATATTTACATCAGCTGTTTGAGCAGTAGCTTCCTCCTCCATGTCTTCCTCATTTGTAACAACAGAGGTCATTGCTGATGAAGAACCTGATATTAAACTCTGCCCCAAGGTAGATGAAGTTAGAGGGGAGATAGTCATCTGCTCAGGGGATAAAATTGCCACATTTTGCCCAAAACTGGAAGCAGCTTGACTTTGCTGGGGAGTAAGTTCTGTGCTAGAAGAATTGGAAAATCCAAACAATGTTGGGCTATTGGACACTGCATTAGTTTGACTTCCAAAACCAATGGGACCAGAAAACTGTCCAAAACTAGACACTGTAGCTGGTGTGAGAGAGAAAGCTGGAGCAGAAGCTACAGAAGGGATATTGATAAATCTTGAAAACAATGGCTTTGTCTGTTGAGAAGATGATGCAAATAGAGATACTGATGAAGTAGATGTCTGTGCCATGGGCGAGACAACAGTTGCAGCAGAGGAAGATGAAGAAATTTGACTGGATGATGAAGTGCCCAATCCTGCAAATAATGGCTTTGATTGAGACGAAGGTGATGCAAATGGAGAAACTGGAAAAGCAGATGTCTGGGCCACTGAAGTAACAGCTGTTGCTGCAGAAGAAAATGAAGAAATTTGACTGGATGATGAAGTGCCCAAAGAGGATATATCAAGCTGAGATGTTTTTGTTAATCCCAACTGAGACAGATCACTACCTGCTAGCCCTCCTCCTAAACCAGAATCCTGAGTGATGATTTGATTAATAGGTGAAGCAGTGGCTGCAGATGATGCTAAAGAGTTACTAGATTGTGCTGTTACACTTTTCCCACCACCAGCAGATAGAGATAAAAAACTGGAAGGAAAGGACTTTGATTGAATAGCAGATCCAGATGACATAGCACTTTGTGGTTTTGAACTGAATGAAGGATCTTGAGATGTTAAAGTTCTAACATCATGACCTGACGACATTGTCACATTTTTGCACTAGAAGTCGCTAAAGATGACATGCTGAAGGAAAACAACTTGGGCTCAGGAGCAGCATCAGATACAATAGTTTTTCGTGGTTTTGAACCAGACAATGAAGAACCTTTAGGCAATACAGAGTTGATTGCTGGACCTGAGGAAAGATAGGACTTTGCTTCTGCAGAACTCGATGATATGCCAGACAAAGCGTTTGCACTTTGAGATACATTCCCACTACCTGTATGCATGGTAAAGATGAAGGGTTTTCCAGATCGCATCAAAGAAGGAGATATACTTGTATCTTCTGAAGCATAGTCAGAAGCTTCAGCATTTAATGGCCATTTATCTTCTGTTGTGGACTTTGACAATGCAGATGGATTTGGTACTTGCAACAAAGTGGAAGGTTGTGAGCTTTCAGCCGATTTCACAGCTGATGCTACACATGCTGAAGCGGAATTGTTTGATTCAGGTACTTCTTTTCCACTGTTTATAGAAACAGACTTGATTTGTGTAGATACTAACTCATGTTGTTGCAAGACTTTTGTTCTATTGTCAATACCAGATTCACTTCCTTCATGTGTACTTCCACTAGATGTCTTGGCACTAGAAAAACCAAAAGATGCTTGGGTTGTATATTCCAAACTGCTCTTCGTTGTAATTGGTTTTGAACTCATAACACTTTCAGAGTGGCTTCCAACTGTAAGTCCAAAGGAAGAAGTTAGACTCCTATTAGGCGCCCTTGTTTTGGGCTGTACAGAAATAACAGAAGAAATTCCAAGTAAATCAGAGTCATATTTTTGGCTTGTTATATCTTTAACTAAAGATGCATGGGAAATATGAGAACTACTTTCTGCAACTTTCTTTTTCAATGAAACAGACGATTGATATGATATGTTTTATATTGATTGTGAATGGTAGTTTGACCATTCAAAAAATGATTCAGATGAAGGTCTAGCAAACATGCTACTAGTGGAGTCATTTGGAATATTTAGACCTGCAGTGTAAACATTTTCTGGGATAACATTAATGCAAAAACAACTATTAACTTCAATGACACGTGAACATGAAATTACCTATTTTCTAAAGGTTCTTTGAACTCACCCTTTCCTTCAGTTACACGGAATTGGTACATCGGCGACAGAGAATCTTCTGGGCCAAACATTCCAGAAGATGTTCTGAGTTCGGAAATTGTACTCTGTGTCAATTCTAATGGTGTTCTACTTCTGGTGGGCCTAGACCTCGGTGCTTGTGAAGCCCTTTTCACAGTGGTCTTTGCAGTTCCAACATTAGCCCATGCCTGTTTATCAAAGAAAGCCAAATGAAGCATGTTTAAAAGGAGTTTACATAATTGAATGTAAGAGCACACATGACAGTTTAGGGAATACATGTCTGTGTTTTTAATAATCAAAAAATCCAATTTTTTAAAAGGAGTACAAAGCAAGAAGCGCTATAATTTGGTAGCAATTAGAGGATAAACTGGAAATACAATCAGAAAAAAGTTAAAAAACTATGAACTTAAAACAAATGATTTTTGTGTGAGAAACTCACAAGATCTATGTTGCCAGGATACGGGTTCAGTACGCAAATATGTCGATTTTCAAAACCCTTACATACATACATACATACGTGTATACGTACGTACATACATACGTACATACGTACATACCAACACTCTTTTTAGTCCATAAGAAATACAAAAGTTGAAAAATATAGTAGGATCAAGGTTCAAAACATTCAATATGCTTAAAATTTCCATATGCAACTGCAGAAATATGACAGAACCCATATTCAATATGCATGAGAAAAGTTCCATTGGTGGATTTTTCTGTCATTTTGTCTTATACAAACCACATTTTTCTTGTGTATTTCATCCCTACTTTTCCAAATAAGTAGTAGATTTTCTGGGCATAGCATTTTGTTACATTATATTCACTCACTTGGAATGCTGAAAATGCCCTGTGGGCGCAAGTAATATATGATAGAGCTACTGAAAGAAGCCAAGGATTTGCCTTTGTTACAATGAGCACTGTGGAAGAAGCTGAAGCAGCCATTCAAAGGTTTAATGGCTCTGTAAGTGAGGAGACTGCTCTGATATAAATACAGCTCATTTGTCTAGGCTTTGTATTCATTATTCAGGGATCAATTCGATTTCGATTGATCAGTCTTGCTATTTTTGCACGATAGATCTAATAACCTTAAGCTAGTATAGATAGTGCTTGGTATAGCTAGTATTCAATATGCAGAAAATTTCCATTTTCAAGGTTCAAAATGACAGAAATATGAATGTTTTTAAGCAACTGCAATGCAAAACATGTATGGTTACGTCCCAGATAGGCACAGGTACATCCCAGGTATGTTTGTGATGTACGTGAGACATATCTGTACCGTATGTGGGACGTATCCGTGCCAAATACGTATCGGAGAGGAGGGGGAGGGTTGCAGGGGTGGGGTGCATACCCATGCTTCACAACACAAGATTGATGCATGCATTTAGGAAAATGCAATTTGGATATAAAAAAGAGGTCACGATATCAAGGGAATGAATTCAACAACCGAGGAAGCAGAAACTTCAACATTAATGTACAGTTGGCTTATTCTGTGTTATATAAGGCTTACTGGAAAAATCAATTCCGATCAATTGAATATGAAGAAGATATGCAAACAGAAGCCAAAGAACAGAAGAGTTATCTCAGGCAGACTACCAAATTCAGTTCTAGCACAAACATGATACTAACCATGAAATTATGAATAATGATTTAAATCTCAAAAGGAATTTTCTTGGAAAATTTAAACATAAATGAAACTGTTTCCAATTGCTCATGAAAGCCTCCAACTTAACATAAATGACCCTGTTTCTAGTGGCATTTATTGATTGTACACAGGATACCTTCTGTTGTATAATTCCAAACTAGCATAAGATTCATCGTTTAGTTCTTGCCACAATTATGATCCACATTTTTGGTTGTTTATCGTCCCTCCATACTTTTATCTACAGCTATGGGATTGTATTGATGCTTAGAGTTACCAATTGAAAAATGAAATTGTACAGACGAGAATATTTCATTTTCCCTCATGCTTAAACTAATAAAGATGGAAAATAGAAATTCAAATGCTGTGCCACTTCATACAAAACTGTTTCACTTAAATTGCAGAGAAAAAGGTAGCCCTAACCAATAATCTGTAATGAGAATTAAACCAGCTTAAGAAATGCCTCTTTCTATGTGTAAAATCAAGATCAGTATAAGATCAAGGAATTACACTGTTAATGGGATCCCTTCTCATCCTCAATGAATCTGGTTCCTGCATTATTGACTCTCTCTGAATGGCACTTTCCTTGCTTGCACTAGAAGACGGCGAGTATGTAAATTTCTGTAATGAGTGTGATTTCAAAGACTTCTCCTTCAAATCTGGAGACAAGAAGCAAGCTTCATCTGGGGATAAACCAATGGATTTAAACAAGGATTCCTTTTTGCATTCTTTAAATTTGCAGTTTTTTCAGGAGATATATTTAAAGCCTCCATTTGCTGGGAAAGACATCCAGCCAGTTTCTCAGCAACTGTGACCTGTGAGTTCACTGTATTATAAAAACTTTGCAAAGATTGCAGTTGCCTGTCAAAACATTAGAAACCGGAATATTCAGAATATACAGTAAACTCCAATAAAGTAACATCACTATGATGCTGAAAGAACCAGCAGTCTTTTCTTTATTTAACAAAATTTACAAGGAACATAAAACTACACAATCATTGACATCTTCATCTTTCTCTGCATGTTTCTAGTTTCCCATACGGAACCTGCTATACCCAAGGAAAAAAAAATTACATTTCTCGGACTCATACCAACTAGTACATTAATGTTGTAAATAATTGTCGTGGACGGTGGTACCATCATTCTATATAAGCTCAATGATGAAAATTATGTATGCTGATTGATATTTAGGTGGAGAATCAATTACTCAGTGTTGGGGTTGCTTTGTTTAAGAGTTAGATCAAGTAAATTTATAGATTTCAGCATGATGAACGGATTGCTGGATTTTGGGATGATCGTTTCATTTTGTTTTCAGGCTTACATATACATATTTTTGTGTGTACATGTCTAAATTCTTGAATGTGAATAGTTTTTTTGATTATAATGTACTTCTAGACTGACTGATCTATAAACTCCTAGCTCTAGCACTGAATAGAATTCAAAGAATCACAATATATTGCTCTGCTTCAAATCTATTTCAAAATGCCAGTTCCGAATACTTAGAGAATCTAGAATTAGTGTAATTTCCTGTTGGAAACATAAAAATACTGAAACAAGAGTGTAAACAACATGAACAGCAAAGATAAAGCATGAAAACAGTATTGGACACAAGAATTTTTGTCTGGAAAATCCCTAGACGGGGAAAAATCAGTTGGAAGTGGCAAGTGCCCAGCTTCTTAATCTTCTCTTACTCATTTTTAGTCCATAAAAAACTGAAATAGTAATACAAAACTTGAATCAATGTTCAAAACATTCAATATACTTAAGACTTTGCATTTTTATTGATCATGTGGCTGCCATACATATGATATACGAATATCATGTCAACATGAATACGAACAAAACTTGAAATTTGAAAAATATACTAGGGAGTAGAAAAGTCAACATGAATACGAACGAAACTTGAAATTTAGTGTTTAGGGTTCGGTTTTAGGGAGTAGAAAAGTAAAAAATTAAAAAAATGAAATAAAACTTAAAAAAGACGTATTTACTGCAGGATACGTGCCTGATACGTACGGGATACGTCACGGATATGTTTGTACGTATCTGTGACGTATCCCATATGTATCCGTTTCCGATACGTATCAGAGGGGATTCGAGGGGGTCTTGGGTGTATCCATGCAATGTAGCAAAAAAGTATAAAAGGAGGTGAAGAGGGGTTCATTTGATATCTTTTGGTCATTTTGATATCTATTTTCTGGTTTGGGATGATTGCTCTTCCATTTTTACACTAGAGGACAAACCCCTTGGTGTACTTGCATTAGAGGACCAAAACCCTCTCTTGCTAAGGTTGATTAATGAAATTTTTTCATCCTTTGTGTGAAGATCCTCCATTTCAGAAGTTTCTATTGAGCTTTCAAGGAGTATTTCAGATTTTTCAGCATTAATCAAGACCCAATATTGCAAATTTGATCGCTCAGAAGTTTGGGTTTGAAGAAAAGAGTGTTTGGGCAGATTTCTACCTTCATTTTCAGCCATATCTAGGGTTATCTATACCCTTTGGGTGAAGTTTGACACATTCTAGGGCACAGCTATCTCGGATCTCATCACCAACAACTTTGCCATAATTTTTTTTTTGAGGCCATATTCGGTTTTGTTTCATGGCTTTGGGCTTGGGATCACTTTTTTCCGACCACTTTTGTAAGCTGTATTTCTGCAGATCTATAATAAAATTTCAACTCTTGTTTTGGGTCCTAAAATTATATATTTTGTTGTTCTTGCATTTCTAAATTATCATAAATATTTTGGCATGAGATTTGAGTAATTTAAGATCAGATTTAAGGGTTTTTGATCTCTATGGCAGCTCGTCATATCCGTCCAGAGGAATTTATATATGTATTTTGTGGATAAATTGCATTATTATCCTAGATTTTCTTCATCCAGATTGCTGTTATAAATAAACAATTTCAGGTGTTCCCTTTTGGGTTATAATATATCCCATTGGGGACATTACAATAATCCACATTAAAATTAAAAAACACAATAAATTTCATAATATCATAGGTTTATAATAATGATTTACATCACAAGCTCAATATACATCAATAGTAAGCCAATCATAGTTAAGGACAAGATGTTTCATAATATCATAGGTTTATAAATTATAATTTACCCTTAAAAAAATAATCTTATTTTAAGGACTACACGAACAAATCATTAAATTGCTCTCCATCAAGTTCATGAAAAATCATCCATTCATTTATTAGAACCGGATGCAATAGTGACAATATCACTCACACTAGCTCCACTATGTGATTTCTATGCAGAAGTCCCTTCCTCATCATATCATCAACCAATGAAATATGTGCAAGGTTAGATACTGAAGCATCAGTTAGGTTGCTTTGGTTCAATATCCCAAAGCATAGTTGAGCCATGCTCACGGGGTGATTGGAGGTGGATTGTGGATTGCACAAATACCATTTCCTCCACTTTCTTTGCTGCAGACCTGTTGTGCTTAACCATGTGCAGAGAGGAATATGTACTTCAATTTGGCTTGGTTAAAGAGGAATTAGCAACTTGGAGAGGCAAAGTTTGTAGGAAATTTGAGCGTTTGAATTTTAGTCAAAATGCTAATTGAATATTAAGAATATGATTTAAAAAATTAAAATAAAACTTGTTGCAAAACATACCTGTAATCAAATTTCAATGGCAATAGGATCCAAGCCGTTGGTATCTTGGTCCCGTAGTGCCACCATGTAGAGGAGCCTTGGTATACTTGTCACAAAGAGCTCTAAGTTTACGCATCTAGCCTTCTAAGGCTATAACCATCCCAAAACTCATCATGGACTTTATTCTAGATCAGGGAAAATTCTTCTTAATGCATTCTTATATCCTTGTAAAACTTCTTTTCCTTTGCACCCTTGGTAAAGAAAGTAGTTTAGTGCTGTAATATTTTGGATTCAAAGCCCATGGAACAAGATGCGACGGGTGGTCATTTTCCACCTTGTGGATTACAACATGCCACTTCTTTATAAAAGCATTCACAAGGATCTTACTCTTTTTTGGCTATGATGCTCCTCAATGTTTCTAGTATAGAGTTGATGTCATCATAAATTTTGGCTAAGAAAGGCTGGTTTGTATTTGCAAATCTCATCATACTAATGATATGCTCAGTAAAACTGAACTAGAGGTTGACATCTACGAGCCCTTTCATTCTCTAAGCCTTGTTTGAGTTTGATTGTTTCCGCACACTCCAAAGGTTTTTGAGTACCATGTTGCTCAAGGATTCTTTCACCTTCAATAGTGTCTCTAGATGTTTTGTTCATAGGCAAATCTAGTCTTATCAACACCCACCTCCCCAACCAAAAATAAATAAATTTAAAATTACAAAAAAAATCTGCATCTTTTTGGTTGATTAAATTTTTAGTAAATGATCTAGATTATGATATTTTAAAAATATTAATCAACTCTCACTTTGCTTCAACAACTTCTAGCTTGAAGAGATGAAGATGGCCTAGGTAATAGTTAATCACATACATCTGAATATCACTAGCATTTGGATAAATTTTCTTAATCCATTGGATTTATCCCAAGTTTTGCAGCATCAAGCTGAGTGAATGGGTCGCATAAGGTTTTGAAAAAATGTGCTCATTCCTCATCTCCACTAACAATACGTCTACATAATTTTTTTATTATTGTTTGTGATTACTTGGACAATGTTTTTGGGTCCCACATGCTCAATAATATCTATAAGGATGTCAGCAATGAAGTGTGCATCCTTCACTTTGCCCCTCACATTGAACAACCCTTAGAAACATTTCCCTTTAGTACATATTGTGGTAACATTTATCAAGGATCGGTTTTTACAATCTTTCCATCCATCTAAAATGATGAGCACCCTTGTTTCTTACCCAATTTTTTTGATTTGTTGTGTGATACGTTGACCTTGGCAAACAATGTGGTTCAAACCCTCTCATATATTAAGGCTTGTGTACCCCCTAAACCTTCATTGCCAGATGGTGATCTTGCAATTTGAATGGAACCCCATACGCATAAATGCATTGTATGATCAATTCATTACGTATTTTGCTTAATTCATTGTTGGAAGCCCTTTCAGGTAGGCCCACATCTTTTGCTGTCTTGCATCAATATGGAGAGTCTACTTCCTCTAAAGAAGCATGAGCTGTTTGCAAAAATGGATGTGAAGGGGCTGGTCATGTATATGGCGTGCTTGGGGTTGCACTTGAATGTGTAAGCGTCATTCCTTAGGGTTTCCTCTGCGAGGAATGGGAATGGATTTGATCTCCAACCATCACATTGTCCTCTTACTCTTTTATATATTCCATAATTTGCGCTTAAGGCGACCGAAGATGGAGGATGAGAGCGGGAGGGTGTGCCACATTTTTCTCCGATGTAGCTTCTTTTCCCTATATATCAAAGGGTTTTCTTGAAAAATCATGACACTTTCCTAAAGCCATCTAAATTGTCTTCCATTGTTTGCAAAATCTCTATTTTCTCCATGCTTAGCCTTGGGCCTTTTAAAAGTGGAGCAAAGGGTCTTTCTTTATCATAAAACCTTACATGATTCAATTGTAAACTTTGCAAAATTCTTTGAAACTAATTATGTGCCCACCCCCATTGAAGTCCTCATTACCCATAAAGCTCGGAAAATCTTTTGCTACATGACATAGTTACCTAAGACTCCAAGATGGCAAAAATTTCAAAATTTTGGGGACGGGGGGACGGCGGGGCGACTAATTAAAAAATATATAAATATTTAAAATATAGAGATATAGTTACTAAACTATATAAATAAGCTGAAATAAAACCATTTGAGATTTAAATAAGGTGAAACTTGAACTCATAAACATCAAATACATTCCTTAATACCATAATATCAATATGTTAATGTCATAAATTCATAATACATATTTGAATTTTGAATTTGAGACAAACTGAAATAAATTATAAAACCTTTCTAAATTATTATTGATCAAGTGACAATAGCTGATATTCATATAATTAATCTCATATCCAAATACACAAACAATTGTCTATTGTCAATATTACAAAAAAGAGGACAACTACAAGTATCGCGCTAAAAATCAGAATCAACATTTAAAGCAATATCCATGAACTCCTCCTCGTTGGAACTAGCATTCTCATCTTCAAAGGTAAACCCAATCAATCCCGTTGCACAATGATGGTCCTCTTGAACTCCGCCTCGGCTCCTCGGGATCTACATCCCACCGTAACACTGGAGTCTGCTTGTACTCAGTGTCTTCATGCGATCCAAAAGACACAAAGCACTTTGTGTCTGCACTACAAGCTTGTTCGCTCTCGTAGAGGTAAGCCTATTCCTCTTAACAGTGTGATCCAACCATATGTAGACCGCCTCATCTCGGAGGAAAAGGAGGAACTAGAAACCCATGGTCGCACCAACTCACTAGCTCTTGTTTCTTGCTATTGTTACCCTGTCCGCCTTTGCTAATGTTTTGTACCCATCAAGTTCAGTGAAGTCGAGCCACTCCAACCTGATCTGTGAAGCCTCCTGTGGATTGTACATTTTTTTAAAGGCCTTCATAAGGCCCTTCTTCACCTCATCATCATCCAATGGGATAACTCGCCTGGCCTCTCCACATACCATTTGGGATTCAGTGCATACGCAACCATATGAAGAGGGGTGTTCAACTTCTCCCATCTCCGCTGAATAATGGGTTGTATATGTTCATTATAGAACTCCAAAGTGGGGTCCCTCACCCGAATAACTGCCTTCATTTGCCCAAGCATGTTGTCAATGCACTCATAGATCTCACCAAGATTGGGGCTGTTAGAATCCCCATATTTGATGACACTAAAAACTAGAGCTATGATTGATATGATGTATTTCATATCGACCAAAAATGTTTCCCGCAACACCACTTCCTTCACTATTTTCCCTTGATCTGGCTTGGACTCACGACACCTAGTCCAATCCTATGTCATAATCATAATTTGCAGGGGCTCCTGCAACTCAGACATCCTCTCCAACAAAATAAAATAGGATGCAAAGCGGGTGTCAACTAGTTTCAAAATTCCTTTTTCGATTTTTTTTGAAAAAGTGCTAATGATGTGTGGTGATTACATATGAACTTCTGCACGTCCCCTAGCCTCGATCACTATCTGGTTGACCCATTGAATCTTCCCTCTGTCTTTCAATGCATTTTTCATGGCATGCACACAACATGGAGTCCAATAAATATGCCTATACTCCCGCTCTACTAGCTTGCCTACTTCTCTGCACACATAAGCTACATCCGTGACAACCTGTACAACGTTTGAAGGTCCAACCTCCTCAATGGCATCCTTCAAAATCTGATACTAGAACTCAACATCTTTCCGCTTCCCAGAACAATCAATTGCTCTCAAGAAGTATGGTCCATTTTTGCAAGAGACAATGATATTGATGAGAGGACGGTGTCTAATATCTGTCCACCCATCCATGATAATGCTACATGCATGTGTAACCCATGTCACCTTCACTCCTCCATCAATACATTAACCTTGGAATAGTTTCTATCCAAGCTTGGTGTCCTCGAGTTTTGTGTCTCCAAGAGGCACATAACTTGTACCTGCTGCAACCTTAGCCATAGCCTCCTTGTAATAAGGAGAGCGAGTGGCATTAAATGGAATCCCAACAGGATATAAAATTTTCCCAATAACATCATCTCGCCTCTTCCCTTGCCTTTGAATCAAACATGTCAACAACTGAATTGGGGGATGCCCCAACGACCTTTCTCTTCCCTCTGCTTTCCACTTCTGACCCTCCAAAACTAGAACCAGCCAAAGTATTACTATGTTTTCCAGTCTTATGAGCGCTTAATCGAGTGTTAGCCGTAGAACCACGAACTTCTGGCACATTGTCCGTTGTATTTCCATTGAAGATTCTCACCATTTTAGTTCTCTGCTCTAGTGAAAGGCCCTTACAAGTGCCAACCCCCTTCCTGTAAGGTGCAACAAGTGTGCATTAGACCTAGTGATGCTGCCATGCCAAGTCAATGCACAAATGTTGCACTTCCATACTTTGCTCCCCCCTCCAGACTTGGGGTTCTCAATTATCTGGGCAAATTGTTGCGATGGCTTCTTCTTATCAAATGGTCCAATGGCAAATTTGGACAACATTTGAGAGGGGCAATTGGTAGCACTACTAGTTGAACTACTAGTTGCCGC
Organism: Taxus wallichiana var. yunnanensis; assembly: GCA_018340775.1. Classification (NCBI taxonomy): domain Eukaryota; kingdom Viridiplantae; phylum Streptophyta; class Pinopsida; order Cupressales; family Taxaceae; genus Taxus; species Taxus wallichiana. The sequence goes on from CM031238.1 coordinate 752,740,881, forward strand.
TGCCACTACATTTTGTGTCCCTTCTCCACTTTCCCCATTATGGCATCACCAACACTTCCACGGATACCTATCTCAAGTTTCCATTCAACCCTCTCCCCGCTTTCCGATTCATGCTCTAATTCATACTTATATTCGAGAAGAACTCATGTTGATGATTGCTGCAATGATGAATAAAAAAACAACCATAACTATATGATTGATTGATTATATTTTAAAAAAAAAACGAGCCATTTAAATTTTAAATTTTACAACCAAACCCTATGCAAGATGTATTTTTTAAATCCCACAAACTATATGCATGATCGCATTATGAATGTAGATGCAAATGCTAAAAAAACAACCCCTAAAAATGCAAAAATAATATAAATTTTAAACTAGAAATAAAAATGTAATTAAAAAAAAAAAAAAACGTAACCATTTACATTGTAGTTTGTATAACCAAACCCTATACGCAATATGCATTTTTAAAAATCCTACAAATGTATGCATGATTACATTGTGAATGTAGATGCAAATGCTAAAAACAGCCCCTAACAAATGCAAATATAATCTAAATTTAAAAAAAAAAAAAAACTTTAACATGTATCAAGAAGTAAATAAAATTATAAATACCTCTTGCTCCCTCTTGTTCTTGCTCTTGCTCTTCCTCTTGCTCTTCCTCTTGCCCTTGCTCTCACTCTTGCTCTTCCTCTTGCTCTCACTCTTGCTCTTGCTCTTGCTTGGTGTGAATATGAAATGAGCCCATATTGTAAATTTATAACATAAAATAGCACTTTTAGGGTTAGGGTTAGGTTAGGAATGTTACTTTTATGCTATTAGTCATATACAATAAAAAAATATATGTTTTTGTGTATTAAAAGTCTGTTTTGTTTTTTTTAAAAGGCGCGCAAGATAGGGGGCGCCTCGGGCGCCCCCGCCATCCCCCCACGTCCCTAGGGCGTTTCTACCCTCCAATCGCCCCAAGGCGTTTCTTGCGCCATTTTCCATAAGAAGGAAGCGTGGGGAATGCGTTTCCCCGTCCCGGGACGTGTTAAAACGGGGGACGCGCCCTCGTAACACCGGTTAAATATTAATTCACTAATTACTCTTTGTTTGATAAAATCAATTTTTAAATAACTTTGGGGTTTTTAATTAAATAAATATTAATTAAAATTCATTCGACAAGATTTATTTTAATTGCCGGGGAAAATAAGCTTCCACTTCCCATTGTCGGGATGCCAAATTGGCTTCCCATACCCGGATTTCCCCTTTCCTGGCAAATTTATTTTAATCCTCAGCATTGTGGATTTTTTTCCCGATTGCCAAATCAATGAATTGGCAAACGGGCAAAAATCTCCGATTTCCCACATGGGGAAATAAAATGGGGATTGCCAGCCCACCTTGCCATTTCCACTGGCAAATGGTTGTTTATTCCCCACTTTCCCCTGGCAATTAATGCCACTACCCGAAGGAAGAGGAGTCGGTTATTTCAACAAGAAGGGGAAACGGTTATGAGGAAGCTTCTTTAATTCCCGTAACCATTTCCCCATGAGAGTAATTGAATTTTCAGTGAAAGGAGAATTCTCACGCTCAGACAAAGCTAAAGTGATCATCACGCTTTCATCAAGAAAGGAGGCCAAAGAGCAATAAAATAAAAAAAAAACATCAGTCCATAAATCCTTCCACGCAAGAGCTACTCACAGCCAGAGAGGGGAGGAAGAATACAATTTTATCCACGCACCTGCACAAGACAAACAAATAAAAGGAGGGAGCAAATAATAGCCAAAGAACAGATGTAAGATCTCCACGCCTAGGAGGGAAAGCAGTCACAAGAAAACAAGGAAAGAATCCACATGGGAAGAAAGGAGGCCACACATTCAACAAAGGAAGGCCAAAACAAGTTTCCACGCAGAGAGAAGCAGTCCCAAAGGAAAACGTTTTTGGACTCCCACGCATTGGGACAACATAAAGCCAAGAAACAACAGTTAAAAGACAAGGAGATTCCACGCATTTTCAGGAGAACAGTCCAAAAACAGTAGCAAAGAACATCACCACGCATTCCACAAAAGTGTCCACGCAAGGAAAGGAAGGGATCATCATGCATTGGTTTGTTAAAAAAAAAACAAGAAAAGTCAAAACATTCAACAAAGAATCTCCACGCACTCTCCAAGGTTCTCCACGCATTCTCCAAGGTTCTCCACGCATTCTCCAGGTCTATCCATGCAGCAAGGGGTGAAAGAAAATAGTTTTTAAAAAGCAGGGATAGAAAAGCTCTCCACGCATTGGTTTGTACACAAAGTTTAAAAGATCAAGCTTCTCCACGCATTCCTCAACATCTCCACGCAGCATACAAGGAGGAAGTTAATTTTTAACGCCCAAGTATTAAACAAAACAAATAAAAAGCAAATATAACAACGCATTTGGAGTTTAAAGTATACACCACTTAGCAGGTAGAAACACCACGCAAAGGAGTAGGAAAGAAGTCTTCACACAGCCCAACAACAAACAAGAAGTCACGTTGGAAAATAAAAGTCAAATAGCAAACCAAAGATCTTCACGCATTCCCCAGGAGTATCAATGCATTTGCAGGAGGATTCAACAAGTATAGTCACACATCGATCAAAAGATCGCAAGGAAGAAGTAAATCTCAAAGTACGTGGTCATTAAAATCAGGGGATTTTCACGCATACCACCAATAAATAAAAAAAATCGGGATATTAAAATTAGGTGATTTTGTTTATTTTAAATAATAAATAAATAAATAAATTATTGTCGCGAATGGAATCGAAAATTGTAACCGGAATGATTATTATTATTATTATTTTAAAAATAATAATAATAATAATATTAAAACAAGTCATATTTTTCTTGCATTGACGAGGGTTTCAAAGACTGAGACTCGGCCCGTTTGCATTGTTTTGCGTGCTGAGTCATTTTTTTGTAAAATTCATAATGGCCAAAAATCGATAAAATATGCGGGAAGATCGAAGCGCAAGCCAGTGGAGAAATCGAACAAATCTGCGCTCAAATACGAATTCCAAGGAATCATCCCTCCCAGTTCCATCAAGTCGGCATATGACAATATCACTGATACAAATCTGGGTCACATCAATGTGCAACAATTCTACGATCGGGTGAAAGCTGAAGGCAAAACCATATTCTCGGATAGGCTTTACCATAGTGGTCTACCTCAAGCAACAACATTTCTGACTCGGTGCGGTGTGCGATGCATTGTTATTTTATCACTTGAGCGGAGCATTATGATCCCGAGAGACGAGGCATTTTTAAAGATAATCACGAACCTTTCCTCCTAATCACACTAGAACACATTGAGGAATTGCTTAAAGATACCCGACTTCCCAGAGAATGTGGATATCACTCAAAGTCAGCACTAGAATTTTGGGATGAAGAGCCCCTCGGGTGGAGCAAGATGGTAAATAATAAACTCAAGTTAGTGACCAAAGGCCTTGAATTGACTCCGCTTCCTAAAGATCATGACTTGTGTTGAGTTCGTGGAAGAAATCGGGACATGATTACTCTCCTAAGTCGAGTTTTTGGTTTACCCTCTGCCAAGATTTTCCACCCATGGATGTATCGGTTCATCCGTATCATCCTTGCGAAGAGAGAGTTTATGGATTGGGCCACCATCATCAGTGATACCCTTCACAAACAATTGATCGAAGTAAAGATGATTGGATGCTTCTACATGACATCGTATCTAACTTACGCAGTGGCAAGAAGAAAGCTATTTTCGGACTCGAAACAAGAGGAGTCATGGGTCCATCAAATAGTGTCTTCCATTACTATCCGCAACTAAGTTTCAAAAATAGCTCTCACCATTTCAGAAGAGTCAACGATGCATTCACCTTCCGCGTGATTCGGAACCTGAATCGGAATACAGAGGAAAGATTTTCTAAAGAAGCCATGGATGTCATTTCCCAATGGGGAACCTGGTTTATTCAATTCTCATCCTTTTCCTACATTCGCATAAGTGGCTTTGCGGGTACTCCATGGAAACTTCCTAAGTACGTCAGTGACAAATGGGCATTGATGGAGCTTGTGCGACAACTATTCCAAGTTCATTGTCTTCTCAGTGACAAGCATCGCTCAGGAATTCATTTCCCAATCCAAATCGGGGAATACCAATGTCCAAATCTCTTCAGTGCACAACTCATGGAAAAAGAGTTTTCCCTCATCACAATTCATCCATATGTGAAGAGAGGCCAGTTTGATATCAATGGATATATGTAGAAGATTCTTGGAGCAAAGTATGAACATAACCCTACCATGGAAGATTTCTGGGCTGCCTGTTCAAACAGAGCATGAAGTAAGAAGACAAGAGTTTTCTACCTAACCCTTGCTCAGATCAAGGCCTTTCGCATCAAGAACCCTCCAAATTCATTCGTAAATGATGATGAAGATGTTATTGATCCTTCATATGATGCAATTGCTTTTACCCCATTGCCCCGAATTGATTAGACCAAAAGAGATGAATTTTCTCTTGATAACAAGAATCAACCGATCCTTAAAAGAAGCATATCTTGGTACGAAGAGAACTTGCAAGTTCAATCAATTCAAGATCATACTTCAGGATCACAAAAATTGCCAACTCAAGGAGGTCTCCATTCGACCAAAGCCCTTCTCAATCGACCTACGTGCCATCCAATCATACGCAACAAGCAAGAAAGGAGTGGTTGCCAAAATCCACTTCTCCGAATAATGTATCACGAGGAGAAAAATCTAAGGATCTAGCCCAAGTGAAGAAAGAGAGCGTGTATCGAGATTTTCTACTTCAAGTAGAGATTCTTCAACTCACATTGTTAATAGCTCTCAAAAGCTCATGACAAACGATCCTTGGCCATGCCTTGCACAAGCGTCCCACTCGATTCAAGTAGTCCAAATATCGAACACTTGAACCTAAAATTCACTAAAAGATTTCCCAAAATCTCCCAAATGATCGGGAGGTGGATATTGAGGTTATTTCTCTTGAAATTGAGGTCGTGGGAAGGATTCTTGCAGAATATCATGATGTCGAGAACAATGAGAATGTTGCTTGAACTCCGAGGCTTTGTATGCGAAAATAGTGAATGATACTCCTTTTTGGATTTATTGCGAAGTCAAGAAAATGAAGAGAGTTGTCAAGGCAATTGACATTTATTTTGATGCCCTTTTCAAACTTTCAAATGACGTCATTCCCAAGAAGCCTAAAGTGTTTTCTTGAATAATGGTGGATTGTGACGGAAACAGTTTACGGATCTTGCCATTCCACAAGTTGACAAGGAGCTTCATGTCATGACATCTGCTGATTATGAAATTTCCAGACTTAGACTTGGGAGGTCCACATTGGAAAGTGACATGGCGATGGCCCAATATTCGATTGATATCGTCTTTAAGAGACTTGAGAAATATAAGTCTCATAACTCTCATCAAGACTCGAAAAGAATCAATTGGTGGAATATGTTCAACATCCGATAAATCCCATATCATCTACTTTCTTAGTACACGATGCGGTGGCTGCCCCGATAAAGAAACTCTCAATTTATCAAAAGAAATAAACACATTGAGCCATGTCACTAAAACTTGACTTTCGAGAGATCCTTGTTTTAGGCGAGAGACGATCAAAACATCGGTTAAGCTCCATGAAGATGTCGGTGCGTATCTTGATCCAATTCTTTCTTTGAAGAAAACTTTTGTTTCTAACATATCAAATTTGGACGAGATATTGCCCAAATCTACATGAGATGACAGTATGGAATCCTTAGTTTTAGCCATTGAAGCAATTCTCGAGTTTGAACATCGAGGGACACGTTTTCTTTGGTGTCTTGCATCTCAAATCAAAGAAGACGCTTCTCAAGGATTCTATGATCCATTATGAAGCGTATGCAATGAAGCCTTTACTTCACTTGCCTTGATTCAAGAATTCATAGCTGAGATCCCTTGCAATCTCGTAAATAAGAATAATCAAAGGTGTTCATCGGAACATGTGGAAGAGCAATTTTCACAATTGTTTAAGGACATGTATACTCCCGTCAATAATTTCTCTTCACTTCATGGAGTGTTGCATCAAATTAAAGAACTTGTTTGAGAATGCTCAATCAAAGATGGTTAATCTAAATGATATGCCAGGTAGGATTTTGGAATTGTAGGTATTTTGTGAGGCTATTCTTCGACCAAATGAACCTCCAGAAGAAGAAAAGATGTTCGAAACATTGGGAAGGTTAAGATCCTTTCAATTGGCGAAAGCAATGAGATCCTAATTTCACCGATGGTTCAAGGAGATAGTTTTCTTGGTATCTAACGAAGTGGGAGAGTCCATTTCTCATACGTTTGAGATAGGCGGACCCCATTTCAATGGATAAGGCACTAGTTATTATTGTATGTTTTAAAAGTGGAATTTTAAGAAAAGGATGTTGTTATTGAGTTTGCTTTTGGAAAATTGTGGATGACTTAAGTGATTTCTATTTTTAGTTGCTTTTAATAAAGTTGGTTGAAAAAGTCAAAGGTCACTTAAGTGCCCTATTTAATGTTCATGTAAAACCCTAACTACTTTGTAACCAACTTTTGGGTTATAAAAGGAAGTGAGGGGCTCATTTGTAAAGGGTGACTTTGAGAGAGGAGAAGAAAATACTTTTTGTGCAAGCTTTGTTTGGGAAAGAAACTGTGTTCTTTTGTGAAGACATTTTGGAGTTAATGAAATACGAACTTTGTGTCTCATTCATTTGTCTCTCGTAATATTTGATGTTTTGATGTTCATTAGATGTTAGATGTTTAAATCTTGCATGCAAATATTGTCTTTGATCTTATTGTCAACATTATTAAGTTGTTGTTCTTGTTCACTATGATCAAGCTCTGCTTATTTATTTGCTCATGTGTTCCCTTTACTCGTTGTCGTTTAACCGATGCAAACACTTATGTTAGTTATTTATTGTTTTTCCATGCAATATTAGGCTCTATTTTACCTAACTCTTGCATGTCCCTTCCATTCATTCCTTTTTATTCCGTTCCTTCATTCCATCCCATCTCGCTCATTCACTTTTCTTTCCATTGATGTTCCAAAACACCCCCACATACAATTTTGAATGTACAGTGTAAATATAGTTTTGGCTTTCAATAAAGGTAGCCTCACCTTCATTGAGGAGGGACTTCGTTCCCACATGTTGCATGTCATTTGCATCCATCCATGCAAATCCATATGCCAACAATTTTTGGTGACTCATGGGGGAATTAGGAATCGTTAACCAGCGTTTGGTTAAATCTTTATGACTATCCTCTCTGCCTGCACAAGCTCCAGCTTCTTCAACCAAACCTTGTGCCCGATGAAGATTTTCAAGGAGACATTCGCTGCCACCTTCAAATAGTAGCTTGGGAAAACCGTGAAAGCTTGCAGCAATTTGTGGCATTGATAGAGCCATTGTGAGAGAAATCTACATTGAAGACCTTAAGAAGAAGTACTGCACTTGTGGCGGAAGACCTCCTGGACACGTGTTGATCGTTGTTCACCGACGCGCCCTCTTCCACCAAGGCAATAATTTGTATGACTATTACAAGTAACTCACCTATCTTGCAACCAAATCTTCTTTTTGTAGATACTCAAGAAGACATATCATTAGATTTGAGGCAAACTATTTGGGAAAAGCGCCTGGCAACTATCATTTTCATCTCACCGCATCGTATTTAGATAACAAAGAAGATCAAGCCGCGAGAGTTCTTTAGAGTTATTCAGAAAAAATAGCTCAAGAAAGAGAGCGAAGAGAAAAGGCTAGAGCCGATCAGAACATGCCAATGATCCCTTCACAGTAAAGATTTCAAACTGGCAGGAAAGAGGTTTACGCGGGGAGAAAAAGCTAAAGGTCGATCTGATCCCATTTTTGATTTCCAAGGAAAGTTTGGTTTCAAATTATCTCCTCCAAAGAAGAACACTCCTCGTAGATCTGTAAGCCTTGCATCAAGTCCTGAAAGAGCAAGCAAGGAATCATTACAAGTCAAGCACTCGTCCTTGCTCAAGTCATTTTGCCTTCGCATACTACCTTTCCCAAGATGGCAGCTAACGTACCATGGGGAAATGCCATAGGCCCACTGGCCTTACCAGCTTGACATGACCTCCCACAAGGATCGTGAAAGATTCTTCCCAATTTCAACGGAGATGAGAAGACGTCACCGATGACCACATTTTTACTTTCTTTGTTACATGTGCAATTTTGTCGATCTGAATATGAGGATGTTGCTTTATTCGCCTCTTCGTTGAAACTTTGCATGATGTTGCCTGCAGATTGGTTTCATCATCTCGCCAAATGGATGCATTACAAACCTGGAATGATACGAAAACTAAGTTTGAAGATCGATTCAAGACGGCAAAAGATGAACATGCTCTTCTTGCCCAACTATCTCAAGCGAAGAGAGAGCCAACGAACCCGTGAGGAATTTTGTGGCTAAGTTCAAATTCAGAATGGTGAACAAAGTTCTGTCGGGATTCCTCCAAACCTTGACGGAAAAAAATGTTTCTTTATTAACGCACAACTAGAAGTGTGTTATCAACTGAGAAGGGCTAGAGTGGCTACTTTGGAACTTCCTCAATCCTTGGCCATAGAAATTGAAGATGACTTAATCATGGCGGTAAAATTCAAGAAAACTTCCCTCGAGGAAAAAGTCAAGAAACCCTCAATGCTTCGAGGCTATACTAAGTTGGCTAATGATGTGCTAGCTTTGAAAAAGCAAGTTGGTCAAAGTAGTAAACCTACTCCTTACAAAGACATCCCAAGAAAAGGTTATGTTCCCAACAAAGCCAGGATTGCAGGTGCTCTCGACAAGGCTTGCTATTGAAGTAGCTCCCGCAACTAACTCAAAGTGTGATGTCGTTGAAGAAAGCGATGATGAAGTTAAAGTATTTTAGGTTTACAAAAGAGAGCAAGATTTTGGAACATCCGAACTCGAAGTCAAGAGCCTCAAGGAGAAAGTAATAATCATTTCTTCAGTATTGTTCAGAAGAAGAAGACGAATATGAAGAAATTATAGAAGATATGAATAGTCAATCCTTCATTGTCTTCACACGCTCTTAGAAAAAGGAGCAGAGTACCACTAAGGTGGAAGATAAAAAGCTCTCAAGGAAGTTCCTAAAGAATCTAAGACTAAGGAAACTTCCAAAGAATCCAAGACAAATGAGACTCCTAAAGAGTCCAAGGCGATTGAGGTTTCCAAGGTCAAAACTATCTTAAAGAAAGGAGGGCCTTTGTTAAGTCAATCAGTTGATAAATCAGCTACGAAGAAAGTTTCTTCTTCCACATTAGTATCAACCAAGCCCGAAGCAAAGGTCAAAAGTGTGCCATCATCAAGTTCGAAAGAACTAGTATCTGAGACATCAAGTACGGTTACTTTGCCCAAATTTGATATCATTGATCATATCAATAAAACAAAAATTTCCATGTCACAGGTAGAGTACTTGAAGTCCAATAAGGATCAACTCGAGAAATTGGTCCAGTTTATCAAAGGCGACTCTACTGTTCATTCCTCCAAAGGAATTCAAAAACTCCCAAAGATGGGAAGACTCAAAATATTGTGGCACTACACCTTCGAATGAAAATATTGAACCTTTCTTTGTGTCTTTTCGATCAACGGATGCAAATTAAGTAATTGCATTATAGATTCTGGAGCCTCGGATAATGTGATGCCTGCGAAAGTAGCACATGCTCTTGGGTTGACTTGTACGAGAACATTCAAATCTTGTTACTCCATGGAGACAAGACAAGTTCCTCGATTGGGCGAGATTAAAGAGGTTCGAAATGGTTTTTAGCCCAATTTCCTCGTAAGCGAGTTAAGGTAACTATTCTAGTTTCTTTGACATTCCCTGCTTCATATGGTATGTTGTTGAGCAGAAATTTTGCGATGTCATCTGGGTGGTGAGATTCAAATGGACCGGTCTCATGCTATGATCCCTATCAGTGGAGAAATGAAGAAGCTAATGCCAGAAACTCATGTAAAATTCACGGTGACGAAAATTGATGATCCCCGTGCACAGGTCTTGTTTCAAAACTCAAGTATGGGTAATTATATGATGACTACAGAGGTTCATGCACTCGAGGTCACTTACCAAGAATCTAATGAGATATGGACTCTTGAGTTCGATGGAAGTTGTTGCTCAACAGTTCCAAAGCAAGAGTGGTGCTCATATGTTCGAATGGTAAAATATTTCTTTTATCTTACAAACTCCAATTTTCAAATACTAACAACACTTTGCGAGAATACATGGGGCATTAATCCTTGGCCTCTAAGTTACGAAGAGAAAGGGATCAAAAATTTGAAAGTCTTTGAAGATGCCGAGTTGATCGTGGAACAAGTTCAAAATCAGTTCCAAGTAAAGAATGATCGTTTAAGACACTAAAGAAATAAAGTGTGGGACGCGATAGATGCTTTTTTCCATAAAATCCGTCCCTCGCGAAAAGAATGACAAAGTAGATTCTCTAGCAATCTCAGCTTCATTAATGATTCCTCATTCAGAGTTTGATCAAGACAAATACACCATCGAAATGGTTTTTAGGCCAAGTGTTCCTGACAATGCAAAAAATTGGCAAGTATTCAATGATGATCAACAAATTATTGCCTTCTTGGAAAAATGGGATAATTTTGAACAATTGTACTTTGAAGGAAGTGATTCTACATTTCGCGAATCGATGACCTCACCCATTCAAGGAGTTGAGAACGAATATCCTGGTGATGGTATCATTCAACTCAAAGGAAATAAAATTCCAAAAGGATTGGTTTCACTTGAAGAACTTTTTGATAAACATGACAGGTTTATTAAAGAGAAAGAGCAGCATGACTTGCAAATTCTCGCTTAATTACATAGTTAACATGCGGGGACACGTCCCCCATTTTTAACACGCTCGCCGTCCCCGACGTCCCAGGGGTAAGTGGGCTCACGCGGGGAAAAGAAATTTCCCCACGCCTCCTGCATGCACACTTGGCGGGAAACGTCCCGGGACAACTGGAGAGGGGAGGAAACGTCCTGGGACATGGGGACGTGGGGGGATATCGGGACGCCATCGGCTGTCCCAAGAACTCCTCGGGGGCGCCAAGACATCCCCGACATCCCCACGTGTTTTGCTACGGTTTTTAAATAAAAACACACTTTTAAGACTCAAAACTAATTTTTTTAATTGTAAATCACTTACAACATAAAATTAACATTCCTAACCTAACCCTAACCCTAAAAGTGCTATTTTATGTTATAAATTTACATTATGGGCTCATTTCATATTCACACCAAGCAAGAGCAAGAGTGAGAGCAAGAGCAAGACCAAGACCAACAAGAAGAGCAAGAGCAAGAGCAAGAGCAAGAGGGAACAAAGGTATTTATAATTTTAGTTGTATAGCTTACAATACTTGTTACAGACTTTTAAAAATTTAGATTATATTTGCATTTGGTAGGGGAAATGTTTTTTAGCATTTGCATCTACATTCACAATGTAATCATGCATATAGTTTGTAGGATTTAAAAAAATGCATATGGCATAGGGTTTTAATTACATTTTTATTTCTAGTTTAAAATTTATATTATGTTTGATTTTTTTAGGGGTTGTTTTTTAGCATTTTCATCTACATTCATAATGCAATCATGCATATAGTTTGTGGGATTTTGAAAATGTATCTTGCACAGATTTGGTTGTTAAATTTAAAATTTAAATGGTTACGTTTTTTTTTTTAATTACATTTTATTTCTTGTTTAAAATTTATATTATATTTGCATTTTTAGGGGTTGTTTTTAGCATTTGCATCTACATTCACAATATAATCACGCATATAGTTTTTACGATTTAAAAAATGCATATTGGCTGCAATTTCTTTTTAATTCATTCATTACATAATCAATCAATCATATAGTTATGGTTGTTTTTAATTCATCGCAGCAATCATCACCATGAGTTCTTCTTTTTCAAGTAGTATGAGTCCTAATCGTAGTAGGAGAGGGTTGAACGGGAAGTTGAGATAGGTGGTCGTGGAAAAGTTGGTGATGCCACAATGGGGAGAGTGGGGAAGGGACACAAAATGTAGTGGTAAGCGATTAAGTTGTTTAGGTAGTGCTACTTTGCCATCTCAAAAGTTGTCCAAATTTGCCATTGACCATTTGATAAGAAGAAGCCATTAGACAATTTGCCCAAATAATTGATAACCCCAAGTCCTGGAGGGGGAGCAAAGTATGGAAGTGCAACATATGTGCATTGACTTGGCATGGCAAATCACTACCAGACCAATGCACACTTGTGCACCTTACCCACAGAAGGGGGTCAGGCACTTGTAAAGGGCCTTTCACTATAGCAAAGAGCCGAGATGGTGAGAATCTTCAATGGAAATACCACGCAAACAATGTCCCGTGTTCATGGTTCTACGGCTAACATTCCAATGACTTCATGATGAGTGCTCATAGGACTAGCAAACATGGTAATACTCTCATGGTGGTCTAGTTTTGGAGTGTCGAAGTGGAAAGTAGAGGGAATAGAAAGGCTTTATGAGGCTGGAAGCCTTCCAATTCAATTGTTGACATGTTTGATTCAAAGGCAAGGGAAAAGGCAAATGATGCTATTGGGAAATTTTTTTCTAAAAGCACTTGGGATTCCATTTAATGTCGCCGCTCTCCTTATTACAAGGAGGCTATGGCTAAGGTTGGATTTTAATCAAGTACAAGTTATGTGCCTCCCGAATACACAAAACTTCGGGACAACAATCTTGATGTTTATTCCAAAGTGGTGTCCCCAGATTTCACCCTAAAATCTAGGACTACCCTATGTAAAAAAAAATCGTACTTTTAAAATAATGGGTCGTTTTGTGTTTTTATTGCCAGAAAGTTTCTGTAATGTGTCAAGATATTCCCAAGGAGCCATATAAGCCATTTTTGACAAATACCCAGATGCCCAAAATTGTTTTATTCTATCGCTGGGGTTTGCCTATGGAAAATTTGTATTTAATTATTTTGAGCCCCATTTGAGGCAATTTGTGCTCCGGTTTAACCCTGTTGTGATCGTACATGTCAATATTCCCATATACCAGTAGGGTTTTAACCAGAATGAATCTCGGCTTTATTTGTGACTTCGGCAACGTTTATGTTTTTTGTGTTTTCCCGCTTTCGCTTTCTAGTGAAATTTCTCTCGATCAATTCCTTTGTCGGTTTGCCTCGATTCTTTGCCCGGAGTATCTGGAGATCACCTATACATGTTGTGCCAAAAAATTCGCCATCGAGGTCTGGTTCTCTCAGAAAAGACGAAGTCGTGCACCAAAAAGCTTCTTTTGGGCAAGCCGCATTTTGGAAAAAGAGGGTTTGAAGTGAATCATGGGATTTTTGAAGCAAGAAACAGTGGGGAATTTTGTACTTGCCTAGCAGGGTACTTTTTCCCATGAAAGCAACGCCACTTAAGTCACAATGGGAAAATTGGAGGCAACAGTAGGCGAAATTTCTTCCTCCGCCTGCAGGGTAAAATTCCGATCAGTGAAATAAAAGAAAATCACTTAAGGCATTGATGGATTTTATTATCTCCTTGTAGGGTAAATAATCCCATTATGAAAGTCAAACAACTTAAGTGGATCATGGGATTTTCGGAGCTGCCTTGCAGGGTAAATAATCCCATTGTCAATCGACTTTTAAAAATAGAAATTGCTCATGCCAAAAAGTGCACCCCTTTAGGAAAAGAAGGGCAGCTTTAAATGCATTAAATTAATTAATTTCTTCTCCAATTTTGGCGCCTGTGCTTGTGAAAAGTCAACAAAGGGAAAGTGGACAAAGGAAGTCGAATTAGAAATTCTAAAATTAAATAAATATTATTTATTTAATGCAGCCCCTTCATGTCAAAAAGTGCGCCCATTTGGGAGAGAAATAATATTTTTTAAGTATTAATTGATTTAATTAATTTCTATTTTCAGTGGCTAAGGTCAAAGCATACTGTGAGGCTTAAGTTAATCGAAGTAGTAAGGCTAAAATAAATAAATTTAATTTATTTAATAGCACCCATGAGCATGCACAAAATAGGCGCCCCATTTGAAGAGTAAAGCTTATTAAATAATTAATTAATTGCCAGGAATAGGAGAGGCATTAATTAATTATAGAATTATGAGGATTATATAAGTAGGGGCTGCCATAAGGATGAATTAATTAATTCAAAAGCAGAAAAGTGCAGCCCAAACAAAAAGTGCGCCCCATTTGAAGAGGATTTTTGCTCAGAAGGTGTAATTAATGCTAAAAGCTTCCAATTTTGGCACACGGGTTGAAGGAGGTTGATTTGTGTCCGGATAATTGTTTGCATAAGATGATACAGTGCTCAGTGTAAAGTTGGTAAAATTCATGCTTGCTTGCATGCAAATAAAACATCAAATTTTGGGGCAGCAGTTTGAATTATGCAGATTTTTATGATTAAAATCAACTGCTCATGTTCTAGTTGCCATCTTTGTCTGAATTAATTGCAAGAATTCATTACAGGTGCTTTTATAAGAGAAATGGAGCTTAAATCAATGTCCAATACATTGAACATATCCTCCGAATCTGAAGAATTATCCAGATCTGCACCGGTTGTGAAGAATTCTGGCCGAATAAAAAGAAAAAGAATTGTTCAGACAAAGATAGATACGCCATGGCAAAGAGGGATGAAAAAGAGAGCACAGCAGAGTCATGCATCACTTCTAAATTTGCAAACATTAGAGACACAGATCTAGGTCCGAAACCTCTTTCCGAATTAATTGACAGATCCAGAGCAGAAAGACTTCCCTCATGCGTGCAATCAAAAGCAGTGGAATTATTCGAGCTACAACATTTCCATTCACAAATTTCAGCTTGCAAAGTTCGTTATGGAGTGTGCTAGGTCTTACCATCCATCATCTAGATCACCCGAGATGCTATGGGAAAACAATAATCCGGGCTTGGATGCACAGCTTCATCAATTATTGTTTGCAAGATTCCACGAAAGGTGGTGACTTCTATTAGCATACAGATGCCGGCAGGGGGAGAAGCATAGAGTCGATCGCGTGAGCATAATGAACAAAGAATACATGAAGAAGCCCGATCTCCTTTTAAGTTTCCCAAGAACTCTTCCGCGGTCCAATCTGTACAAGAGGTGGATGATATTGCCAAATTGTTATGCAGATAAATGGCGAAGCAAAAACTCACACCTTCCACACATGGATGTATGTTTTCATCGACCATCAAATCAACAAAGCAGATTCAATAATCAATTGGTCGGAAATCATTAAGTGACAACATCGGTGAGCAACTCCGAACGTGAGGCGACTTTCACTTCTTCAAAATGACTTCCTATTTGGTATATGCAAGAGCTTCACAAGGCATCTTCTCCAAGTCGATAGATGTGTTCTTTCCAGGACCCTATTTTCGAGTGCTACCCACAACTTATCGTGCATTGCGTGCAAGAAAGATTTCAAAGTGGTCAACGATGGATTCTTCTACGAATTCATTTCAGCAGGCGGAGACAAGGATCTAAAGGCCAACAGGTGAGCAAGGAAGCGTGGGAAGTCAGTGTCCAGACGCGCCTCTTCATTCGGGCCATGGATTTCACATACCTCGTGGTCACCGGCTTTTCTCGAGAACTAGTTAAGTTGCCTAGATATCCGAATGATAGATTGGTCACCATGGAGCCGAAAGACAACTTGTGGAGATGCACGACCTTCACTAAATGGCACAAGTCTACGGGCTTCTTCCCATCATCAGGCCATTATAGCTAGCCAGAGCATTCATAAAGCCCGAGGAGTGGAAGCGGAAATGTTCTCTGAGTACGAGCAAGAGTTCTTCCCAAAGACGGTTGAACTTCGATCCATTCGGAGTGGCGAAGAAGTCATCTCCCAGAGTACGCACACGTGCCTTCATTAGAAGATTTTGGATGAAGTGCAAAAGTGAGTACGAGGTTAGAAAGATTTCAACAAGTTATCAAAGACGGCAAGTGTTCGACTTTGATTAGCACGATACCTACGGATCTTAAAGATGATGGACTGTGTTACTTGACACATACCATCAAATGGGAGGAGATAGAGTCTGTACTTCAGAGAACGTAGGGGGCTGCCATACGATCGAGGAAAGGTCTGCCATTGTTTTGGTGAATACTTCAAACTGGTTGTTGATGAAGGGATATTGCCTTGATGAAGCATTGATGAATCAAATCACGGGCAACTTCGGCACAAGAGATTCCCTCAAGAGGAAGCACGGAGGAGAAAGCAACAGAAGGCCTGAGAAGATGAAAGTGCACAGAAGGTCTCATTCGAAGGAGAAGATCACTTCTACGGCTATGATGTTAGTTTTGGCTTCTCCAACACCAAGTACTTCACCGACTGTTGCACCTCAGCAGACACTGCCATTCCTCCGTTGAATCCGACAACATTCATCTTCTCTCCTCAGCCACTCCGTTCAGCGCCTCTTCCTGAAGAAACGTTGAAGTTGCAGATGGCCAAATTTGAAAGAGCTTTGTCTTTGGATGACTCAGAGGATGGCAGCCACAACACTGTAGCAGTTTCAGATGGGGAGGAATCAGAGTGCGAGATAGTGGTACACTCAACAACTTCTCATTCTCCGAGAAGTAATTTCTCAGAATGGTTGACTTCGCAGCTGGGTTCCAAAGGAGGAACAAATCAACTGAGGAACACGACTCACTGAGTCTAAGCTAAAGAAAAGACAAAACCTAAAGTTGCTAAGGTAACTTCAAGGTCGATCATCGAGGAGTCGGGGCAAAAGTTTGCTCGAGATGTCAGGCCGGCAAGGAAGGAGAGGATGAGCTCACAGAAGACATAACAAAGAACTGTAGTACCCATAGGTCAAGCCACCACGTGTAAGATCAAGCAGACACGCATACATCGATAGATGCTCTATTCCTTAGGCTTGAAAAGAAAAGGCGGAGAAAGAGTTGAACTTCGTAAGGTGTATCTCAACAGGCGAGATCATCACCAAGGTTAAATCTTCCACTCACCAATTTCATTTCAGCAAAAAGGTGAGTGATCATCTCGATGTAGAAATGGAAGATGCAAGAACTGTGTAAAAGTTATCAACGAATGGAAAAGTCCGATTATTCGGCTGCTTCGAAACTCGAGAGGTGCCACCCGCCTAAAGGTTATGAAAATGCAACAGATCAGCCAAGCAATCATGACAAGACGATAGATATGAACACAAATTGCGAGAGTAACCCGAGTACTTTGGCCGAAATCAATAAGTCGCGAGAGAAGTGTGATCATGTGGAATGCAGATTGCTGCTCGACGGATCAGTTGAGAAGGGGAAGCAATGAGTTTGCAATATCTTTCCATTTGAGATCTCGTTTATGTCAAGAGGATGCAGGCACTTGAGAGTATGACATCATCTTTACCAGACAATGTCATTGCTTTCACTCATGAGGAAGTGGTCGGAAATGTTACTTCATACACACGGATCATTCCTAGCAAAGTGCCTAATTCCCTGGAAGGGTCTCTTCTGATGGTGCAAGGGAGAATTGATGGAGCCGTTAAGCCTTTCACGATGAATTCCATCAGCAGACTGGTGGCACTACAGTCAGATATTGCAAAGTTCGGGCCTAGCTTGGAGGAGGTGGAAGCATGTATAAGGTATATCAACGAAGGTCATTGTAGCAGTTCAGACAGAAAAGGAAGTCAGGCTAAGATAGATGGGAAGATGCTAAATTACATGTTCGATAAGTATATTCAAAGATCGTAACAAAAAGAAGATATAGATGTTACAGCTGAGCGTGTCTTTCTTCTTCTACTTTTTCTTCTATTTTCCACGCTTCCCGATGTAATTGTAAAACTTTAAAGTTATTGGTTTTGAAACCATTACTTTAAGTTATGTGGAACAATTCTATTAGTTAAGTGATGATGTGTCACTTAAGAGAAATTAGAGGAGGATGATTGCAAATGTGTTATCTTTACTTCTTGTTTATGTTTCATTTTTAGTTGAGTTTCCCATTTGTACTTTCCCTTCTACATTCTATAAGTAGAAGAAGAACCTTCGGTTAATGGATCGAATTTGTAAGCAAAGATTCTTGAGTTCCAGACTTTGTGTTAAACCCCGATAACCACTTGAAGCAAAGAATACAAAGGAGCAGATTTCTGAGAACTTTGTGTCACGATGCATTTTGTTTCTAGCTTTTGTCTTAGATCTACTTATAAACTTTGTGTTATTTTAGATCTAGATCTGAAGTTGCCTTTGCTTATAATTCTGTGTGTTGATATCTATTGGTTCCGTCTATGTGCATGCAATCAACTCTGTTATCTATTGATTGGGTTGCACATCTTCCCTATTTCTTCCCGTGTTTTATTATTTCCCTTTTTCTATAAATATTTCATTTCTTTAAACAAATACTTTACTTGCATGAAAACTATACAGCTATGGTTCATGAGCTGCATGGTTAAAGTAAAACCCCATATAGATACTAGCATATTTTAATTGACAAATCTGACACGGGAGCCTCACCGGTAAATGAGGGAGATTTATCTCATGACTGCCTAGGTTTTCAACTATGCAGAAATCTAGCCAACAATTTTCAAACGACTCCACTCTAAACAACTATCTTTGCAGATCAAAGTTTATCTCTCAAGATCGAAGAGTTTTCCATATAAATCTCAACCTGGCCGAACGTCCATTCACCCGATCTCGTGAAGGCGCAAGGAAGGACTCGATCATTTCATCGAGAACAAAGCAATTCAATTTCAATCATCCTCCTCAAGTTAGAAGTCGCAGATCTAGTCTCTCACCAGAAAGAGAGTGCACGCTCATCCGTGATCCGGATCGTCTTCAAGATAATCCGGCGGCCGGAATTATTCAAGTCTACACAAGGAGAAGACGTGCCCCACTCATCATGCAGAACTGAATCAAAATCGTCACCCGATAGTACCTATCCCATGGGAGCACCTTAGTGTAATGTGCCCAAAATTGACTCCCACCTACTAACCTACGATCCGCCTAAAGGATCCCGAAAGAATTTTTCAAAATTCTTTGGCGATGGAAAGCAAAACCTCTAAGATGATCAAAGGAATTTTGAAACCAAATGACACCCGCATTACATCTTATTTTATTTTATCGGAGAGGATGTTTGAGTTGTGAGCCCCCGCAAATTATGATTATGACACCGAGTGGACTAGGTGACGTGAGTCCAAAATGTCAAGGGAAAAGAGTGAAGGAAGTGGTGTTATGGAAACATTTTGGGTTGATATGAAATACATCATATCAATCATAGCTCCGGTGTCATTAAATATGAGGATTCTAAATTTCCCCCAATCTTGGTGAGATCTATGAGTGCATCGACAACATGCTTGGGCAAATGAAGGCATCTATTCGGGTGAGGGACCCCACTTTGGAGTTCTATAATGAACATATATAGCCCATTATTTAGTGGAGATGGGAGATGGGAGTTGAACACTCCTCTTCCATGGCTGCATGTATGCACCTAATAGAATCCCAAATGGTATGTGGAGAGGCCAGGCAAAGTTATCCCATTGGATGATGATGAGGTGAAAAAGGGCCTTATAAGGCCTTTAAAAATGTACACTCCACGGGAGGCTTCACGATAGATCGGAGTGGCTCAACTTCACCGAACTTGATGGGTACAAAACATCAAAGAAAGGCAAACAGGGTAACAATAGATCAGAAAAGACAGTGAGTCGGGTGGCACTCTATGGGCTTCCGTAACTACATGCGACCACTTGCCATTCTCGTCCTTTCCCAAGTTTCTCGCTCCTCCGCCTCTACGAGGAACTAGGTCTACATATGGTCGGATACACTTTGTTAAGAGGAATAGACTTACATCTGTGAGAGCAAAGAAGTTTGTAGTCAGACGCGGTGCTTTGCATCTTATGGATCGCAAGACACATTACAAACAGACCAAGATTACGGTGGGATGTAGATCCCAAGGAGCCGACGTAGGTCGAGGAGGACAATAGTGTGCAATGGGGATTGATTGGGCTTACCTCGAGGACGAGGATGCTAGTCACCATCGAGGAGTTCATGGATATTGCTTTAGATGTTGATTATGATTTTTAGGCTAATACTTATAGTTGTCCTCTCTTTTTGTAATATCAAGACAATAGACAATCCTTGGTGTATTTGGCTATGAGATTAATAATATGAATATCAACTATTTTCACTTGATCAATCGTAATTTAGAATGGTTTTACTTTTATATTTTATAATATATTTGAAATTTCAGCTTGTCTCAAATTCAAAATTCAAATATGTATTATGAATTTTCAATTTATGACATTAACATATTGAAATTATAGTATTAAGGAATGTATTTGATGTTTATGAGTTCAAGTTTCACCTTATTTAAATCCCAAATGGTTCTATTTCAGCTTATTTATATAATTTAGAAACATTATCTTTATATTTTAAATATTTATATATTTTTTAATTAGTCATTCACCCCACTCCTATACAAAATTTAGAATTTTTTATCCCAAAACCCCGTCCCACTCACCCTCCGTCTCGTAACTATGATGCTAACATAAACCAGATTTCAGATCTAGCTTTTTTACCAAGAAAGCATGCCAAAATAATCTCCCACTTGAGTCGTCATACCTAGAAAATGCATGTAGTGAACCACTTCCATATACATGGCCAATAACAAAAATAACTTAAACCTTTCAAAGATCACTTTTCCATGTAGATTTATCCCTCAACTAATCAAGCCACCCTCTAAATCAAGTCGCCAATTATGAGGTTCATTAATCCTCTTCCATTAATAATGTCAATCCGTGGTTCATGTTTTCGATGGCTATATGCATTAAGAGAAAATACATGTTTGGAAAAACAACTCAGTTAAACACAATCAAAACTTGCATAAAATAAATCACACATGCATAAATGTAAAGGCACACTTCCAAAAAAAAGATTTGCATAAAAGAAATCACACTTTGCATAAATGAAGTTGTTGAATTAAAGATAAAGGAAAGATAAATAGGACACCTGCAGGTTCAAAAAAAAATTGTACAATACAAAGAATTACATAACATAATAAGAAATCACAACAAAAGGAAAAACACAAATTAAACAAAGAAATGAACATAACACATGGATGCATCTTCCTTGGAATGAGTGGCTAACTCATTCCTTGAAGAGGACTTAATTCATACTTTTAATTCAAAATCAGTAGAATAATTTCTCTCAGAAGATTAATGAGGAAGAACAAATATATTATTCTTGGTAGTGAAAATTACATATAAGAGTGTGGGAGGTTGCATTTATAATTCATACATCCAACCAACTCCTTATTTTGGGAAATACAATTTGATCTTATCTTTATTCCAATCCTAACAACTAAGATCTCCATCTCCACAAAATATGGAGAGAGATATATTATTGAAGTCGAAGTCTTATCTCGCTTATTTTAGGAAGATTTGTTTTTTGGTAACAAGAATCACAATGATTTTATTCTCCTACATTATTAGAAGGAGGTTTTTCCTCAAAAGATTATTTTGACCAAATACCTTTCCCGAATTTTCCATTTGACTTTGTCGTTTTTGATTGTGAAACTTTTGACACTTGTCTGGCACACTTTTTCCTTAGACTGCAGCTCACTAAAAGTTAGATTTCTCTTCATTGTTAAAACTCGTAGAAAATTTGAATGAGGTTTTTGTTAAACACATTGTATGAACAAAAACTCTCGATTTTTCATTTGATTTTTATGTTTCGTTTATGGAACTTTGAGTGTTTGTTTGATACACTTTTTCCTCGACTCGCAGCTCACTAAAAGTTAGATTTCTCTTCATTGTTAAAACCTGCGTAAAATTTGAATGACAAGGTGGATGCAAAATATTATGAATTCTCATTGCAAATTTAGTCTCTGAACTCTTAATAGACATCCACACATCAAATGAACTCATGAAGGGAGGATTCATGCAACAAATTCTCATATATTATGTCTTATACAAAATGACTAACAAAATAACACAAGAATATACTTGACAACAAAAACATACATGAATGATTCTTGACTTTTTAAAATCCTCCACCTGTCACCTCGCCTAAAGCTCAATGTTTAAGGGATAAGTTCACCTCCCAAATGATTCTCCAAGGATAATTCGATCCTAAAAAGACTCAAACCAACCTCTTTGACTTGGCAAATCTCTCAAATCTTGCCTAAAATCATGAAACAAGTTTATCTTTACCTCTTCCTACGTTGGAGACAAGTCTAGAAGACTCTTGAGGTGAATTTACATTGACATGGAGGTGAAATACATTTACAACATGAGAATAGTACTTTATGATTGTTTCAACATGTTTGAAACTCCTTACATATGCTCATTATCCTTACAACGGATGATCACTGCTGATTTTGGGGCAGCTCTTTCCAAATTCAGGGCCTTCTTTATTGCTTCCTGCAAGGACAATGGATCAAAGGCACGAACTAACCCTCTTAAGGGTTCCATCAGTCCTTCAACAAAGAGAACAATAAGTCTTCTTTCCGATACATCTGGGATCATTACTGAGAATCTCTGGAAGTCAGCCACATACTCTTCCACTTTACCTTCCTAGCTACAACTGAGCAAGCTCACGGAAGTGAACTTCTGGATCCACCCGATCGAACCTATCTATGAGTCTTTGGCAAAACTTATCATAGGTTTGAATTTCACTATGTCCTTGTGTTACCAAGTCATGGAACCACCACTCGTGGGCAATGCCTTCAAGATGAAGAGTGTCAAATTTGATGGCCTCTTCTTCCAGCATTGGCTTTGGGACAAGTAGGTATTTAATTTTTGGATCCAAGCTCTTGCGGGTCCTTTGGAAGATCCATAAAATGTAGAAAAGGACAATTTGCCTAAGGCACTTTGAACTTACCTGTGTGGCGTGGCATGTCTAGGCTCAGGCCTAGTTCTTTTCCCATCTAATCCCACAAATTCGACAAAAGACATGGCATCATGGATCTCTTCTGACAAGGCCATATATTATGCAAACCTTGTCGTGATATCTCTTCATTCCATTGTTTTGGGCTCATTCTCTGGAGTGACTTCTTCTTTAGAGATGAAAGTAGGCTTCCAACTCGATCCTCGGGTGGAATTATTAGCTTGTCTGATGTTATTTGTTCCACTTGAGCTCCCTTCATCTTGTTGAACTCTTGGCTCAACAATTTTTTGAAGTGATAGTGTCAGAAGCTTCATTGCTTCTAGTTAATCTTTCTTGCCTCGATAATGAGTTTTTCCATCTTAGCCTCTTGTCCAGCCATCTCCTCTTATTCATCCTTGAAGATACGGCTCTGATACCACTGTAATATCCCTTTTGCTGGCTTGAATCAAATTTTACAGTTCTGGAATTTTATTTGCAGCAGACCGTAATTTTACCGCAGAGATTTATATCACCTCAAAAATTATTGCAAACATTGATCCGTAAACTTCTACTTTGGAACTCTACGAATCACACAATTATGTTCTACTTTCAACTTTGGAAAATGACAGATTTGCTTGAAAAATTAGAGCTTCGTGACTGATTATCTAGTGTTATAGAAAGGAAATTGCAGAAAAAGGAATTAATTCAAAACTTCAACACCAACAATTTTATCCTGGAAACCTCCAATGGAGGAAATCCAATCGGGAAGGGCAACTCGCTCTTTCTTCCCACTTTTATTGGTCTAATATAGACAATTACAGATTACAATAAGTATGAAAAGAAGCAACAATGTAAACCTTCTCTCCAATTACTTGTTTGCTTTGTTTCTACACCTTGCTCCTACAATTCCATTCCAGCACTAAAGATCTTGCTCACTACTCTCATTAAACTCTGCTTCTCAATCTCTCTCGGATCTTCGCAAAATGATCATTCTCTTGCTCCTTTCATGCATTTATAGGCCTTCCCATGTCCTCTCGTGCACTGGAGGATGTGAAAGGGCATGGAAGGGAAGAGACACAGCTGGGCGCTTCAAGTTCGCGTCCATTCATGTTCCATTCTTTTTTTCTATTCTAAATGACAGGGACTCGGCCGCCTCGAGCAAGCCAAGGTGGTCTCTGGGACCGCCGCCCTAGTGGGGCGGTTTTCATACTCACCGCTCTCATTAAACGCTGTTTCTCGATCTCTCCGGATCTTCGAAAATGATAACTCTCTTGCTCCTTTCATGCATTTATAGGCCTTCCCATGTCCTCCCAGTGCACTGGAGGATGTGAAAGGGCATGGAAGGGAAGAGACACATTGGAGTGCTTCAAGTTCGCATCCATTCGTGTTCCATTCTTATTTTTCTGTTCTAAAATGACAAGATCGCCGCCTAAGCAAACCGGTAGTCTCGGGACCATTACCCTAGTTGGGCGGCGGTTTTAGGACCGCTGCCCTACAGGCGGCGGAATTCTCAAAACCGCCGCTCATTCAAAGCGGCAGCCCATTCTGAACCTCTCGTTTACCTCATTTTATTCATTTTTCTTGTTTCTCCTTCTTGGTGTTGATGAAACTGATGAAGTGGTGTGTTTTTTTGGATCCCTATGGATCAAACATACCATAAACTTCATCATCAAATTGCTCAATGATATATATATTATTTTATGAATTTTATGAGCCAAATCGAATGGGAAAATACAAAAATAACACTGCTGGAAATATACTTCTTTCTGGAAATTGCAGCCACTTGGGAAATTCGATTTCACATGAAATATTGCATTAAAATTCATGAACTTTGAGATTTAGGCCTTTTAGGACAAGGCGGATTAGAATACCAAGTCGATTTGATAATATCTTTTGCCAATAAATCAGAAATCAGTCATATGCAAGTCGCACTTCTAGAAAGAAATAGAATAAATCTGAAAATGCCCAATAATGCCTTCAAATCTGATAATATAGTTTAAGTACAAATAGTTTTAAGTCAATATGAAGGGTTTTCGTCCTTCATATGGACCTCACATGGGGTTTTCGTCCCAAGTGGTGAAATAATGAGAGAACACTCTCAAAATCAAATTTTACAAATGAAAGTTCACATGTCCAAATGGCTGCCCTTAGTCCCCTATTTATACTTTTGAAAAGACATGGCCGCTCCCTTATGACCATTCATTATGCCTTGGCCGACCCCTTATAATTATTTATTTTGCCTTAAATACCAAGGCCGACCCATGTAGTTAAGTCCATCACACTAAAAACATATTAAAATAATAAAAACATATTATAATGCTTTTCTCCTTGCATGCTTCTTCTGTCCACGGAG
Organism: Taxus wallichiana var. yunnanensis; assembly: GCA_018340775.1. Classification (NCBI taxonomy): domain Eukaryota; kingdom Viridiplantae; phylum Streptophyta; class Pinopsida; order Cupressales; family Taxaceae; genus Taxus; species Taxus wallichiana. Next base: position 752,765,994 of record CM031238.1, read on the forward strand.
AAAGGATGGCCAAAAGAATCCCTTCTTAATCTTCTATGTTGGAAAAAGGGACATTACAGGCTTAAATTCAGATCTAAATTTGGGAATTTTGAGGGGTTTGGATAAGTCAAACCATTGTTATCTCCAAGAAATTTCGCAGTTGGGAAATTATGGGCATTTTTTGGCTAAAAGCGACCACTTAGAATCAAAAAATTGATGCGACCCTTCCGAAAGGGGATTTAACCGTTGTTTGGACTATGCTGAATATATAATGAACCATTTGATTTTCGGCAGTTATAATCGTAATCTGCTTTGTAACTATGTAACGATCATCTCTACAATACAAATAATATTTTGTCTCGTGTCATTTGAGCAAAGGCAGTTTGCCTTCTATGAGTTCTTTCTTCTCTTTGCATATGCTAACATTGGTATCAGAGCGATTTGCCCGAGGAAGCCATTAGCGGTACAAGAGATCGACACGTACCGAGGAAGCCCTAACAAGGCACGAATTGGAGAGAGGTTAGGGCATTTGAAGGAAACAAAACTGATCTTTGAGTCGCTGCTTCAACAACAAAGACTTTTATTCTTGTTCGTTGTTATTATCCTGTTTGTTTAGGAGAACTTGTGGGTAGTTCGAAGCAGTTTGAAGGCAACCAAGAGAAATCAAGGGTAGTTCAAGGCAACCAGTCGAAACTGTCTTTTTGGAGGACAAAAGACACGTGAACCAGTCCACAGTCAACGGCGGTAAAGTCGTGGCAGAAAAAAACCGAGGGCACAAAGTCGCAAAAGGCAGAATCATGGGTTCCTGGAACTTGTCATATGAAGAAAAATGTGGTTAAGAAAAACATCAAAGGCGTATAAATAGCGGTAAAATTGATTCATCTTTCCCTTCGAGGCAAAGTCATCAGCAACAGAGTATTTGCAAAGATATCGAGGGTACAAGCAAAGTCGCTAAGAGAAACAAAAAAAAAAACAAACACATCGTAAAAAGAGGGCCTGATTAATATTCATTTTTTAACAAAGGTATTTACCTTGCTTTTGAATAATCAAATTTGGAGGAATAAGTAATATTTTTTTAATACAAGCAAATATAGTTAGAGGGTGATTTGCATAATTAAATAATATTTGTTTGGAAAATGAAATATTTTATGAAGTGCGGAAAAAACTTTATTTTATTATTTCCATTACTTTGGAATAATAAAATGGCAAATATTTCACACTTGACTTTGCCAAAGATGCAAAAATTAACGGGCACTAATTTCAATGTATGGAGCCATAAGATTTTAACACTTGTAGAGTTTTGTGATTGTGATAAAATAATCACGGGTAGTGAAAGTCAACCAGCGACGAACTTCGCGAATTATGACAAACGTCATAGGGAAGTGTTATTGCTTCTCAAGTTGTCGGTGTCGAATGATATGATACCGAAAGGGCGGAATGTTAATGTGGCAAGCACTCAGGCAAAGATGAGCGATAAATATCGACCTCATAAAAAATGAGACGAATGTTATACCTTAAGAATATGCTCTTTTCCGTAAAGTGACAAGAAGGTGGATCGCTATCTGAGCACCTACTTCGATGAAAGACCTCCCGCACTAAAACGCCATGAGATGAGGGACATGTGGCAGCAACAAGTAATCGAGAAACAATGTCCCTCTTTCTCGAATAATATTTTCGAAGACCTTTGGCCTATTTTTTTGTTTACCCTGGCCAAAGGGTTTGCACAAGGGTGACTTAAGTCACAATAAATTTTTGTAAGTGCCCAAAAAAATTTAAAAATCTATCAAGCACTTGTGATTAATTTATTTGGCTTAATAAAAAATAAATTATAATCCCTATGGTAAATATGATTTTCCTTGAAAGGCAAATATCTTTGTCTGAGGGATTTATCATATTTTTATTCTCCCTAGAAAAGATAATGGTGACTTGGCTCCAAGGGGAATGAGGAGTTTAGAAAGTATAAAAATATATATATTATTTTTATATGTCTCCAAGGGAAATGCGATTGGCCTAGGAGAGTGAACCTTGCATAGAAATAATCCTTGCAACTGATTGGATAGAAAAGAGGTCTCCCTTGGTCAATTTTTCCTTTATATAAGGAGAGTTCGATTTGGGAAGAGGCGTCACTTACTCATTTTTACAAATTCTGAAATTTTATTTAAGGCTGGTGCTTGTATAAAATCTGCTTCTTGAGCATTGAAACCCTCCGAGTAAATGTGAGGGATTTCCACGCAGGATTTTTCATTGAGATTCAAGGGGATTTCCAGTATTTTTCAGCAGTAGTTGGTGAATTTTGCATAGAAAGGTTCAAGAATCGATTTGCAGCAATTGTTATTACATCTCCAAGAGTAGTGCGACCCACCTTTGGATTATTTCGGAGCTGTTTGAAGACATTTGGGTCTGTATTTATTAATCATCCAGCGTACTTCATTTTTGCTAAGTAACCAATACGGCACCCTAGACCCCTTGGAGCGGGTACGGCACGTTTCAGGAGCGGGAGCGGCAACGGGAACGGCTTGGGAGCGGCCAGGCAGGTCCAGGTACGGCTGAGTACTTCTGCAGACATACCCAGTCATATCCTGGAGTTTCCAGGCCCAAAACTGTGTTTTTCTTTTTTATTCTGGTTTAAATTTAATATATCATTACAGCAGAAATTACAGTTTTCACAGCACCATTTTTCTACAGAAGGTATGTTTTAAATTTAATATATTATTACAGTTTTCACAGCACCATTATTCTACAGAAGGTATATTTTAAATTTAATATATCTTTACAGCAGAAATTAAACTTTTCACAACACCATTATTCTACAGAAGGTATATTTTAAATTTAATATATCATTACAGCAGAAATTACAGTTTTCGCAGCACCATTATTCTCCAGAAGGTACCAAGTACAAGCTATCATAAACATGGATAAAAATAGCATGTATGAGATAAATCATAAATGTAATAAACACCTCAACTAGATATGGTAGGGACAATTGAAATTATGAATGTATGAGTAGTTTGTTGTGGCTATTTAGCTTGTTTTGTTTTTCATATGCATAATATGTGGTTAATTCTTATTTAGAAGGCTGAAATTTATATATTTTTTAATTTTTATATATTTTTTGCACCACTGTATCCAAGTCCAAAAAAATTTGCCGCTTCCACGTATCGGATACTCCGTACCCACCCGGTATCCAAAACGTATCGGCTACTTAGCATTTTTGTAATCCAAATAGATTTTCGAGGGCTTTAAAAGGTATTTTACAGAGTATCGCTTCTGCCCTTATTTCTCTTTAAATCTGAATTCTATTGCATGTATGGGCTGCTAATAATCAGGGAATTAATTTAGATTGAGGGTTATAATCTTAACTGCTGTTTTGGGGGAGGGGATTTCATAAAAAAAGCTAGTAGCCATTTCTGGAAACCATCAGCAGCAGGCATTATTAATTTTGCAGACTTATAAATCAGTTTTCTTCATATTCCGGTTACTTAAATTATAAAGATCAGATTGGATAAATCGCAGATCTGTTTGAGAGCTGATTATAACGAGAACATGTCCAAACCCTACTCACCATTATTGGTTATTGTTGCAGCAGTGTAATCTGATCCCTGTAGGATCGAATATACCATTCTAAGGGCTGAGTTGGAGTTTTAAAATCTGAAAATTCAAAGCTGAGTTGATAGTTAAAAGTATTCACCTTGTTACATGAATTTTCCTAACTTCTTCTAGTCGCTTTTCCATCAACAAATCTGATCTGCAGTTAATTTTTGTTGTGTTATCTTCGTTGAGCTGTCATATTGATAAGGGAAGTGCCTAAATTCCCTTAAGGCAGAGATTGGCCCAAGTTGAGGACATTACAGTGGTATCAAAGCAAGTTTTCCTCCTAGCCTGTAGAAGTGAAACTCAGATTTCAGATTTGTATGGACAGGGACAAAGACCTTTTTAGGAACCAATATCAGAGGAGAACACCAAGAAGAGGAAGGATGGATGAAGAAGAAAGACCACCTCCTAATGATGAACTCAGTTACATCAATGAGATTTTTACTAGGGGCAACAGAGAGATACAAAACAGGTTGTTGGAATCACAAAGGGATCTTAGAGATTCCATAGTTGGAGCCATTGCAGATTTGGGAAGGGCACTACAAGGAGCAAATTTCGTAGACAAAACCCTCAAGGGGGTCTTGGCAATCAAGGTGAGGGAAGCTCTTCTAGTCATCATGTGGGAAGAGTTTCAAATACTACCACTCCCAAGTTCTTTCGGGCTAGTTTCCTTCAGACGAATGAGCCACATGAGGAGGAGCAGCCACCCACACACGGGTTCACCGAAGAAATTAATTTGTTTGGAGATGAGTATGCATCATTGAACCCTAACACAAGAAACATGCTCTCATTCAGGTGACTTCTACTAATTAAGGGGAAACGAAAGGCCAAGAAAAAGGTAAAGTCAACTACAAGAACCAAGGAAAGACATTCAACATATGTTGGGTAAGATTACTCTCCCTACATTTGATGGTACAGATAAATGTTCGTAGAGCTTGGTTGTAGAAGCTTCATACTTGTTGAATCGTAAGTTTGAGGAGGAGGCCCTTAAATTTGGTACCTTGCATTTGGATGGTGTCGCTCACAAATGGTGGTATCATGATCTAATAACTCAAGGACATGGTTCCATCACCACTCTTGAGAGTTTGGCAAAAGACTAACAGAGAGATTTGATAGAAAAGACCCGGAGGTACACTTCAGGGAGTTGGCACAACTCAAGCAAGAGGCATCCGTGGAAAGGTATGTTGCTGATTTTCAGAAATTAGCAGTCATGGTTCCTGATATTAGTGAGAGAAGATTGATTGTTTTATTCATAGAAGGCTTGATTGAACCCCTTAGAGGTTTGGTAAAAGCTTTTGAGCCTCCATCTCTTCAAGATGCTATAAAAAGGGCACTAAATCTGGAATTTACAGCGGGAAAAGGTAAAATCTGCAGTGTGGGCAGCAGAAAACATCATCTTTGGGGCAGCACACAAGTCCACATGAACCTTCAATGACAGCCCCAAATGATAGGCAAAGAGCAGCAGTTAGTGGGCAGCCAACTAGAGCACAAGATTGGGAGAAGAACAAGGCTGAAATTGAAGAACGAAATGAGCTAAGGAGGAAGAGATTGTGCTACGATTGCAAAGAACCATGGACACCCAATCATCGCTGCAAAGGTAAGGGCTCAATTCATTATATTGAGGTTGTTTCTGATGATGATGAAGATGATGACAATGCTGATCCAAAAGAGCAAGTAAAGGAAAATGAAGTGGTAGTTACAGTGCCCTACCTTAGCTACTCTTACAGATTGCCTAGTTTTTATGCATTCAATGTGAAGGGTGAACTTCTTGGGCAAAAGATCACCATTTTGATTGATGGGGGAGCAACACACAACTTCATTGATGAAGGGTTGGTTGCTAGATTGGGTCTACAAGAAGAAGAATTCCAAGGATTTGATGTGATTATGGCGGATGGGCATACAATCACATGCACCAAGAGGATTCCCAACTTCGATTCACCATGGGAGGACAAGAGGTATATGATGAATTCTATGTTGTAGGCATTCGTGGCTTGGATTTAGTTCTTGGTGTTCAATGGCTCCACTCCTTGGGTGATTTTCATCAAAACTATCAAACCATGGAGTTGAAGTTCAAGGTGCAAGACAAGGAAGTTGTTTTGCATGGCATACGGACAAAGCATCTCCTCCACGATGGCAGCTCATAGCATGATTAGAAAATTTAAAGAGGGGTTGGTTTTCCAAGAGGTGCCTCTTGAGAGAGTGACATAAAGGGCAACAACTGGATCAGCCTTATGAACATCATGGTGACATCCTAAGGTATGATCCGAGCAATTCAATATCCTATGTGCAGATATATCCAAATTTCTTTTGATAAGAGTGTTGATTTAGATGATGAAATCTACAATTTGTCTTATGAAATGCCTTGAAACCTCCATGTATTTATGAGCACTTTGTCAAGGGCAATTGGTGGCAAGATTTGTCTCATCTAACAGGTACAGGTGCTAGAATCGTGAGACACTTCAGCATATTTTGTCTATTGTGCATGGCACTTAGACAAAGAGTTAAAAATTGCTTGTGGGCAAGCAATTTGGGGAAGGGAGGACTGAAATGTCCCTCTTTCTCGAATAATATTTTTGAAGACCTTTGGCCTATTTTGTCTACCCAATGGCCAAAGGGTGTGCACAAGGGTGACTTAAGTCACAATAAATTTTTGTAAGTGCATAAAAAAATAAAATAAAATTATTAAGCACTTATGATTAATTTATTTGGCTTAATAAATAAATAAATTATAATCCCTATGGTAAATATGATTCCCTTGAAAGGCAAATATCTTTGTACAAGGGATTTATCATATTTTTATTCTCCCTAGAAAAGATAATGGCGACTTGGCTCCAAGGGGAATGAGGAAGTTTAGAAAGGATAAAAATATATATATTATTTTTGTATGCCTCCAAGGGAAATGTGATTGCCCTAGGAAAGTGAACCTTGCATAGATATAATCCTTGCAGCTGATTGGACAGAAGAGAGATCTCCCTTGGTCAATTTTTCCTTTATATAGGAGAGTTTGATTTGGGAAGAGGCATCACTTACTCATTTTTATAAATTCTGAAATTTTATTTAAGCCTAGTGCTTGAATAAAATCTTCTCTTGAGGATTGAAACCTTCTCGAGTAAATGTGAGGGATTTCCACGCAGGATTTTCCATAGAGCTTCAAAGGGATTTGAAGACATCTGGGTCTGTATTTATTGATCATCCAGCGTACTGCATTTTTGTAATTCAAATAGATTTTTGGAGGGCTTTAAAAAGGTATTTTACAGACCCATTTGTTTGCTGGTTTCTGAGTATCATTTCTGCCCATATTTCTCTTTAAATCTGGATTCTATTGCATGTATGGGCTGCTAATAATCAGGGAATTAACTTAGATAGGAGGGTTATAATCTTAACTGCTGTTTGGGGGAGGGAATTTCATAATAAAAGCTAGTCGCCATTTCTGGAAACCATCAGCAGCAAGCATTATTAATTTTGCACAGACTTATAAATCAGTTTTCTTCATATTCCGGTTACTTAAATTATAAAGATCAGATTAGATAAATCGCAGATCTGTTTGAGAGCTGCTTATAAGCGAACATGTCCAAACCCTAGTCGCCATTATTGGTTATTATTGCAGCAGTGTAATCTGATCCTGTAGGATCGAATATCCATTCTAAGGGTTGAGTTGGAGTTCTAAAATCTGAAAATTCACAGCTGAGTTGATAGTTAAAAGCATTCACCTTGTTACATGAATTTTCTTAACTTCTTCTAGTCACTTTTCCATCAACAAATTTGATCTGCAGTTAATTTTTGTTGTGATATCTTCGTTGAGCTGTCATATTGATAAGGGAAGTGCCTAAATTCCCTTACGGCAAAGATTGTCCCAAGTTGGGGACATTACACGTAAGAAGGGATTCAGATGACAGCATGCTCTTTATTGTCTTACAACATCATCCTCACATGACAGTGGTACCAGCTTGTTGGATCATTGACTCTGGTCCATCTCGCACACTTTTCATGTCACAGGACTGCTATGTTTTATTTACAGCAAATATTTGTTTTGCATTAGTAATACTAGCAGATGGCAAATCACTTAGTAGAAGGGATAGGAGATATATGCATTGTATTGAATAATGCTCATAAATTGTTGGTATGGAATGTTAAATATGTACCTTCTTTACAATAGAATCTTCTATCTATTGGGCAATTAACTAGAAAATCCCAATATTTTTGTGGATTTCAGAAAAGAAGTGTGTTGTCTCGATGTGAAACTAAGACGATAATTGCCCTTGGTCTTGGGGAAGATGGTCAAGATCGGCTTGTTGATCGTAATATGATCAACATGAGTGCATGTGTGGAGGACAACTCCACCATACAAGATGTGTAGGAGAATGTTGTACCTTGGGTGGAAGTCATTCTTGACATATCTATTGACTCTGGATACAAGCCAACCAACATGCACCTATTGTGGAGGGAGTATCCACTATATTAGATGTACGAGAGGTGGACATGCCTTTGGGAGGATGGATTTCCTCATTCTAAAAAACACAATTTGTGGTGGATGGAGACTCCACTATTCCAAATGCATCGACGGTGCATGGTGAGATGGCATGCCAAGCCACTCACTCAAAGGTATTTGCTCAAAGGACAATAGATAGCATGAACAGCTTTGCTCATTATGTTGTGAAATATCTTTCCCAACAGAGAGGGATAGATGAGCAAATAGATGAGGAGTCGTGCTCACTCCTACTTCGCGGAGATGGTTATTTCTCCCACCGCCGAGATGGATGAGACAGAGATGGTTATTTCTCCTACTACCATGTGGAGTTGGTTCTAACTCCTACCGCATATGGTCACATTTCTCTTGTTGAGAAAGTTGGATGAGCGATACACTGGTGTCATAAGAACATGATCGAGGTGACTTCGATTACAGAAAACTAAATCTTTGTATAGACTCTAGTAGCTACACAAGCCCGGAATAGATTTTTCAATCCACCTCTCCAAGGTTCTAATTTCAAGCACTGAGATGGGGCTGACACTCTTAGCCATCGGTGATTCATCACTGGTCAATGAATCACGTACTCAAAGAACCAATGGACACTTGTCGTATTCTTTGTTCATGTGACCAGATATTTATTTTGCGGTTCTCATTTGACAACCGCAACACAATCATGGAATGTTAATTTTGAAGTACAACCTATGGCACAGTCTATAGATGTAATGACTAAACATATGGGCTTTAGGAAATTTGTAAAATTTCGGAATAAAAGTTTAGTCATTAAGAGGGGGTGTTGAATATATGTTGAACCATTCGGTCTTGGGCAGTTATAACTGGTAACTATTTTGTAACTATGTAACCATCATCCCTACAATATAAATATTACTCTACCTTGCCTCATTTGAGCAAAGTGCAATTTGCCTTCTCTAAGTTCTTTCTTCTTTTTGCATATGTTAATAGACCGTAGTTACTGGAGACCTTTTGGCATCATTGAAGGCAATTTTGACATCATTTTCCAACCCTCTATTGGTACATTTTCAATAATAATCATTGTTGTTATTTTCTACATTGTTCCAGCCCTTAAATTATTTTTGTAAATTCATATAAGTGTAGAAAAATTCAGATTTCACTTGTGGGTTGTTCTTAGACCCCAAGTCGCCATTTTGGGCCTTGTGGGTATCTTGGAAAGTGATTATTTGAATAAATAAAAGCTATTTTCAGTCTATTGTTCATTATTGCTTTTATTGGCAGTTTGATATCATTTTAGAAATCATTTTTGTGGAGTTTCCAATTTTATGTAATTCAGATTTAAAAGGGGATACTACAAATTGTATGCGAACCAATACCAGTTAGAGAGAACATTTGAGGTAGGAGACATGGTAATTTTGAGGTTGCACCTATAGGCAATCCTCTCTCAAACAAAGTGGTGCTAAAAAACTTAAGCCATGTTTCTATGTACCTTATAGAGTGAAGGGAACATTTACGTAGGTCAGTGATATGAGATAGAGCTACCAAAACACACACGGATACACAATGTCTTCCATGTTTCGTGCCTCAAAAAGGCACTAGGAAAGCACATTAGTCCTATTAAGCTACTACATTTGGATAAGGAGGGCAAGTTTATTTTGGTTCGGAAGCCGAGTGGATGTTTGATAAAGGAAGCTAAGAAATTGGGGCATCAAATGAGTATTTGGTCCTCGTTGGAAGGATCTACCACTGAGGATGCTACATGGGAAGGTGCAGCAATCTTAGAGCATCCAAGTTTGCGATTGCTTGAGAGCGAGCAATTTTGGGAGGGAAGGACTATAATGTCCCCTTCTCAAAGCTAGTTCAATATAAAGACCTTGGGCTCATTTTTACTTCTTGTGGGCTTAAAGGAAAAGCAAGGGAAGTACTTTAATGTTGTAATTGTAAGTTGTTATTTTTAGCCTTGTATTATTTTTGTAAAAGCAACTTTCTAATAACATTATAGAGTGAAGTTGGTTGAAAAGTGCAAACGCCTTAATTAAAATTAGAATGGAGTTAAAAGGGGAACATAACACCACTTAAAAAAGGGTCAACTTGTGTGGGCTCTCTTTTAGTGGATTGTGCCATCCACAATAATAAAAATGAGTCGCTAGGAGTGCAAAAAGCATCACATGTCATATAAATACATTTCTATTTGGAGAATGGAGCTTCTGCTTGCAATTTTCAGCCATTGAGGACAAAACTCTCAAATTATGCATTGGTGATCTCATTCAAAGGTCATATTTGGGCTGCAATTCAGAATCTCAGAGCTACAATTCAAAATTTCAATGCTAGGGCACAATTTTCAGCTAGGGCTTCAAGGGCAGATCAGAATTCCATATTTTTGGGTGTGGAACAGCTACACATTTCATTGTTTTGTTGTGTTATAGTGTTTTTTATCAAATCTAGGCCATTTTCAACTTGGTGACCCACTTGAGAACTTGAACAACCCACTTTGGGGTCAATTCTACCTATTTTTAGGGGTTTCTTTGGAGCTAGGGTTTGTTCAACCTTCATTTCTACCCTACGACACTAATTGCTACATTTATTTCAGCTTCAAATTATCCTAACGGTTGGTTGTAATTTACCCTATTTTCTCGTCATTTAAATTGCTGAAATAAATTTAGCTATTTGTCAAAAACAATATTTCTTTGTTCCTAAATGTTCTAAAAATATTTGTAAGTGTTTTGAACCTTCTGGGTACTTTTTTTATAGTTAAACGCTTTTGACCGAGCTATGAATTAGGGGGTTCTTGGGTCCCCTCCCTCGACAACGCAAAGGTCAATAAGAATCACCAGCCGCAACAACCCGTGGTGCAACAACCACCACTACTACCTGCCACCACTGATAAACCACCCCGAAGGGATTGCGCCTGCCGGGATTTGAACTCGGTGATCCGAACACAACCGTCCTTAACCGACCCACTAAAACCCCATTGCTCCTTTTCCGGTACTTTTGTAATTGAGTATTTGAAGAGTAATTGAAGAAATAAGATTTTTGCATGTTGTACAGTTGTACTACGGGTTTGCAGACCAAAATCAGGTCGCTGCCCTAATTGGGTAATTTGTTATTGCTGTCATTTAAATTCAGATTTCTGTACTTTGCTGTCATTTGACATTAGGTTTTGTGCAATTGCTAGAAAATTCAGATCTCAGCCCGTAAAAGGGACATTACTGATTCTATGGTTATCCGTTATCCTCACATACAAATAAGAACAAATCATAAACCACATAAACAGTAAAAGAAACATCCCAAAAATTCAACAAAATTAATAGAAATGTGTACTAAACAAGCACATTGTAAGGAATATTTTCATGCATCCCCCAAATGCATTTCTAGGGATAATTCCACATCCAACAAATTGGGATGCAAAACCCAAGAAGCAAATATATCATAAGAAGTATTCACATGCATCCTTAAGAACATGCCATTTCAAAAACTTGGAGATATTCCCATTACTCTAGCCTGGTCATTGTAAACATACCAGCAGATATGTTTCAAGCGCTGAAATAAAAACATATTCTAGGGTTCCTAAAATGAAAAATGTGAGGATTCTAAAAGAGCATGTATTGTCCTCTTGATCTATAGACAGTCAAAAATAAATATGTCTATAAACAATAGCACATAACAATTAAATCCTAGAATTAAGTCATGACTCATTTCCTCTACAACTGTGTACCACACACATTCACAATCTTCATATTTACATGAGATTTCCAAGATAAACACAATTATGTTGTAGTGTATAGCATAACTGGGAGTACCATCTAGACAACTACATAGCATATAGATTTGGAATCTGATCTACATTGAGGACCAAAACAATTTTTGAGAGCAAGAAGTGAGAATTTCATATATACTACAGGCTTTGTGATTAGAAAAACTACAAAATCCCAATCTCAAATGGAGAAACAATGCACAAGCAACTGATTTTTTTGCAGTCCAAAGTAGAAACACTGGAGAATTTAATCCCTTCTAGATGTAAGCAATAATGACTATATTATTTGCAATTTCACACCTTGCATTTTGGAATTGCTTCTGGTGTGCTCTTTGGGGCCATCACTCACTTCAAATTTACTGATCTCAAGATTCTGAAGATGCCCTTCCAACTCTAGAATTTTCTGTTTTAATCTCTGTAAAATATATTTTCTCAATGATGGAGCACATTTATAGCAAGAAGTACCTTTATATTCACTTTATAGGCCAAAAGCTAGACTAAGAAATGAGATCCATCTAACCTGTTCTGCTTTGGAAATCGATTGTCGCACAATATCAAGCTCGGGGTTTAATTTTTGATGACTTCGTAAATCTTGATACTGTTGATCAGTAGCTTGCTTGATTATGCTTTTGCATGTATATTCTCCATGCATCCACTAGAGAAAATTAAGAAAAAACAAAATAATTAATCAAAGAACACAATTTGGTAGTATTTCTTGAGGAGAGTACAAAGGGAACTATACCAAAATGACATCAAATTAACATTTTCTTTGATGTAGACCTTGGTATGAACAGGAAAATTCATAAAACATCCTTGCAGTCTAAAGTATGCAGTTAATAAAAGACTAGATATTGGGGCAGAACATACAATTAGCTCCTGCATTTTTGTTTCATGTGAACAACATTGATAACATAAAATGTCCAGTATCGATAAAGAACAGCTTTTACTAAAGATCAAGAACTATTGATAGGAGATCCAATTCACTTGCATAAAGATTATCTTAAAAACAACCTCTGCACTTTCTAGGTATAAATATTAACCATAGTTATGACAAAATGAAGTTCATCCAATCAAAATATATTGAACAAGTACTTCAATAGATCAAAATGTTTCATTGAATGAAAATTTCAAAAACATTCTATATAAGTTGTTATATCTTAGAAACACTAAAAGTAGCAGATTTTAGTTCACAATTTCCACCAAATCAACATGACACAACTCTAGAAAAACATAAATTCTTAATAACATTTGCATGATTCAATGAGAGATCATTTTATGTCTTCTAGCTTGACCAAAATGGCAAAAGTTTCAGATTGTTGAGTTATAAACTTACAAGTTTTTTAGTTTCGTTTTGGATAGAATATCTTCTTTATTTTTTTAAAGAAACAGGGTGGCAAGACATCTAACTCCACAAAATGGGCAGAGACTGCAAGACAGTAAAAGAAGATAACAACAAAGCTATTTCCCAAATTCTTTAGGTAATTTGATGTTGACTCCTACAAGTTTACAAATATTGATTTTCCATCTATTTTTTGGGAGATTTTGGAAGCTAAGTTTAAGTGCGAGTAGCTGCTATCATTGTACAATATACTCCTCAAAAACAAGCCTTTAAATATTGCAATATGTGCTAGCTCTTAAATGAGGGAATTTAACCAGCCACACTAAATAACTATAATGCATGAAATCAAATTGACACTAGACTCTTGCCAAATGGGCTCATGGAGCATATTAAACAGCTCAAGTTAAAGCGATGAATTGAATAGAAAGAATGAAAAAGCTATCTAAAGTGCCCAGCTTTTCCCAAAAGCTTTAAAGATTATTCAGCCATTGCTGCCTATAAAGATATAGTGGGATTATTTCATAATATGAAGTGTAATAGCAATAATTATTTTGGAAGTCTCTAGCCATATGATCTCTAGCACTATGGAATAGAGTTAATTTCCTTCTCCCAACCCTCATGTAATGTGCTTCAGTATCAGCTATTCACGAGGTATGCTGAATTTTATGGAAATTTTTGAACTTCGCCGAACTTTATCCCCATCGAACATTTACTCAAATTTTATCCATTACTTTAACCTGGGAAGTTTTTGACATGATTTTGTACTATTTTATAAATATGTGTATATATACATATACCAAGTGAAAGCAAAGAATGGAAAGTTCTCTCTACTTTGTTCCTCTGACATATTTATGATTCTTTGTAGAAATTTTATGTTGGGAATATGTAGTACTCACATGGTAATAATTTAAGGTGTGGTAAATGTAACATTAAATTATGTGAGTTAGTTATGTATATAGGAGTTGGGTGAGTGAGTGAGTGAGTTAGTTATGTAACATTAAATTACAACCAGTCACGTAGATAGGAGTTCGGTGAGTGATTTGTGGAGTGAGTTTTATGGCTTGGGTAGCTAAACCTGCTTCCTATTTTATAGGAGCCATGAATTCAAGATGCTGAATAGAAATCAATATTGTTGTGTTAAATATCTGCAAACTGATCCAAAGTCATCATTTTAAAAGATAAAAACAAAAATATTTTGTTCGAAATTAAAAATGTTTTCTTCAAACATAATCAATTGGCTATATCCTCGTCAAATGTGAATCAATTCGAATTCGAACCTTTTGACTTAGAGTGTCAAAATGTAACAAGCATGTATTGTCAAATGTTAATAAAGTATTTTAAATTTCTGAACTTTCATTCATTAACCTCCTAATATTTTTATTTTTCTAAAATTTTATTATACATGTATATTAATTTTTTGTATTTCGGCATTTTCCCAAACCCTCGTATCCTGTTTTTGGAAAAATTGTAACACCATCCCCATCCCTGTTTCCTAGTATGATTTATTACCAGACAGAAGACCATGTAACATAGATCTTTTACAAAAGCACTCAGCAGAGAGAACATTAAAAACTTAAGAAAATGTTGGGTGTAACGGAAATAAAACTTAAATGAGGTGTTAAAAGGTTAATGTTTATTTGTATAACAGTATAACTATATAATAGTAATTAAATATAGTTAGTTTTAAGATACCCAAATACCTAAGCAGCTTACCCCACATTATAAAATATTGGAGTGTTCTTTGAAATAGAACACAAACTCGAATTTTATGTCCCGCTTTATTTCCTCTTGTGTCACATGATGACCTACAAACATCAGTGCCAATCAGCAAACATTCTCCAACATAATGATTAACAGCCTTCGTAGGAACAGCCAAACGGAAAATACCTATGCACCACGGGACGCATCCCCTGCCCTTTTTAGGCTGTCCTCGCGCCGGGACATTTGGGAAACTCGAGGATTCGGGTAGGAAACGCCCCCAATCTGTCAAAAAAATCAGGGACGTCTCAAAAACTTCAAATTTTGAGCAAGGGACGGCATGGGCATCCCCTATGTCCCAACAAAGGTAAAAAAAAAAAAAAAAATTAAAACAAAAAGTTTCTTAAAAAAAGGAATATGGGGGCCCACAAGGACCCCCACACTCATTCCTAACTAACCTAAACCTAAAACAACCTCTCTTACAACTAAAACAAAAAAAGAAGCTCATTTTTGTCATTTCCCATCTTGTGAAGGAGAAGACAGAAAAGAAAACAACAAAGAGAAGAAAAGAGAACATTAGTGAGAAGAAGGCAAGAGAGCAATATTCTACAATGAATTCATTTAATAGTTTTGTATTGCTCATGCAGCAACGTGTCTATGAATAGAGAACATAGAGTAATATGTTTTGGTGATAAACAAATTGTGGTATTATGTTGAATGGTTTGTTGTGCAGCAAAGGGTGTATAAACAGAGCATTGAGTAATATGCTTTCGTGAAAAACACAAGTATTTACCCAATTCTTTGAACTATGTGTATGAATACATAATGTAGAGTAATATGTTTTGGTGAAAAACATTGTGGTATCAGTTCAATGTTGTGTTGTGCAACACAGGGTGTACGAACAGAGCATAGAGTAATATGTTTTCCAAAAAAGACTGTTTTTGACTCAATGTTGTGAAAGGTGTGTGTGACTACAAAACACAGAGTAAAATGTTTTGGTGAAAAGAGAGTGTTATTCAGTTCAATGTTGTGTTGTGCAGAAAAGGTGTATGAACAAAGCATAAAGTAATATGTTTTGCTAAAAAAACAGCGGGTTTTTTACTCAATTATGAAAAACCCTATTATCATGACTGCTCCAATATGCCTGCTCAAAAGTGTGACAATGCATTTGCTAATTGTATGCTTGATGATGCATATGATTGCATTTGAATTGTTAGACTTTTTGTGCAGGTGTTGTGTACTATATACTTTTTCTATGTTTCAGACATTTTGTTGTTATCTAGTTGAAACTTGCAGCCCTTGGGCATTTCATTGTAATTATTATTGTAATTGAAACTTGAATCTTATGTGAAATCTCAATTCAGCTCCAATTTTATGTATTAAGGTTCTATAATGTGTGTGATGAATGCTTTATCAATGTTATCATATGAATATTTGAAATTTCCTATTTTTTATATTTTCCCTTATTTTTAATATTTGTCCCCTGTCGTCCCCTAAAAAAAGGCCTCCAAAAAATACATCCCCCGAAACAAGTCCCCCGTCCCGGAAACTTGGTGGAACATAGGACAATACGTCCAACATAGGAAAGAGGTGCACAATTCTTGCCAAAATCCCACTCGCCTATAATAGAAACATTTTAGATCATAGAGAAATAGTACTTTGAAGAAGATTATAAAGGCGGCACAGACACCACTATGCCAGATAATATTCACTGGTATAGATAGAGATAATTTAGCAATTACCATATGATTATAGTACAAGTACTCGATAATTCTTTCATTACAAAAAATGGAAAATGTTCTAGTGTGCTAACATGATAGAATAGATAGTGTTTCCTGATGATACTGAAGAGTTCTAGATAATTCTACTAATATATGTATCTTAGTTGAAAACAAAATGAAATAAATATTGTAGAAAGGTACTTCATTGTTGTAAACCAGAATTTCTCTCATCTTTTAGAAATTCTAGGTGACCATGCACAGGTTTTACAACTTAAAAGTGTTAAATTATCTATCCTCCAGAAAGTGATGACAATGAATTTCATCTCAACAGAGGTCAATTACCATGATATTCTATACATCTGCCAAAATAATCTCAATAAAAAAATCCTCCAGCACATATGTCCTACATGAAAGAATTCAAACCTTGCATTGTTTTATCACGAAGATTTTGAATGTAAAAACCTGCTCCTCGAGCCTTTCCTGCAAAGAAACAAAGCTCATTGTTGAGTAATAGACTTAATAGCTAAGTTACAAGATAATCAATATCAGAGATGTATCTGTTTGTCCCTTTTAATGCCCATCTAGTATAGATTTTGAATATCAAAGGAAGGTAAAGCCTTCCCTTTGAGACCACTTACACGACAAAAGAGGTGATTAGCGATGAACATGAAATATACAACTCAAACAAAATGTTCACGATTTTCTACCTCTTCAGAAGAAAATATCCCATCCATATGCTGTAGTGCTGAGGCAGAAAATGTAACTTCTAAATACAGGACATATCATAGGATTTTGCAGACAATGGCGCAACTAAGAGTGATAGAGCAATACAAAGAATATGATAGCATGAGCCGCATACACAAAAAAGAGAGACAACCAAAGGACCAATAAAGATTAATAGAGGAATATAATATCATAGCATGAGATGAATACACAACAAAGAGAGAACCAAAGAACTAAAGAAAAGATTAAAAAGCAAGATTCAGCTCTATTTGTCATGGCATTGCTAGTGACGATATATTAAGTGTATCCAAATCAGATTGAATAAATCATCATACATTAAGAAGACCTTGCAAAGGAAGGTCAGACATTATCATTGGCATCTTTTTACATGTTTTCAAACTAATGTCTAATAACCATTTTCCATGTAACTATTCTAGCAGTGTATCCCACACAGACTTAACAATTGTTTACGCAATAGAAATTCCATGCAACTTCACTAGGTTACAAGATAAGCAATGAAAAATCAAGTTTCATAGTCATTTAGAAAGAAAGAAACTATATTACTATCCAAAAATGACCACAACTAGGTTCATGGAACTCAAAAGATTGCATTCTAATTTAAATAGAGAAGTACGGGATATAATGGCCCTAGATTACATAATGTGAACTAGGTACTAAGAACATAAGAAATGTAAACATAACAATAGGGGTAAACCTTAACTGGTTAAACCCCAAATCATAAGAGCTAAATACAAATAGCCATGTGAGGGTGGGACCCTTCAAAGAAGCACAAAATTAACAAAGAGGAAAGTGGGAAATTATGATAAGAGACCCGCAACATCATAAGTGTGTATCAAGGCTTGAGCCCAATGAACCAACAATATTGTTGCAGCTACTTTTTACATTTACTTTTATTACTCCCAATATGAGTGCATCAGACATCAGTGTACTTCACTGGAGTTATCGAAATACAAAGTTCTAGTTTGGTCTTCTAACATATGTTTCTTCTTCTGATGACGGATCACAGGATGTGATCAGCATCATTGATTAGAAGATTTTGCACACATTTTCAAAATGCCTCTTTTCTCAATATCATCATTTATCAACATAAAAGAACCAATACATGATTTTAAAATGTTGATAGGGAGATGCCCAAGGTTGACGAGGCTAGGCTAGACAATCCTAAGAGGAACTCGAGTAGGTCCATTCAGAACTTTTCTAACATCAATGGCCAATGAACCTCTCGGTGGTAGAAAAAAACATGGTAAGGGGCACATACCAATGTGGCATGCCTTGTTGACAAGGGAAAGGCACTTGAGCCAGATATACAGTAAATCCACTTGATCTTAATTGGGGTTGGGCAGCTTTGGATACTCTAGTAGCAATTTGAAAAAAGGGACACTATCTCAGTAATCTATCCCATTCACAAATGTGAATCATATGTGCAGGTGCTTATCGTCCCCACTTTGCCAAAAATGGGTTTAAAAAAGGAAGTGATTAATGTCATAACTCTAGCAATATCTTTAAGAATCAAACTCTTTAAAGAACAACATTTAAGATGTAATTAAACTTGAGTAGTTCTGGAGGATGTGATTCTTTTCCAATTGGCACAAACTCAACTGCTTTCTTTCCTTGGCTATGTAGGGAGATATTTTACTTATAATCATAATGATAAACTAACATAAATAATTTGCTCTTCGAAATAATATAAGGCGCATTTATTCAAAACAAAAGGAATTTTTTAAAGAAAATATACAAGAGCTTCAATCTACAACAAAGCTGAGTTTTAACACATGCAAAACAAAATGTATCCAAGACAGTTTGAAATCCCACTTGACATACGAAGCAAGTCTTGGTGGGAGGAACTGTTTGATCCCAACAAAAGACACTAAGTTCTTCCGTCATGTAGAGGTCTAAACATACTAGCCACACAAGTGAGATGTGTGTGACATATCGACTTGGTTTGTCTTCTCAGACATGAGCATAGGTCATGCACAAGATAGATGCAGACCTAAGACAAAGGATGAGAAAGGAGAATCTTGAGGTATATTCCTAAGGAGGCGAATGTGCAAATCAACAATGCACAAGAGGACAAGTGTCACCATCTAGTGTAGGGTTGCAAATAGCATGGCATTCAAGATGGACAAGCAAACCACATGGGGGCAGGTTCTAGAAACTTGAAGAGTGTGACAAGTCAATGCCAACCAAACATCCTCCAACGTATCCAAAAGGCATATTAGAATATTCACATACCAACCGGCCAAGTCAAAGCGCTTCTAAGAACTCTATAAATACCTTTCCCACTCAAGAGATTTGGCAAGGTTGGATGTTTTGCAAGAAAGGACCGGGAGATAGGGGTAAGGTTGAAGGAGCTAAGGATCAAAGCACCTTTTGAGTTCTTTTAGTTGGTTTCGCATAAGACTTATGTGTATGAATTCGAATAAGTACTAAGTGTTTTGTATTACTTCATTATATAGCCATGGCATGTCGGGATATACCATGTAAATGAGCTTTGAGATAATATTTGAAATGTGTGATTTTATGTGGTTACGAGTTGTGTATACTTGATACATTTATGGGCAAGCTTTCATCATGTTCATGGATGTCAGAGCGTATTATGTTTATGTTGTTGATGTTCTTATCGTAATGATATAGATTAGTTCCTTTAGATTCGTCCATTATGTTTTAAAGGTTAGGAATTGATCACTTGTCATCACATGATTCATCCATAATGTCTTAAGGTCAAGAATTGATCGTTTGCCACATGTGCATTCTTTGTTGTGTTTGTTTCTCAATACAAGGTTCACGGTGGTCTCTCATTTGCACTTTGGGGCAGTCTTCCACATACACATGTGGTTGAATATGCCAACGTAGGTGATCATTTGCATTTATTTGTTGTCAACGAAGGTTAAGTCTTCACGCAAGAATCATTAAGCATGGATCCTTCTATGCAAGAGAGCTTGAGAAAATACCGACAACATTGTGGATGTTGCCAAGACTTGTTTGACTATGTCGGGATGATGGAGATCGCACATGGTTGATGATGGATTAGATCTGATCACAATGGAGAGAATTGAGGAGTGGTTTAAAAACAGATCTTTAAGTTTGCAGTAAGATCGAGAGTATATGGAATAAAAACCTCACGCAGTGATCTCTCATTTGTACTTTGGATGAGATTCTGATGTACGTGTAGTTGAATATTCCAGCATGGGAGATCGCTTACATTTGTAACTTGCCAATGAAGGTTAATTCTTAGCACATGACTCCTTGCACAAAAGGGCTAGAGAAAATACCAAGAACATTTTGGTTCCATTCAGTAAGGGCCTTGTTCTAATTGTCCCATGATGATGGAGATTGAGCATGGCTAATGATAGATTAAATTGGATCACTCTTGAGGAATTGACTGGTTTGAAAATCTGATCTTTGGGTTAGCAATAAGATCAAAGTGCATAAGGAATTAAAACCCTCACATGTGGATTCATAACAAGTTGAGCAATACTCTAAAAGACATGTTCTTTGTTGATTTTCCATAGCATGTTCACGCATGAGTCGCAACATGTACAATCGGGAAATGCCATTAGTTAGGTTGACACAAAGATTGGAGTGACGTAAGAATAGAGGTGTTGAAAGGCAGATAGATCAGGTGTTGACATATGTCCTGAGGTATGGTGTAAAGGTGTTTTACATAGTTATGTGTTAGGGTTTTCAATGTCTACGTATTCTTGTCTAAAGGAGGCAGAATTCAAGTTTCTATGTGAACCAGCAGTAGTGTTCATCACATAGATCCCTATGTGGATTAAGATGCTTTTATTCGATCTTGGGTTAGAAAGATTGTAAATAGAAACCTAAATGTTTCGCCATTCGAGGACTAGGGTTGTTGTAGGAAAAAGTGAGGGTTTAGATTGTGCAGATGGAAAATATGACAACACTAGATAAAGAATTCGTAAGTGGAAATGCATTCTTGTAATTTTTTATAATCTTGGACATAAAAGAGACGAATAATTATGTTTATATTTTGGAAATATATATATATATATATAGAGAGAGAGAGAGAGAGAAAGCAATATAGTGCTATATTACTATATGTATGTATGTATGTATTATTATATTACTATTTAAATATAATCAATGAACTAAAACTAAAAATATTGTAATGTCCCTTTCCAGTGGCTGAAACTGAAAAAGAAGGAAACCACACAAACCCAAGCGAAGTAAAATCTGACTTTTATAACAATAGCTGTAATATTCATTAAAACCCTAGCAACGAACTGTACAAGGACTCAAATGCACCCTAAAACCAATGCACAATAGCTTGAAATTACTTCTTAATAAATACTTCAATTATGACAACCAATATCCATCCAAATTGCAATAAATAAATGGAGAAAATCAGCGAAGATACATTGTTGCAATTAAATATGTGACAGCAGCAAGGCAGCCACAAACAAGGGCTGAAAACAATAGATAAACCCCTCCAAAAATAGCCAAATTATGGATTCCAGCCTTACAAATTATGAAGAATCAGATTATAAAATAATATATGAATTATGTGCCCTAGAAGGCACTAAACCAGCACCAAACCCTAGTCGCTCCCCTCGGGAAAAGCTCCAAAATCATGCAAAGCTTTTGTAATCCTTCTTCTTAATGTCCCTGATCCAAATCAACAAGCAAGTCTTCAAGAGATGTCTTCAATGCACCACCATGGAGAGTTTTTGTTCTCCACCAAGCCACAAGGAAGGTTTTCGTCCTCCTTGATGCCACACAAGAGGGTTTTTGTCCTCAAGTGGAATGGTCTTGAGAAATTAGCCAAACAAAACAATCAGTAGATGTAAAATGCGCCAAATATGATTTCCAAATGAAGTCATACAATCCCCCTTTTACACTTTACTTGGCGACAAAGGCCAATCGGATAAGGACCGACCTCTTAAGCTTCACTTTATCTTTTAGTTGTCTCTTTAATTTCTCCAAACCTAGCCGGCCTACATCTTAAAGGAAAACACTAAAATAAAACATTAAATCTAATAATCGAAAATTGAAATTAAGTGCAATTCCTTCCCTTGTTCATTTATTCTTCTTCACCACGGAAAGGGAATGGCAAGATGTCTTTATTAGGCCTCAACTCGAAAAAGGGGACATTACAAAATATATTTGTCAAAACCACAAGAAGATTTGTGCCATGTAGAACTAAGCATCAAATACTAAAAAGATTTATTTAATCACAAATAGAGAGATGAGGCAACGTAGATTTTTGGAAGGTCGAAAAAGAGATCTTCTTTACACCCCCTATTTGTAGAGTTTTCGCTTCTCCAAATGCCACAAAGAAGGTCAGCCTCTCCTGGATGCCACATTATGAATTTTCGCCCTTAGTGGAGTTGGAAATAGAGCAAACAACCGTAGAGCCCAAATAGACAAAATACTACATATTTGATATCAATCATCAAACTCAACACATTTCTAAGAATGGGATCCTCATCCTCATCAATTTCATCATGTTCCTTCGCACAGAAAATCGAACTCCTCAAGGACATTTGCAGTAGTTTGTAGTAGAGGGTTCTCAAACCACACACTGTTGTTCCTACTTCCAAATTATTTGAAAATGACAGTTTTGAAAGTTAGTGAATGAATTCTAGCACTTAGAACTAATTTGCAGCAAATAAATAAGAATGAACAATTCAAACACACAACACAATATTTTTATCCCGAAAAATCCCCAATTGAGGCAAAACCAAATTGTTAAAGGGCAATTGCTCTTTCTTCCCAATTATATATTGGCCAATTGAAATGATTACAGATTACAAGAAGTTGAAGGAAGACAACAATGTTACTTCCACCCTCTTTACTTGTTTGCTCTGCTCATACACCTTGCTTCTACAAATCAATTCCAGCACCAAAGTCTTCTTGCTCACTTCTCCCATGAATCGATGATCAAATCCACTTGCTCTTCTTACTTTTATAGCTACTTCCTATGTCCTCCGCACTGGAGAATAGGAAGGGTAAAACAGGAAGAGACAATTCCAGACGCTTCAAATCTGCAAGTGTTCGTGGATGTATTTTTTTGTTTTTATTAGTGATAGAACCGTCGGTGAACACAAACCAGCAAGACAGCAACCACCAGCGAACGTAAATCAGCGGTTATGCAATTGTCAGGTCAGACAGAGGGGCTTTACGCAACCGCCACTCGCACAAGGTGGCGGTTTTGTAACTCAACAATTTGTTCTCCTTTGTGATTAATTTTTCTTCTAGTTCTAGTTGCTCTGATGAAGTGGTGTCTTTCTAGATCCCTATGGATCACACCTCCCTTACTCAGGAGGCTTTTGGTTCCACAAAAGCTTAGAGGGGGAGTAGATGAGGAAACAATTCCATCACTTTCTCCTTCAAGTACCACCGGGCATGCCTTGGTGTCTTCCCCTTCAGTCCACCTGCCAAGAATCTTGTGGACCTCTCCTTGTTTCTCTAACCTTCTGCTGCAGCACTACATCCTCCTCCAACTCACCTTGTGAATCCAAGATGCAATCTTCTATGGAAGGTAACAACTGACATTCTTCCTCTTCGTCAAGCATGGATGGCTCATATAGGTACAAGTTCTCACAATTTACTAAGTAGATCCGCATGAAGTGTGGCAAATCAAGTCTAAAAGCATTTTCTCCAACCTGCTCTAACATAGTGAAGGGTCCATATTGTAGTGGCTTGAGCTTGTCAGAGTTTTTCTCGCTCAAGTAAGCCCAAACCTTTTCTCCAACATGAAGTTTGTGCTCTCTGCGATGTTGATCGTGTTCTAGCCTCAGACTTGGCTTTAAGACTTTTACAATTGTTCTTTCACCTCGAGATGATTTTGCTGATCCTCTCAATGAACTTCGCTGCTCTAGTCACTTCTAAGTCTTGTATCTCGCCTTCTTATTGTTCCAACCGCAATGTCCAGTGGATCGGTAGCTACATACCCCAAGCATGCTTCAAAAGGTGACCGCATGGTGGATGCGTGTACACCCTATTCAGCCGTAGGAATGTTGAATGTAGGCTAAGGACTCATCCTAAGCCGTGAATATTTGCTATCAGATTCTCTAATCAATTTTCCCCACCAAAGTCTTGTTTACCACCTCTCATTTGTCCATCCATTTTATGGAAGGTCGTGCTTCTCTCGAACCTAGTGTACATCTTGTCCTTTCACAAAGTAGTCTAAAACTTCCACAAGAACCTAGAAGCTCTATCAAAAACAATAGACTTTATTGCCAAAATGTACCCATACACTTCAAATAAAAATAAAGTTGCCTCATAAACTTTTATTGTCCTTTTCCATGAAATAAGAACACACATTTTGCTAAATCTATCAACAACATATTGTAAATTTGGTCGTAGTTTTAATATTCGAACTCTAATAATAATGCAGAAATTAAACACAAATATAATTTTCTATCAATTCAATCCAGACATCTTATTCATGATTGATGAGTTACATATATAGATCAATTAACCCCTACAATGGTGGAGTCAAACATGATCTTCAATCCCTACATAATCTCAACCCCATCTCCTAATATCTCTAACATCCCTTTATTATCTCACACAACTTTAGCTACGTGAGTTGTTCTCACAACTCACCAATATAATTAAACTATTACAACATTATATGAGTTGTTTATATCACAACTCATATATTACAAATACACACAAAATATTAATGTTCACACTAACATATAAATTCCTAACATTCACCCCCTTAGTGTGAACATGGGGCAAAGTGGAACTGAAACCAGAATCATATGCCACCGCATACTTTTAGGCTTCGTATACTACCGTTTAAAATCGTGTCTAGATCTCGCCGCACATGACCACTACTATAAAAGAATATATCCCCAGTTATCCCATGTGAACGAAATCGAACACTTTTTACCGTCACCATCTTCATAAAGAAGTACGACAAACTGAGGATTTCATGCAGCAATCGCTCTCCTATATAATTGTTTTACTATTCCAGCACCTTCCACGCCATATCACAACACATTCAAGAATTTACATTAGGAAATATTTCCACGCGGGAGCTCACTCCCTACAATAGGTATGATCCATCTGCTCTTATTTTGCATATCAAAGCAAACACACAACTGAAAATGAAGTCACCATAAACCAAAATGCAGCTTTATCAAGCTCAGGATCGACGAGAGGCGCGATCGCCTCCTTCCTTCGCCGCCTTCATCCTCCATCTCAAGTTTAGGCTACTTGCTTAGCAAGAAACAAGTCTTCGAAATTCATTCATATTTAAACATCCCACAATCACAAGATGATTATTTAATCACTAGTAAGTACAATGAACGTTTGAAAAAAATATAACAAAAAGACAATTTTTTGACAATGACTCAAAACTACAATTAATAAACTTACATTGATATATTAAAGTAAAATTAAACTATATTACCAAAAATCATCCAATTAAAAAATTTACTTAAAAAAAAATAAAAATTAAAAATTAAAACTAAATCAAATACCCAAAAATTTAAAAAGAACAATTCATATAACCTAAATAATAAACTTTCTTGACTTATTACCTTTTTTTTAAAAGGCCACAAATTAAAAACACTTTAAAAGATAAACTTAAAAAATACTTTATAACTAAATCACATAGCACTTTTTTAAATATAAACAAACTTAATGTAAAAACAAAACCACGGGTTAGTTAAATAAATAAATAAAAACCACTAACTAGCCCCAAAAATGAAAATAAAACTACGCTAACTAAAAACCAATAAAACATTTTTAAAAACGGAAATAACAAAATAATAGTTAAATTTATGGCAAAAATATTACAACTCATATATTACATGCCATAAAAAAAATATTAATGTTCACACTAACATATAAATTCAACATACATATATAATCATGGCCATGTTTAGACATAGGTAGTCCTCCTACAAAATCCATGAGATGTCCTTCCAAAGTCGAGTAGGACTCAGTAAAGGCATATACAAACCTTCCTTCCTATTTTAGGCTTTCTAGACAACAAAGTTTACATCCTCTTATGAATTTTGATACTTCTTCTCGCATATTAGGCCAATAATACATACCTCGCAAGTGGGCAAGGGTCTTACCAACACCAAAATGTCATGCTACTTTCGAGGTATGTGCTTCCTCATCAATAGAAATCCTTTCTTCTTTAGGCACACAAAGCTTCCCCATCGGTAGAGCAGCCCATCTTTGAGATAACAATCATCAATCCCTGTCCTTTCATCCCTTTCGACTGCAATCACTCGATATGTCACCCCAAAATCTTTGTCTTGGGCATATGCCTCTCGTAAGCTTCCTTCGTGAAGGGCTCAACATGAGAGATAGTGGCCAAACAGAGATTTTCTCCTGTGTGGGTGGCCTAGACAACATGTCCGCCACCAAATTTATGCTACCTTTCTTATATTTGATAACCAAATGGAACCGATTTAAGGAACCCCATCCATTCAGAGTGCCTTGCCTACTACAATTTAGATCAGTGTTTGAAATAATGGAGAGGTTTCAGGGTCAAAGCACACAACAGTTTCTTTACCCAACATAATGTTTCCATTTCTTTATTTCCTAAACTAGTGCATACATTTCTTTATCATATACTTAATATCCTTAACTCACAAGTGAAAGTTTCATAATGATAAATATGGCTTACCTCCTCAGGCAAAGATCGCTCCATAGTAATCAATGCATCTATCTCTCTACTTCAAAGGGATGCTACAAATTAGGAAGAGCAAGTACGAGCATGACTAATTTTGTATTTAATAACTCAAAAGCCTTTTTCTTCCTTACCCTACCAAAACCTTACTCTTTGCGCAACCGTGTGTAGAGGTGCATCGTGGAAAAGAAGCCACGAAATGAACTTCCGCATGTATTGCATCGCTCCCCCACAAAACTCCTAGTCTTTGTGGCTCCCGCTGGTGTTGGCCACCAGTGATGGCTTCCACCTTCTTCGATCCACTCGTAGCTCTCCTCCTCCAACCACGTGCCCAAGATAGACAAGTGACTATTTGGCAAATTCACACTTCTTCATATTACATAGCAGTTGTTTCTCCTTGAGAACTTGCAAGACTTGCTGCAAATGTGTTAGATGTTCCTCCCATGTGGCACTAAAAATCAAATATCATCCAAATATACAATGACACATGAATCTATGAATTCCCGCAATACATCATTCATCAATCTCATAAATGTAGCGGTGCATTACATAAACCAAATGGAAGTACTAACCACTCATACAAACCTTGTTTTATTTTGAAGGTAGTCTTCCATATATCCTCCTCCTTCATCCTGACTTGGTGATAACCAAACTTGAGATCCAACTTCGTGAAGAACTTTGCATGTTAAGTTGGTCCAAGAGATCATCTATGTGTGGGAGTGGATATTTGTTCTTTATGGTAATCTTGTTCAAAGCACGATAGTCGATGCACATTCTCCAAGAACCATCCTTCTTTGGCACCATCACAATAGGCAAACCACATGGTGAGGTGCTTCGCTTATCACCCTTGGTCTCATACCTCCTAAAGTTGTTTCTTTACCCATGTACTCTCCAACAAGGATTGCCTATACAACCCGATATTCGATAGAGGGGACTTCTGCAATAATAATCTCATGCTCTACTTCTCGCTTTTGGTGGTAACCCGTCTGGAGTTTCAAATACTTCCTAAAAGACTGAATTATGCTATCCAAATCCTTCATCCCTTTGTTAGAAATATCTTAAATTTCTACCCCATCTTGTTTATCTTTCAATCAAAGTAAACAAAACTTATGATTTTCCTGAATTAGTCTCTTTGCTTGGTTAGCACTTACCATAGCAAGTTTTGTCCTTACACTGCAGTGTGCGCAGATGTTAGAATCACTCCATCCTTGACCCATCCATACGGTTCTCCCTTCTCATGAATATAAAGATCCCCGATATATAAGTAAGGACTCCGTAAAACAACATCAAATGCATCAAGTGGAATTACATCAACTTACACACATATATCCACATCTGAAACACAAACCCCAAACTTGAGGAAACATCTTCTACCATGAGATGCCTTTAAACAAACAAAACCCTTCTTCACCCAACCCAAAGGATAAGGATGATGATCCTTTAATTCAACCACAAGATAACAATGTTCTAATTACAACCCAAAATGGGGTCAAGTAGTCAAGGTGGTGGGAACCGGAAGAATCAACCAAATCACAATCTTTCTTGATCTAATTTTGATAAACCCTTAACAAAAGCATCAAATACTGGAACTTACTATTGGTGGCCATGCATAGTAAGTTCGTCAAAACCCTAGGCTAAAATATTCAAAATTCCATAACTTTTGATTTACAACTCCGAATTGCATGAAACGAAAGGGAAATGATAGATATTAATTAGAGCAACTTTCCATGCAAGAAAATAACCATTGAAAATATTCTTGAAAACTGATCTTTTAAATGCATCAAATACAACTACAAAAGATTCAAACCCTCATAACTTGCAACATACTGATCCAAAAATTATCAACCCTAGCTCAAAACGAAGCATAAATTATAAGGAAAATTATGAGATCAATTTTACGATTTTCCATCCACAAATGCCACGCTAAAAATCACCTAAAATCCAAAACCAAGCTGCCCTAATTTTCGAAATGAGTGTGAATCTCCTCAAAACTTCATATCTCATCCTCCAGTCCATACTTGCAACATGGACACGAAAACTCCCTTTAGGAAAGCACTTTGACAAAGAGCTTTCCATCTATAAATACTGTCAAATTTAACCATTTGGTCATTTTCCAAAAATGATAGAAGTTTCTCTAGCCAAGTCTTTAAATTCTTGCCAAAATTGGCAAAATAAATTTCAAGTCTTCACAATGGTTCATGGGTTTCCCACCAAAACAGCATTTTAAAACCCTCCATTATGAGGCATGAAAATGATCATATGATCATTCTTTTCAACAAGTGCCCATAATGGCACAAATATGGCAATGACATTTTAATCTCAGAGGAGATTTAAATGTGATCATTTCTATCATACCTTGAGCTGCCAACAAGGAGCTCACCCTTATTTTGTCCTTAGTAAGCTTCTCTAAACTCCTTCTATGCCAACTTTTCCAAGGATATAACTCACCGAGTCAATCTTCCTCAATGACTATTGTTTCGGGAAATTCCACCGAATCGGTAAGCCCTTCCTTCATAAACATACCTTCCATGATGGTCTGCTCATATACTTCATTCAAATCTGATTTTTCTTCTTCAATTTTCTACAATTATCGCCATCTTTAAAATCAATGAAACATCAAAGGATTTTTACCTTCCAACTCGTACTTCATGGCGTCCTTACTCTTCCAAGGGCCTATACATCGGATTTCATCAAACCTCGCCCTCCATAAATGTTCCGTTCAAAATCTTAAGGTCTCAATCATTAAGGAAAATGACAGGTACTTTTGCCTCTTTCTTTCGAGATATTGTCGCATCAAAAAGAATCATTTTTGGTTCTTCATTTAAGAACACCTCCATATCCTTCAACATGGTCTTTTTGGGACTCCACCTCAAAGCCTTATTACAAATAAAAGATTTGATTTTTCTTGTTCCTTCTAGTAGCTCAAAACCTAGGCTTGGGCCTTGATCTTCCTTCCCTACTTTTATGAATCGTAAAATAAGATGGCATTACAAATCTTCTCCTAAGAAGTAGATATACTCACACTACCTCCTAGCAATACTTGTCTCTACTTCAATGACTCCTGATTACGAATCACTTCCAACACTAAGAGTTCCTTCCACTCACTCGCTATCTTAAAGCTATCGGATGCCTTTGAGCTCATTTTATAACATGCAATCTTTCTCATGCCTCTCCCGTGCACTCGGAGAATGGGAAAGCCTTTCAAATCTAACCACCAAAATTCTATCCACCATTTTATCTTCTTGCTTCAAAACCTCAGTCAAGACTCAAGCTTCAATACCACTATAATGTCCCTTTGGCCTAAAATTGAAAAACAAGTAAATAGCACAAACCCCAATCGATAGAAATCGAAATTTATGCAAGAACTATGGGAGTGACATGTTTTAGGTCAACCAAACCCTGACGGCCATAGACCAAATTTTTGCCTTTCCCACACACAAATCTTCAAAAATACATCAAGATGAAACACTTGATGAATTCATGCAAAATAAATGTTTCAACAATAAATTATAGAGTTCTGGAATTAAATATTTCTCAAAAACAACCGAAACTTCAAAATTCCATATCTTCATAAATACTTTGAGATAAAATGCAAATGATATCTCAAATTGACCACAAAAATATCAGCTATCCAATAAAATTAGAATTAGATTTTTCAACCATTGAAAACCCACCGAAAAGTGATCCCAAAATCTCACAATGGGTAGATCAAGCTGAAATGAATGTGGCAACCCCTCGCAAGTGTGCCCTAGTTGGAATTTGTGCCCTAACAAAGAAATAAAATTCTCAAATTCTAAACTTCACACCCAAATGTGACTCATTGATGAAAACACCAATGCAACAAATGAGGATTTTCGTCCCCAAGTGTTGTGAGTCATGACTATTGAGGGTTTTCATCCCCAATAGGATCCAATGAGGGTTTTCATCCTCAAAGGCTGAAAATGAGAGCTCAATGCTCCAATTTCCAAAAGAGAAGATATTAATGAAAAGCGAACAGATTTGCAAATAATACAAACTAAAAACTTATAAAATAATATTGATTTTTACTAATACATAACATTACAAACATCCATATATATAGGAAATGTATTTCCTATATTTTAAGAGGTAATACAACCTCTCCTCCCACGAATATCTCCTACGCACTATCTACGTAAGATCGTTATAACTCATCAATCATATTTGTTATAAGTTGTTTTAATATAACTATATAACAATATTTACTAACTTATATTTACATGATAATAATTACTCATGTAATTATTATTTACCAATACACTCATGTGGAGCACTAACATAGTTTTCATAACATTCCCCCTTAGTGAGAATTTGGGGAAAGCACACCTGCAGTCGCAACGTGTCACTACGTAGCTTGCTCAATAAATAATCCTGATGGTTTCAAAACAATACCAACAACCTCGTGGATGGTTTTCCCAAAGGGTGTACCAAAACCACAACTATTGTATAGTTTTCCTAAAGATTACTAACTACACAACTATAAATGGTTTTCCAAATGCATTACCAACCCACCACAATTTCATGATGTCTGTAGTACATTGACCTCTCATCACTATCTCACTTCCGGAATAACATAGAAAATCTACTTAATTTTGATGCTCATACACACAAATATTTTGAAACCTGAAATGGAACATGTTAGGAAATTGGGATAAAATATGCAGAATAATCCTCAAAATCTACAAATAAGAGAAACTAATATGCAGAAAATATTACGATCTCAAATAAAAGTGCATAATAAAATAACACAACACAAAGAGACAAAGATTTAACGTGGTTCACCCAATTTGGGCTATATCTACCAAGAATCACTTGCTCAAATTTTATCAGTAATTCACCCCTCTCTCAATACAATACCTGATCTCTTTAGAGCTATGCTCAACAAACTCTAAGACCACACCCGAATTCAAAACACATCCGCAATGTTACATTGTGATTGACCTACCATATGCATAAACCATATAGGGGAGATAAATCATAGCTAGAGTTGCTTTACAAAACCATATTAAGCTCTTTAAAACCATGGGCCAAAACCGATCCCATACAACATATTTGTTTAAAATCCATACCTATATGAGAAAACACGTTTCCCGGTATATGGGCACGTTTCAAGGCCAAAAATTTCTGCGCTCGAACCCCCATGGCGCTGAAATCTGTGGAAAGTGTACAATTTACATATTTGTTTACAACACTTTCTCGCATGAGAACAAAGTTTCAAACCTAACAAAATATCGATGTCATGTTCCCCCACAATGTGATATTTCCATTTATTCCAAACCAAGAAATCTAGAATTACATACAAAGTTAAGACCGAAATCTTAAGCACACCAAACGCAACTAAAAGCAGCATCAAAAATGTCATCAAATCATTTCAGTGCGGCCTCGTCAGATTGGGCGATCGACGAGAGGTCGCTGAAATGTAAAATCGACCTCCTACCATGCCTCCATCCTCCAAAGGTGAAGTCGCTAACTCAACTAGATTTAC
Organism: Taxus wallichiana var. yunnanensis; assembly: GCA_018340775.1. NCBI lineage: Eukaryota > Viridiplantae > Streptophyta > Pinopsida > Cupressales > Taxaceae > Taxus > Taxus wallichiana. The sequence goes on from CM031238.1 coordinate 752,798,386, forward strand.
GTGGAACTAATTTTTCATACCTCATTCACATATTTAGATTCCATAAAATGCGTCTCGCAAGGCAAGTTTTTTTATTTTTACAAATATTTGACTTCAACTCATAACAAAACGACTGATAGACTTTTACTATGACTCAATTTTTTTAACTTTTTTATAATGACACAAATATCGACAATAACCTATTATTTAACTAAACACAATATTTCTTAAGAGAATTTTTTTTTGTTTTTTTTTTACAAAACCTTGACTCGACACGAATATCCTAAAATCACCTATTTCATTGACAATGACTTTCAACACACAATAGATGGACATAAGAAACTTAAATGACGAGTCTTTGAGAGATACAACTTCTTGATTTCTCCGTTAACTACATACATCAATTTACACTCTATATTGTAGTGACTCTAAAATGTAATGAAACAAATATAATGACAAAAGACTATATTTTGACACAAACTTAATTAACAATGATGACTCATTTAAATGACATTTCACAAAGAAGATGCTACACAAAATAAAAATGAATATAAACAAATAGAATTAGACTCATTTAAAAATAAAAAGGTGCTTATAATGACCCGTGAGTACAACTTTTGTTTAAAAACTAGCGACATCTAAATATTTTTAATGGAACAAAATACCCGTAAGTACGAGATGGCTTGTGGCGTTGACATAGAATACGCTTTTGATGTGCAAATTAATATAACTTCCACCGTAATAGATCACATGGATTATTTCCATAGGCTAATGGTTGGATCTGCAACTGAAGTCTGCACAAATTTGTAGAGACGCTATGCTTGGGCGATGTTAAAATATGAAGAAAATACTCGTATTGATTTCATGTTATTTTCTAAAATACGATCTGGGTGTTTCTAAAATTTACACAGCAGTAATATAAAGAATTCTTCTGCAAACCCATAAAATTTTGGAAGAACCCAAATCACGAAATCGAAATTAGAGTCTTTTCTTTAGATGGGTTCAGCATAGGCACACATTTTTTTTCTTTTTCAACTGCACTGTAAAAGTGTTCAGATCAGAAAATATTTTACTTATGATTATTCCAACTCTTCACACTTACAATCAGAATTCTTCACATACTCTCATCTCAAACCCCCTCGCTCTGATACCAAATATGAAAGAATGAACAGATTTGTAGATAATAAAACTAAAAACTTACAAAATCATATTGATTCATACTAATACATAACATTACAAACATCCATGTATATAGGAAATGTATTTCCTATATTTTAGGAGGTAGCTACAACCTCTCCTCCCACGAATGTCTCCTACACACTATCTACGTGAGTTGTTGAACTCGCTTCAACCATATTTGTTATACGTTGTTTTAATATAACTATATAACAATATTTACTAACGTATATTTACACGATAATAATTACTCATGCAATTATAATTTACCAATACACTCATGTGGAAGACTAACATAGTTTTCTATAACAAGTATATAATTGACAAGATGATGATCACAATGAGCCCCAACATTTGCTTTTATAGCCTTTTCTTTCTTTTCTTTGTGGAGCGCTCCATGTAGGCCTCTTTATTTCTTTTTTAACATTTTTCCCTCCTAAAGAGGGACGACCTCTCCCTTTTAGCCGACTGAAAATAATGAAAATAGGCTAAGGGTCTTTTTCTACTTTAGTATTTAAAAATACCTTTTATTTTAATAATAATATTATTAAGTTCTCCCAAAATGAAGAATTGGTCAGGCCCAACTTAAAATATTTTTAATTTAGAAAAGAGGACATTACATAGTCATATTTGATTTAACAGCTTTAAAAATTAAAAACCCCACCAAAAGGCAAAAAGATGCTAAAACTACAAATGATCTTCTATAATGCGTTTTAATAGCAACAATTGAGGACATGAAGGTGAGAGTATTTTTTTTTGAAAGAAAACAGTCAACCATTATATTAATAGAATTCTGCAGTTACATACTCTAGCATGCCAAGCATGAAAGCTTTTAGCAATATCTCTAACCTGATAAACAACAATAGTAAATGAACAATCTGAAAATGAACAATCATGGACAAGAGTCAAGGGTTATGATTTTCCTGATTTCTTCTTTTGAGTCTTGTCGGACCACCATAGAGGAGGTAACCTATAACAAAGGATATTTGTGTTGTTAATAGCCCAATTTAACAATCCACAATGTACTTGTTCTTCTGTCTTTCCAGATTATTTAAATTGAATTTCTTGGACTCTTTGCTGTAGTTTTCTTATTTCAGAGACTTCCTTAGCAAGACGCCACCGAAGGGGATATCCACTGCTCGCTTTACCCAATAAGTTCATCATGATCTTGGAGTTCGATCGATTCTAATCTTTTCCATCCCGCTTTAATAGCCTTCATGTATTCCTCAAAAATGGCATTAATTTC